>JAXLNO010004592.1:0-372500 GCA_038087875.1 Malacoraja senta | reverse complement strand
GGAGAAAATAGGAAATTGGAAGGAAGGAACTGCAGATGCTGGTTCCTTCTGGTTTACACTGAAGATAGACACAAAGTGCTGGTGTAACTCAGCAGGTCAGGAAGCATCTCTGGAGAAAAGGAATAGGTGACGTTTTGGGTCGAGAGCCTTCTTCAGACTGACTCAGTGGAGAGGGAAACTAGAGATATGAAAAGGTACATAGAACAAATAAATGAAAGATATGCAAAAACAACAAAGATCAAGGAAAGGTGAAGCCCACAATGGTCCATTGTTAGCTGCGCTGATGTAGATAACGAGAGATGCAAACAGTGAAACTCAGTAGGAGTAAACTAGTACGACCACTGAGAGAGTGAGGTGCAAGAGTTACTTGAAGTTAGAGAAATCTGTATTAGATCTTTAAGACAAATACTTGAAGCAAAAATGAAGCTGGATAATGAGCAGCTGCAGAAAGAAATTCTTCAGATAAAGCAAATGATTAATACAATTTTTACAGGCTTGAATTAATATGTCTGAGATGGACAACATTCTTTGGACATTGGCCAATAACTGTAAACTTTCACCTTTATGGCTTGAAGCTACTTTAGATATTTTTTACCAAGTAGAGGCCTCAGTAAAACTATTTAATTACCTGCGAATCCACCTGAATTGAGGAAACTTGCAATGTTTTGCATAACTATTTATCCCAACAAAGTGGTGTGCGTGAATGGTCTGGTACATAAAATGCTTTAATGGAATGTACATCTAATTATATTTTAAAATTTAACCAGTCGGGCATTATCATTCTAAGGATAAGTCGACTTACCCTTTTGTTCAGTATGTGTGCTTAATTTACATTTAGTTTTTTTGTTTTTGTTTTTTTGTTTTGTTTATTTTATTAGAAGTTAATACAATACAAAACAATACAGTGGCACCTAATTTTAGGTGCCAACTATGTCATAACGTAATGCATTCTATGTACAACCTCTAGTTTTATGTTTTTGGAAAGGAGGTAAAAAAAAAAAAAAAGAAAGAAAAAAATAGAGAAAAGAAAGAGGAAAAATAAATAGTAGAAAATAGAAAAACGTGAAGTGTGTATATAAGAAAAGAAAAAATAGAAAGTAGAAATAGTAGAAAAAGACCCTTAAAAAAGAAAATTTCAAATCTTTGTTTGGAGATGTAAATCTATCCACGACCTGACCTGAAATCAGTAATCTTTACGGTACTGCTGCATCACATGATTCCAAAAAGTCGATGAAAGGGGACCAACTCCATTAGTTATGTGGTTCAAGAACTGGAACACTCAATGTAAAAGTTTAATTCTGTGAAAACCTATTAATAAGATGTTTACTCAAAGTTATCAAGAATTAACAATATGTTTGATTTCAAGACAATATACTATTAATGATTGGATAGGGAAATTTCTGTCCTTTCTCTCTATCGTTGCTGTATAGATTACACATCTGGGTGCTTTAAAATAGTATTATACAATCTACCACTGAGTGCCGTCTGCCGTGCATGTTATTCCTGAAATATTATATCAGGACAATGCATGTTTTACTCGAGCAGTTCTGCACAGTTTCTATATCTGTTCTGTGTCTTCACTGAAGTCGTATTTTACTCCACCAATACCATGACCAAAATGAGGCAACTTGCAAAACCAGTTACTGCGTCAGTGGCCTCCAGGAAAATAGTTCCACAGTATGAGGACATCTGTGCATTTTAAATATGATTTGTCGTTGCATCAGCCTTCATCAAAATAAATTAAAAACTTAAAGGCGTATTGGGACTTCCAGCTGTTGTAAACTGCTATAATTAAAATTGCTTCTGCAATATCCCCGTTTGTGAGTTCCTAATCTTGTTTATGAAGCAAGATTTCTGGCTGCATGAGCAAGTGTTCTCGAATACTCAATGTCTGATGTATGATTGATTATCATTTTTCAAAATAGTTTGTTATGGTGGTAGTGGAGGAAGATACGATAGTGGCATTTAAAGAGGCTTTTAGATAGGCACATGCAATTGTTGAGATATGGATCATGTACAGGCAGATTAGATCAGTTGACCTTGGCATCATGTTCAGCACAAACAATGGCCTGTTCCTGTGCTATACTGATCTAAGTATATGTGAACAAAATAACACTTCTGTCTCTTTTCACACAACCTGCACTGGCCAAGAAGTTCAAAACAGCTTATTTGCTCCAGCAAATAAATGCTTTTCACATAAAAAGATTATAACCAGTAGGTTCAGCTCAGACACAAGTGTGATTCACTTCATACTTAAATTGCTTTTAACCAAGCAGACTTAACTCCTACAATTAAATGTACTCCACTAAAGCTCTTCACAAAAGGAGAACTAGTTTGCAATTTGTGATGCAACTAATAGACTCAGTTGATGGAAATGTCTTCATTGTGAATGAGCATTGCTGATGGCGCTGCACTTTTAGTGAGCTGCATATGGAGAAGGGATGTAATTCATCAATGTGCTAAGTCTAAGCAATTCAGCATTACTATTCACATAACGTTTGCAGTCTATTAGTGATTTTTTTTTGCTGTGCTTCATATATTGCAAATTAGCTCTGCAGATAATGCCACACTCTGAATGAGATTTAAAAACTTTTTTTTTTTTAAATTTCAAAATATACTTTATTCGAGAAATAAATATATACAATACATGATACTTACAAAACTCCATCCAACATTCTCGGAGGCTATACATACATACAATACAGTTTCCCCAAATCACAATTTTACCCCACACCCTTGCCACTCATGTGGCCCACTGAGATGCCTTTGAATAAGATAATGGCTATGATTTAATGGTCCTACAACGGGATAAACCTTTCTGACTACCTTTCTGACATTTCACTGTACATCTTGTATGTGTACACGTGACAAATAAAGTTGACAGAAACATAGAAAATAGGTGCAGGAGGAGGCCATTCGGTCCTTCGAGCCAGCACCGCCATTCATTGTGATCATGGCTGATCGTCCCCTATCAATAACCCGTGCCTGCCTTCTCCCCATATCCCTTGACTCCACTAGCCCCTAGAGCTCCATCTAACTCTCTCTAAACCCATCCAGTGACTTGGCCTCCACTGCCCTCTGTGGCAGGGAATTCCATAAATTCACAACTCTCTGGGTGAAAAAGTTTTTTCTCACCTCAGTCTTAAATGACCTCCCCTTTATTCGAACACTTTACATTGCACTTCACTAACATTACACATTTTATATTGTTATGCGTAAGATTTAATGTGCCATTTTGTGACGGAAGAGCCATTTGCGCCCGTTATTCCCATTGAAGACTATAAGCCTTCATTGGTACTTTGATTAGGCCAATGAAGATGATTTGATTTAGGCCAACATCCCCATCTCCAGTTGGAGAAATAAATAACTCAGTGAAATTGCCTGAAGCAGCTCGCGCCGCGCGCGCTCCCGCCCATGTCGCCCAGGCAACGCCGCGCGCGCTCCTGACGACGTCGCCCAGGCAACGCCGCGCGCGCTCCTGACGACGTCGCCCAGTGACCGCCGCGCGCGCTCCCGCCCACGTCGCCCAGGCAATGCCGCGCGCGCTCCCGTCCACGTAACGCCGCGCGCGCTCCCGCCCACGTAACGCCGCGCGCTCTCTCGCCGATGACGCCAAGGCAACGCCGCGCGCGCTCCCGACGACGTCGCCGAGGCTTTGGTTGCATGATTCGGGTCCAAGATGGCGCCGAGCAGGTTGTGCCCACTGCTGCTGCTGCTGTCGCTGTCGCTGTCCGTGCTGTGTGCCGGCGTGGTCGGTGACGACAATCGGCCGAAAGCCGGCAAGAAGAAAAAGGACATCCGCGACTACAACGATGCCGATATGGCGCGGCTGCTGGAGGAATGGGAGGTAACACTCTCCGTGGGGTGGGTCGGGTGGTGTGGGCCACTACAGGGCGCAACCGAACCCAGACCTTTAGATTGCGTATAATAGCGCCAATGTCACCACGTGAATCCTTCTGAGTCCGCTTCTCTGCTGCGTAGCGATTGCTCCAGAGTTAAAGAAAGACTTTGGAAACACTTTGGCTTTCCGTTTTACATATGGAACAAAATAATATTGGGTCCGACCTTGGAAACCGTTAAACCGCAGGCCAGGAAGTCGGTTGACTCTTCGTTTGTACAACTTGAATTGTGCCTGCACTTCCTCGAGACCTACTGACCTACTGCTTAAGGTCAGTCGCAGGGAACCTGTTGGTGTTTGTCCTGAAATCACGCGTGTTTTGTCATAAGTACCGAACCCGAACAATTACATGTGCCTAGCGCCAGTTGTAGGAAAACTGTTGGAGTTTGTAATGGAACTCGGTCTGCAGGAGGGTCTCGACCCGAAACGTCACCCATTCCTTCGCTCCAGTGATGCTGCCTGTCCCGCTGAGTTACTCCAACATTTTGTGTCTATGTACTTAAACCGAACAATAGCATTCTTTCTCGCAGGTTCATACAAGTTTGTAAGCACGATACTCAATAGATAACATAATAAAATAAACAAAAAACGTTCAATAGGTAATACAACAAAAACAATATTAGTATAAAACGAAACAAAAACCAGAAGACCCCAGTGTAAACCGGACAGTTTGTAGTTTGAAGTTTAGTTGGTGTTTGTAGGGTTCAGTAGCCCGATGGATGTTGGGACGAAGCTGTTCCTAAACCTGGAGGTCAGGTTCAGGAAAATCTTGGAAAGAACAATAATACTGAGCAGAAGTGGCAATGGTTTATGAAAGAAAAAAACAACATGTTTCCAAGTAATACTATTGAGGATGTGACAATGCGGGTGATTTAAAGTATTTTGGATATTTAGAACGTTTTTGAAGATCCACAGGAGGTTGGCCATCAAGGTTAGAATGGGGTTAGTATACTGACATGGATAGAGAGTTGGTTATCTGACAGAAGAAAATGTGAATAAATCGATTATTCTGCTTTTGGCAAGCCAGGATATCCACAAGTACTTGTCAATTTAGAGGTACAACATGCAAACAGGTTCTTCAACCCACAAGTCCATGCTGACCATTGATCACCCGTTCACACTAGTTCTCATTTCCTACACACTAGGGGCAATTTACAGAGGCCAATTGACCCACAAACCTGCACTTTGGGATGTGGGAGGAAACCGGCGAAACCCTACACGGTCATGGGGAGAATGTGCAAACTCCACAAAGATTGAACACTTTGGCTCCATCAGCTGTGACATTGTGCCACCTTTTATTAAAAACTATTAAAAAATCCAAAGTTATAAAAAATACTTTTTATATCTCCTCAGAAGAAAATCCAATTACCTTGTATGAATACTTCTGTCAGTAGTTTTTAATTGAGATGAATAAACTCATTGGATTGTTCAGCCCACAAGTTTCCCAGCCTAAGTGCTGTGAAGCAAATGGAACTTTGCATTCCTCATCTGGAGTCCTTCAAGGAATACTGTGATTTGATTGATTTTTACTTTATTAATCCCCTTATTCAGGGGAAATTCTGATGTCCTTGCAGCACACTAATAAAAATACAACATAGCATTAAGAAGTTTAACATTAAACATAAAAACATCCCCCCACAATGGTTCCCACTGTGGGGGAAGGCACAAAGTCCAGTCCCCATCCCCATGTCCACCCATAGTCGGGCCTATTGAGGCCTCCACAGTTGCCACTACGGAGGCTCGATGTTCCTGGCCGTTCTCGCCGGGTGATGGTACTCCGGCGTCGGGAGAACCCTCTCAGCGACTTGGGGTGCCAGGAACGGCCACCTTCTTACTGGAGACCGCGGCTTCCAAGCCAACAGGCCGCTCTGGACGGAGCTGCACATACTGGCGATCTCTGTGATGGACAGTCATCAGTCTGAAGAAGAGTCTCGACCCGAAACGTCATCCATTCCTTCTCTCCAGAGATGTTGCTTGTTCCGCTGAGTTACTCCAGTATTTTGTATCTAATTGATGGACAGCATTTGTTGTGCAAGGGTTGATTAGCTGTGTGGAATTGTTTGCAAGAGTCCATGTTCGCCTGCTAGTCCTGAGCTTTCTCCTTGCACACCCACTCCATCACTATGTGAAAAATCAAAAAATATAAAATCACTGACAAAATAATTTCTCTTTAGCCGAAATTCATAATGTTTTTTTTGATGCAGAAAGATGATGATATAGAAGAAGGGGATTTACCAGAACACAAGAGAACTTCACCACCAATAGACTTTTCCAAACTTGATGCCAGCAATCCTGAAGGCCTTCTAAAGTTAACCAAGAAAGGCAAGACGTTAATGATATTTGCAACAGTGGCAGGGACTCCCACAGAGAAGGAAACTGAAGAGATAACCAGTCTTTGGCAAGGCAGTCTATATAATGCAAATTATGATGTACAAAGGTAAGTGCCTGAACATTATGGTTAAAACAATTGTGGATGTGCAAAGCTCATCCTTAAACTTTGTTTTAGAATGTTTTGGTAGTGTGGCAGTTGTGTTGTATAACGTTTCCTAATCCAGGGTATTAGAAATATTTCTAGTTAGTTGATATCAGATTGTACTTGGAAACCCTTTCAATTATGCAGAATTTGTTCAGTGCAATTGCCTAATTGGTCATCCTAACTTAATATTGCATGTTGACCAGTGATCATTGAAGCTTGTGCATGATGCACCTGATTGGATATCCATCTGCTTTTGCCCTTGCTGCTGCTTGATAGAGATATGTGCAGTTTCTGATTGTTTTTTAAAAATCTTATGCCCCATTGTCTGGAAGGAGGGACTTGGTTCTAGTTGGATGCAAGATAATTTTATGCAAAAAAATATTGCTTTTCACTTCAACTCCCCCTCCCATTCCGAATCTGACCTTTCTGTCCTGGGCCTCATCCATGGCCAGAGTGAGGACCACCGTAAATTGGAGAAGCAGCACCTCATATTTCGCTTGGGCAGTTTGCACCCCAGCGGTATGAACATTGACTTCTCTAATTTCAGGTAGTCCCTACTTTCTCCTCCCCTTCTCAGCTCTCCCTCAGCCCACTGGCTCCACCTCTTCCTTTCTTCTTCCCGACCCCCCACCCTCACATCAGTCTGAAGAAGGGTTTCGACCCGAAACGTTGCCTATTTCATTCGCTCCATAGATGCTGCCTCACCTGCTGAGTTTCTCCAGCATTTTTGTCTACCTTTGAATTTTCAAGATTTGTGTTTTTCATATGGATATCAGAGATTATGGATCACTAGCTAAACCATTGAAGGCCTGAGTAACCAAACGTTGGCCTCCTTTTCTACATCCTAAACTTGCTGCAGTGAGAATTAATGTTGAATCACATTTGTATTTTCTTGTTAAAACTGGTTGTACATCACTTCCAGCCTTGGGCACCGAGTCACAGAGCTCTGAAATCTCCTTCTGTTTAATCTGTTGCATAAAACTGTTATCTACTATAATTCTTTTTTATGACACTTTATAAAGTTTAGTTTGGCTGAGCCATGTTTGAAGTTATGATGGGTTCTTCCCAGTGTCTGTATGCTTTCACCAACTTAACTGAAACAGATCATTTATGGATTGTAGGATCTTAGTAGACTGGATTGCCACAGTTCATGCATTACAAGGGTGTTTGTAAATCAAAGGACCTTGGGTTGTAAAATGTTTAAGAAGGAACTGCAGATGCTGGAAAATCGAAGGTAGACAAAAGTGCTGGAGAAACTCAGTGGGTGCAGCAGCATCTATGGAGTGAAGGAAATAGGCAATGTTTCGGGCCGAAACCCAGATCTGAAGAAGGGTTTCGGGCCAAAACTTTGCCTATTTCCTTCGCTCCATAGATGCTGCTGCACCCGCTGAGTTTCTCCAGCACTTTTGTCTACCATGGGTTGTAAAATGCTTTGAATTGGCCTAAGGTTGCTACAAACATGACCAAATATATTGATTTTTTAGGTGATTTGTAAACGTCAATATATTGTATAATGTAAAAATAGAAAATGCTGGCAGTACTCGGCAGGTCAGTCTACATCTATGGAGGGAGAGGCAAAGTTAACAATTCTGGTCAATTGTCCCTCATCAGCCTGTTTGACATTTCAGATACCTGAATTGCAGAGTACCTCCAGTATTTTAATGTTTAGTTTGGATTTCCAATATCTGTAGTCTTTTGAAATAGATTTATTGTTTTGTAGATTCTATCTGTTGTAAAACTCTATCTGATAAGCAGAAAGACCAAATTGTCTTTTAAGAGACGATCAGTTACATTACAACCTTGTGGATAATATTGTTTGGAAAGGGAAGTTTAACCAATCTAGAGTTTAAAACACATTATGAAAGTGGAAAAAGAAAAAAAACTTTTAATGGACTACACAAGCCTCTTATTTGTTATCAGCCATTGATAGCTGGTGACTTAATTTTTAGCTGTTTATGAGATGATTTAATGCAAAGAAAAAACATGCAGAATGATGCGGAACTATCAGATTAGCAATGAATTTGCCAATTGTGGATTTAGGTTGCTTATTTTACTCAAGCGTTGTTCTCTTTAATTATTTATACTCTGCTAATGTGACGTCATAAACGCAGTATAGTACAAAGTGTTTCCTTATGGTTCACTATTCTACACTAGATGGTAATTTTTTTTAAAAATACAATAAACATTAGGTGCAAGAGTAGGCCATTTGGCCCTTCGAACCAGCACTGTCATTCAATATGATCATGGCTGATCGTCCACAATCAGTACCCCATTCCTGCCTTCTCACCATATCCCTTGACTCCGCTATCTTTAAGAGCTCTATCTAACTCTCTCTTGAAAGCATCCAGAGAATTGGCCTCCTCTGCCTTCTGAGGCAGAGAATTCCACAGATTCACAATCCCCTGAGTGAAAAGGTCATCTCATCTCCGTTCTAAATGGCCTACCCCTTATTCTTAAACTGTGGCCCCTGGTTCTGGACTCCCCCAACACTGGGAACATGATTCCTGCCTCTAGCGCGTCCAATCCCTTCATAATCATATATGTTTCAATAAGATTCCCTCTCATCCTAAATTCCAGAGTATATAAGCCCAGCCGCTCCATACTATCAACATATGACAGTCCCGCCATCTCGGGAATTAACCTCGTGAACCTACGCTGCACTCCCTCAATAGCAAGAATGTCCTTCCTCCAGGCGTGATCTCACTAGGGCCCTGTACAACTGCAGAAGGACCTCTTTGCTCCTGTACTCAACTCCTCTTGTTATGAAGACCAACATGCCATTAGCTTTCTTCACTGCCCGCTGTACCTGCATGCTTACTTTCAGTGACTGATAAATAAGGACCCCCAGATCTCGTTGTACTTCCCCTTTTCCCAACTTGGCACAATTGTTTTTGCCACCAAAGTGGATAACCTCACATTTATTCATATTAAACTGCATCTGCCATGCATCTACCCACTCAGCCAACATGTCGAAGTCACCCTGCATCCTCATAGCATCATCCTCTGAGTTTACACTGCCACCCAGCTTTGTGTCATCTGCAAATTTGCTAATGTTATTTTTAATTCCTTCACCTAAATCATTAATGTATATTGTAAATAACTGCGATCCCAGCACCGAGCCTTGCGGTGCCCCACTAGTCACCGCCTGCCATTCTAAAAATACGTGATGTTTAATTCTATTTGAAATAAACATGGACTGGATATTGGCATAAGAATTAAAAGCAGCAGTAGGCCTGATGCCCCTTTGAGTCTGCTTTGTCATTTATTAAAGTAATTGTCCTACACTCACATGTTCCTTGACTGGCTTAATATCTGGAAATCTATCCATCTTTGTTTGGAATAAATATGGGACAACAAATCCCCAAAGATGTTAGACTTTTCATTAAGGCTTCTTGTAGCTCAAGTTTGGTTTGCCTGGACATGCCGGGTCTCCTAGTTGCTAAATATTTTAACTCTCTAAGTGCTGCTCTCTACTCGCCCTGTTCTCCCAAAACATTTGTTGATTTACTAATTTTATGTTTCTTCTTTTAAAATGTCCTTGTTTGTCATTGTTGCTCAGTGATTTTATCTTTGTAACTATGTCATAATTGCAAAGTGTCAAGGCATGTTGTACTGTGTGACACCTAACTTGCAGTCCTTTGTGTTCCAATCTTCTTGAGAGGCCCATTAATATTTTTGATTTCCATTAATGCACATGCATTCATGAACAAAATCAAATGAACCATGCTAAGAGGAGCACAGAATGGACAGAAAAAGCCAGTATCCATTGGCACTTTCTTAATTTTTTGGGGGTTATCTGCATATCATATTTGTGTTTACTTCAGCACTTATGTTCTTAAATTTGAGCATAATCGTTTAACTTTCCTCTTCTAGATTTGTAGTTGGTTCTGATCGGGCCATCTTCATGCTGCAGGATGGAAGCTACGCTTGGGAGATTAAAGACTTTCTGGTAAATCAGGAACGCTGTGCTGATGTCACGGTTGAAGGGCAGACATATCCTGGAAAAGCAGCAGAGAAAAAGAAGAATGACATCAAGCCTGATAAGAAAAAACCTACAGCAGCTTCACCGAAAGATAATCGGGCCAACAAAAATGAGCTGTGAAGTAACTGAGTTAGATGGAGATCAGAAATTTCTTTTTGCATTACATGTGTTGCCTTTTGATGTTGAGATTCCTTAACATGGAGCTGCAGTTGGATTCATGAATACTGCATTTTGTAGCACACGGTGATAGTTTTAAAAGTTGGAACTGTGGTCGGGTCCCAATGCTCATTGTTAATATATCAGTTTCTAGTGACTATCAGACTCGATGAAAAGAGTGCAACTGACGTACAGTTAAAAAAAAAAATCACTTTTTGGGCCTGCACTTTGTGCTTTAACACTGAATGGGCTGTCTCTTCATTTAATAATATTTAAATGTTAAAAAAAACAAGTACCTTTGTGATTGAAGTACTCTTCACATCCTCGGGTGATTTACTGTTGATGACTTCTATGAATGGTGACCAACTCAACATGCACTCTGTTATTGAAAGAGTTGCTATTTTTCATTCACCTGTGTTGTGTACCAAATTTCTTTTGGACTGTACTTGGGAACAAACAGTACTATGTCCATTTATGTTATTGTCTTTCTTTTGATTAGCCTTTGTATTGAAGAACATTCAATCTGTATCTAATTGTATTACAATGATACAGTAATGTCAAATGTACTTTTCATACATAGGAAGAATACAATTGTCTGTAACTTCTGATATTTTACAAAGAAAATTGTATTCCATTCATCTGAACTGAAACTATGAATTGGTAAAACATTTTTTACAGAATAAATCTATACAGTCAGAACAGGATGTCTTGCAATTACTGTAAAGAGTCACCTATAGCTTCATTTCTTTGTTGTTTGCTATGCTAGTAATCTAGCTGCAGCAACTATTGCTTCTTTAAATTGTTGGAAGTATCACTACTGAAATACATTGATCAGTTTACTCAGTCCAAACAGCAGCACAGTGGTGCAGTTGCTGCCTTGTACTGTCAGAAATCCGGATTCAATCCTGACGATGGGTGCTGTCTGTAAGGAGTTTATACGTTCTCACTGTTGCCATGTGAGTTTTCTCAAGGTGCTCCAGTTTCCTCCCACACTCCAGACATACAGGTTTGTAGGTTAATTGGCTTCTGTAAATTGTCCCTAGTGTGTAGGATAGTGCTAGTGTGCGGGGTGATCGCTGGTCGGCGTGGACTCGGGTGCAGAAGGGCCTGGTTCCATGTTGTATCAAATCTAAAGCAGCAATCAAGCATAGGTGAGGAATGGATGCTCTGTTGATATGGGTTGACATGCTCAGCCTTTCTGTTCATTTCAAATTTGTTTCAATTTTTTGTCATTCATAAAGCATAGAAGCAAGCCCCTCAGCCCAACTTGTCCATGCATGTGCTGTATTTAAATGATGTAAATTGTTAGTGAACAGTGTGCTCATGATGAGCATGTGTTCTCCGAGGTCCAAAAGATGACCAGCCTAAAGTTGCTCTCTGGGGAATTGACACTGATGTATTCCAGATGTGTAATGTTCTCCTTGCTGCTAAAGTTGCTCTCTGGGGAATTGACACTGATGTATTCCAGATGTGTAATGTTCTTGCAGGCATTCCGAAGAAGGGTCTTAACCTGAAACATCACCCATTACTTCGTTCCAGAGATGGTGCATGTTCTACTGAGTTACTCCAGCATTTTGTGTCTATCTTCGGTTTAAACCAGCATCTGCCGTTCCTTCCTATACAATTTAGAATAGTTTATCTTTTGGCACAAGTCTACACCAAGATTACATATTTTTGAAATGTTTTTTTAGTACAAAGATAATGATCCTATTAATGGCATTTTCTGTCAATGAAAGACTTTGGACTGCAGTGCCAGTATTGCAGAAAATGACCAACGTGTACCTTCCATTAGCAATTATTTGGTCATGTATGGAAGCGTGTGCCATTCAACAAGTCACTGCAAATCCTTTTCAGCTTTACATTTATTAGGAAACATCACATAGACAATCTGTAATTTATTCAAATGATAGATTATAAATTACATCCAAAGGTCCCCTTGAAATGCATCTCAACTCTAATAAATTACAATCTCAGCCAACACTTAATGCCATTATTTCAGGAGAGCGGTGTTACCAGATAAAGCAACAGCTAAATGGAAAATACATGTAAATTGTACAATACAGTTCCACGAGTGTCTTGGTGTTGTTCTATAGTGACTCAATAAATAAATAGAAATTTACATACAACAGTAAATAAAGTCAGGTTGAAAACACCTCAACATACAGACGTAGGAAGAATAACATGTCCGAAAATGACCAGCTATTTCGGGTGTACGGAAAGATTGGAGTTAAAATGGTTTCTCAAGTACTGTCTACAAATATCAGCTTTTGAAACAAGCCTTGTTCACAGACAAATAAACACAATGTTAAATATATTGTATGACCGCAACATCTTAGGAACTTTGACTATGTTGCAACAAACTGCATTTAAAACTCAGTAGTATTCCAAGATTGATCCTGTATACCCAGACTTGCATTCAGCCTCTGCAGTGAAGTGTGGTCGCTCATAGTTTCAACTTCTTTGTGACGGGGATTGGGAGGACCTCATGAAGTAGGGCTGTATCTTCCCCAACAGCAAGCTTGACCCACTCAGGTTTGAAACTTCCTTTATATCCGACAAATACCAATTTATCTGAAATAGAATAATAAGCAGAGAAACAGCTGTAAAAGTGCAAGTTGCAATGATTGTATGTAAACCAAAGCATATCTATGTAAACAGATCCAGAACACATGCAATAACCTAACATAAGTATTTCTCAGTAGTGTAAATAGAGATTTTTTTGTTGTTGCATTGGCAAGCAAAGGGTGAATTGAACCAGGAGCCTATTAAAGTGAAAACCAGGAAGACAAAGACTGGAATCAGGAACAAAAACCAAAATGCTGGAAGAACTGAGCCAGTCAGGTAGCATTTGTGGAAAGAGAAACTGGTCAATGTTTCAGATAAGTAATCTTCCCCAGTTCTTAGAATATGGAAAGACGGATTGTCAAATCCATGGTCTACCACTTGGTGTCACCCAATGCACATGAAAACCCAAAATATTTTCAAACCTAGACATGTCTGGGGTTATATTACACAAATACAGTAAATGTTATTACTATGAAGCAAAACATGATATATCAGAGAATTTATCCACGAGAAGAAAGTCTTCATATCACATAAAATGTATGGCATCAGATCAAATATCTTAACCCACAATGGTTATTTAATATCCCCATCGGGGCAATGACAGACAGTATTTAATCCTGATAAATGTGAGATGATGCACTATAGAAGAGCTAATAAAGGCAGGACACACAGTGAACGGCAGGGTCCAAGGGAGGATTGAGGGATGGAGGGACATTGGGGTACAAGTCCACAAATTCCTGAAGGTGGCAGGTAAAAAGATGACACAAAAAGCTGGAATAACTCAGCGGGGCAGGCAGGTAAAAAGGCAAGTAAAAACAGGTAAAAAGATAAGATGGCGAAGAAGGCATACAGGACACTTATATTTTATGCCCCTGCTAACGAATACAAGAACATGGAGGAAATTTATGAAACATTGGTTAGGCCACTGCTGGAGTATTGGGGACAGTGCAGGTCACCACACCTTAGGAAGGAGGTGATTCAGAGGAGTTTAACCAGGATGTTTGCGTTATGAGGCGAGATGGAGAAGTGAATCGAAGGCTAAGGCTGAGATTTTCCCCACAGACAGTTTTCACTGAAGGCCCCTTATTACCAAATTGCACACTCTAAGGTGTGGGCAAACCATGTTCTTGCAACACTAGCTGCATCAGATGACTTAATTTCATCTTGTCATTTTTAAATGATTCCCTCAGTAACAGGTTCCCCAAGTAAAAATACAATGGGCCCCATACTGGGCAGTTTGTTTACCTCCTTAACTGAAACTGTGTTCCAGCTAATAGTCTCAAAACTACAAGGCTAACACCCTAGTAGTCACTAGATGTGACCATTACTCTTATAATGAACATAAAAATAAGAATATGTACTTTTACCCCTATTTATTATAACCTACACTCTAAAGACCAATTGTAAACAAACTAACCCTGAATATATCCACACTGAGCACTCACATTTTCTGTGCCAGAGTTCCAAGAATTTACAACAGCCATGTGTAATGAAATGGCTGACCTCTTATTCAGAGACTGTGCTTTCAAGTTCTAAACTCTCCAGCCAGGGGAAACAGCCTTTGATATTTAACCTGCTAACCTCCCCTCTCAGAATCTTGGAACATCGTGGAGAAAAGTTCAAATTTTTCTAAAGTCCTGTCAATTTTGGCCAGTCCTCCTAAATCTCTGGTCATTGGACAAGCCCAATCCAGATGATCAACCTGGTGACACTGCGCTGTCTCCAAGACTTGCATATCGTTGTCCAGATAAGGTCACCAAAATCTGCACACATTACACCACATCAAGTCCCACCAAAACCCACTGTATTCTTTGCAAGACGCCCTTACCTTTGTATTGCAGCCTTGCAATAAAGGCCAACAAAATACTTGCCTTTCCAACAGCTTTCTCTACCAGCAGATATACGTTAAACCTCTTATGAGCCAGTGAACCCAAGATTCCAGTGCATACAATGTCTTGCTTCTCACTTTTTAAAAATACTAATTTTTTTCCTTCTTCCTTTTTGCAAAAACTTTTATTTTCCTACATTATATATGATTCCCTATCTCATTTGCCCAGGAGCTTAATTTGTCCTCTTTCAAACCCAGTCCCCCATGGTCTCTATCATCAATTAATTTTTCAACAAAGCAATTGGCCTGAAATGTTCCACGTTTAGCAGTAGTTCTGTAGAGAACCCGCCACAATGTCCCCTTCGTGGGTCAGCTTGTCTCAGACTTCCACACCTGTGTAATGCAGAGCACGATGCAGGAGTGGCTGGAGCTTGAGGGTGGCTTGTCCAACCTTCCACTGTGCCTCTGGACTTAGCACTGAGCCCAGTGGCAGAGCCCCAGCAAGCTGAGGGCTTGGATATCACCCTATGTGCAGCCCCTCAGGGATGGCTGGAACATATAGCATAAGCCCATGGATTGGGTCGTTGACCTTGTGTAAAAGTTAATTATGGTATAAGTGTTTGTGTTTTATTTATTCTTAATGTTTACTCGTAACTTTTAACTTATACATTTTTAAAATGATTTGAATTGCTGTTAAAACATTTCTGAGCATCTCTTAAAGCTTTAAAGGGCAGCACAAAAGTGCAGCTTGTGGAGACATTGTCTCATCACTCCACCATATCTGCAGCCAGTGCATTCCACATCCAACCACACACAGCTTAAAACATAGTTTTCCCTCATGTCGCCCTTGTCTTCCTCTTTATATTACACTTTGTCCTTAATCCCTCCACAAAAGGGAACAGCCTCTCACTGTTTACTCTGTCCAGACCCTAATCATTTCATGCACTTCTATCAAATTTTCTCTCAGCTTTCTCTTCTTAAAAGAAAGCAGTTCCCATCTATCTTTATAATCTAATTTGTAATACCAGGAAATGTAATAAATCTTTTCCAGACCTTCTATATTGTCCTTACATCCTTCCTACAACCCGGGGACCAGAACAGAACACTACCCCAGTTGAAGCAGGACCAATGTTTATTAGTTTTTCTGCATTTATTAAATTGCTTTGTTCATATTACCATTGGTTAAAGGACAGGAGCCCATGAATTTATACTCTCTGTATTAAACTTTCTGTGTGGAACCCATAAATTTATATTCAATTTATTAACCTTCTACGTGGAACCTTTTCAAATGCTCTGATAAACGACATCTTCTGATTTTGCCTTGTTATATCCTGAAATAAAAGCTATCAAACACAACGTTACGGCCTCCTTGCTCCTTTGCTCATATCCATTTCTACCAGAGGAAACCATTTTTACTACTCGTCAAATAAATTAATCATGTTAATCACCTCAACATTAACGCTTAATATTCTATAGTCAATGGAAGTACATCCTCATCTCCGCAGCATGTACTATAAATTAACTGTTTTAGCTCTGTTGGGTGTCTGGAGGGAAAAGAGCTTGAGGTTCGAGGTCACGAGTGGGATACTTGGGACACCAGTGCTTGCAGGGAAGGCTGTGTGGGTAACGTTCAGATGCTGCACAGATCTGGTGGAATAAATTGTGCACCGCGGTCTCCCAGTATGTTACAGCTGCTCTATGCTCACTTGGCAGCACACCTGACAATAAATTATGAATACGTGGAACTAAACAAAACTAAAAGTAAAGTCATTCAGATACGAATAATGTTGAACAAATACAGAGTGACATAAGGAAAGTGCCTCCAGGCATTACCCTTCAGCTTTATGTCAGTGGCTCCAAGTTCTGCCAGAACTTTAATCCAAGGTCTTCCTGAAATTAGTCTTCCTTTGGATGTTACCAGTGCAATGGAGCTGGAAATGGAAATACCTCGTTAAGGATCTTTAAAGTAACAGAACTCAAACCACTTTTAGTAAAATAAATTGTGTGTGACATATGAATTGCGTGAACAGTTCTTACACAGAATGGTATCGCTCTAAAACAACCCACAACATTTTGTTCAATATTGAATACATTTTCAGTTCGCAGTATAGAATTAATTGGTTTGAATGTAAAACATCTATTTGAAATCTGTGGTCGGGATTGATGGAGTTTTGCACTTGTAGGCAATCAATGGATATTATGATCAAGAAGAATCTAAGGTTCGCCACTATCTCACTGGATGGTGGAGCGGGCTCGAGAGACCATGTTGTCTGTTCCTGCTTCTAATTTTTTTAGCATTTTGGAATTTGCAAGATGTTGAATAGATATAAAGTAGGGGTTTGATAATCCTGCAGCAGGATAAATATTCTAACAAATTGTCAGGAAATGCTAAAAACCGCACATAATCTGTCCTCGTGCTTTTCCTACCAGGAATTAGATGAAGGAAAGACTTATTTTTTCAGGTTGGTTAGTGTCCTAGAAGTTATGGCACAAACTAGCTTACTCCCACATGATTCCTCTACCTGCACTTAATCTTTGCAATTCTGGCTGCCAAAGCAAGGCAGAGCGTGCTGCAAGTTGCAACAAGACTTCAGGCGCCTGTTCTTGAGGCACTGGCCCAGAACACATAAAAGGGATAAGTTTTGAACTGTGTTTAAATGTTTTTCCAAGAGATCAAGTATTTACTGTCTTTTGCTTTTATAAGTGAATGATGAGCAGCTCAGATTATCATCAGAGGCAGGGAATCATCATTGACATGGGGTGGAAGATTGCAACCTTCACGTGGTCCGCCCTGTTTCGATGAATGCAATCAACCTGGCGTGCACAATCAAATAAGATCAAATAAAACTAGTTGTTCTACAACTTTAGGCTGTGCACGCCATACGCAAGAAGAGGAAGATCATTGACTTAAAATCTGATGGCTATTGATAACTATTCTGTTTGAATTATTAATGACTGAAGTCCTCAGGAATCAGCAGGATGGCTTGTGGTTAAAGACAAATTGCCCCATTTTTTATTCTAAATAGGTCTAAAATTCTTCCTCTATTTTTCCGTCTCTGCAGGAGTTTTCAGAGATGGTAATGGCTGCCTCCTGAAAGATTGTCTAGTCCTATAGCAACAAAACAAGCCTTAAACTTTCTCCTCTCATCTTAAACCTTTGCTCTCTAGTTGAAGACTCCCCTACCATACAGGGTTCTTGCACACACTGGGACCCAGTTCACATGGGCATTAAGTATAGAATGCCACTGTACTCTCTTCACATCAAGAGTTCCTCACCAGAACTGGGACCAGACAATCTAATGCTTCAGAACTGGTCATCAACTCTTTCGGGTTTGCAAAGGTGAAACAGCACTTAGTCCAGTGACTCACTTGTTCTTCATGCTTGCCACATAATTCTCCACATGCATTGGGATTCCTCGCAGGATTGCACGCCTGAAACTTCTATTATCCACCACTTTTCCGGTCTTTCCATCTATCACAACAATCTGCATTCCTTCATCATCGTGGTAATACTTCTTCCCATTCACCTGCCGAGAGAAAGTACAAGAAACTGCTGAACTGATGGATTCGATAGGTTCTATTACACATAGACGGTCCTGGTAGAGTGACCGAAGTATTGGAAAATATAAAGTTGTGCAAAGATACAAAGGAAGCTGGGGACACTTGTACATGTACCACAAAAAGAGCTGTTCACTTCAAGCATCCATGTACTCTCTTCCATTCCCACCAACCACGCCCCTTCTCACAGTACTTTGCCCACACAATGGATGTGTGGTGGAGTGGCACAGCCAGGTAGAGCTGCAGCCTCACGGCTTGATCCTGACCTTTAATGCTGTTTATGTGGTTTGTAAGGTCTCTCTGTGACCACATGGCTTTCCCCGACTGCCCCAGTTTCCTCCCACGTTCCAAAGACATGTTGGCCAGAAGATCAATTGGCCACTGTAAATCACCTCTAATGTGAGTGGGTAGTAGGGAAATTGGGGGTGGGGGTAAATTGTTGAGCGCGTGAGGGAATAGATTACAGGGAAACAAGTGGGGGAATGGAACTGAAGAGATCACTTTGAGAGGCAGCATAAACCTGATCAGCAAAATGGCCTCCTCTGTTGCAAGATAATTTGACCGAATCATTAATTTATTATGCTCAAAAACCTGGAGCAAATGTATTACCCTGGCCTTGCCCTATCAGAGATATTTCCCTGTTATATCCCATTAATCATAAAATAATGCTAGGGAGGAATTAAATCACCATCATTAGAAATTTGATATTAAGCAAATTAATTAGGCCAAAAGCTGAAAGTGCCCCTGGAACAGATGACTTGCATATCAGGGTACATAAAGAAGTGGCTACTGAGATAGTGGATGCAAAAGGATTTGAAAATTGCCAATATGAGATCAATATCCCAAAAGAGAGGCAGAATGTGGGTAACTGTCAATTAGCCAAATATCTATTGTTGGAAAAATTCTGAAATCAATGCCCATGGAAATAACAACAGCACATTTGGGAAATTGTAATCTAATCAAACAGTCAGCATGGCTTCATGAAGGACAAATGGTGCATGGCAAATTTATTGGAAAATGTTTGAAGTTTAAAACAGAATGAAAAGGGGAACAGTAGCAATATTGTATTTGGACTTCCAGAAGACGTTCAACAAGGTGCCTCAGAAGATAAGAGCCCATGGTGTTGGAGGAAAGAAACTAGCACTTCAGAATGATACTGGGGCTTAGAGTGTCAAATTGCAGTAAAAAGGCACAGTGATTTGAAGAGCTAGTTTTTCCTCACTGTCAGAAAATCTGGAATTCCTTCTTCCAAATTTAGATACTCTAAATTGACACTTTTTGGTATGTGATTAAGTTTTATAGGATAAAGAAGCAAGGAATGTGAAACAAAGGTGAGAAAATAGTCAAACTACTGATTGGACATGATTGCATTTAGCAATAAAGTACCACAAGTTAAATTGTCTAGTCATGTTCTATCGGTTTATCAAAACTAGGTGCCTGAAAGGCAAGGCGTGCCTGTGCACACAGTATACATTGAGCATGAATAATAGGGAATATAGTGTACTCCATAATTCATATTTAATTAATGATGTCTGTCCTATCTCCCGGCGGTAGAACTATTGAAGAGGGTGGCAAAGGGGCAGGATCCCAGTGTAACCAGGCACCATCCCTAATTCTGCCCCATCCACCAAGAAAGCATTTTCTGACCTCCAGCCTGCCCAAAAGATCTTAAAATCAAAAATATGTAAGAAGGAACTGCAGATGCTGGTTTAAACCGAAGATAGACACAAAAAGCTGGAGTAACTCAGCGGGACAGGCAGCATCTCTGGAGAGAAGGAATGGGTGAAGTTTCAGGTCGAGACGCTTCTTCAAACCCAGATTTAAAATTAAAAATTATTGAAAGGAAGCAGGCAGTGGTATAGCTGAAAAATGCAGGTATAAATCAGGGTTCATACAATAAGCACTGCCCTTGCAAAGCCCTGATGTGTGCAAGGGCATTTTATTGAGACACAAGAAACTGCAGATGCTAGAATCTGGAATAGAACACAAAGTGCTGGAGTAACTCAGCGGGTCAGACGGAATCTCTGGAGGACAAGGATAGGCAACATTTTGGGTTGGGACTCTTCTTCAGACTGATTGTAGTTGGGGTGAGGAAATTGGAAAAGAGGTGGGGATGGGACAAAGGCTGGTGAGTGATAGGTGGATAGCAGGGCAGCAGGAATTGGAGAAGGGAAGCAGTGAGAGAGAACTTCTTCAAAGTAGTCATACTTTAAGGAGACTTTGCACTGGAGCAGTAAAATGGAGACACAAGGAACTGAAGTTTTATTTACAAAGCTCACTGCCACTGGACAGTACAGACCAAGACTTACCTTTGCGAGATGCATAAATCCCTCCATTTAAGAATCTCAAGGCAACAAGAACTGAGCAAATCAAGACATTAACTAGGAAGGTTAATCTGATGATACTCACTTCAGAATAGGCCATGTCTTCTCTTATATGAAAGAACCTCATTTTATAGGATTCAAGTTTAACCTCAACGAAGTGATCACTGTTGCTCTGTGTAAAGAGAAAATGAAGTGGCAAAAATGTTTCTCAACTTATTTCATTTGATGGAGTACACAAAAGCTTGTAACCCGTCACCAGATCATGCTAAACCATAGATGACCTTGTATTAGTGTGGGTAATAAGAATTCAGGAGTTAACTACATTATGATTGTTACATCATTCTGGTTAATTCTCTTCAACCTCAGACCAACACTCCTCTTCCAAAGAACGTGCCAATTCACCACAGCCCCTGTCCACAACATACACCCAAGGTCCTTTAATTTTATGGTCTCTCATTGTCTGTAAACCCCAAAAGAGAAATGAATGTGTTGTGTGACCCATGAGGACAGAGGCCTATTCTTGAATGAGGAACAACAATTGGACACCATAGGAGTTGTTGAAGGAAGCTGCAAACATTGGTTCCCAGATGCTTTGAGCAAAAGGTTGCATTTCTTGAAAGTTGTGACAGTTAAGAATTCATTGAATTATTCCATGACCTTCATGCAGATGAACACTTTGGCACCAGTAAAGTTGCAGTAGGAAATTGACCCACTGAATACAAGCCAAACCTGACCAACCATTATTTTATTTCACTTGATCTTTTTGAAACTTTTCTTTGCATAAATAAACATTGTATCTGCCCAATTAATAATGGTACATTAAGAGTAATTCCTGACGTGCCAAGCACTTTCAGATGCTCGGATGTCTTTTACAATGTTTTACTGGTGCAAAATAAAGCATGTCACATGTGATGGGTAAAAAGCAATGCAGGAAAAGGACAGACGAAGAAGGGAAAGGACAGAAGAGAGAAATAAAGGAAGAAAAGTGGGAGGTAGAGGAGAGAGAGAATAAAGGGCTGCAGCCTGGGTGACAAAGTGTAGGCATGGGTAGTGCTGGGATTAGCAGTGGCAGTTGGAGGAATTGAAGCTGATTCTTCTTTTCTTTGTTTGGCTGCACACTTCTCCCCAGCTCTGAGATACATCCAATTAGCCACAGCCAGGTACCCCAGCAATGCTCACACTTACTGTACCAGCCAGGTTTGGCCCTGACCCCCTGATCTCAGCACTGAGTGGCTGGACTATAGGCCGTGGTGTGTTCGACCTTCACCTGTCCACAATGATCCTTTGCTGAGGAAGGCAGAGGTTTGCTCTGGGTTCCTAGCAATGCAGCATGTACCCAAGCAAACATTTTTTTAATGTGTGTACAGATACGTGCGTATGAGTGTTTGGTCTGGAAGACCACGGATTGCATAACAGATCAAAGCAGTGCACACTACACCAGGTAAGGTCTCACCAAGACTCTAAACAATTATAATCAAACTTCTTTATGACAGTGTGTAAGAAGGAACTGCAGATGCTGGTTTAAACCAAAGATAGACACAAAAAGCTGGAGTAACTCAGCGGGACAGGCAGCATCTCTGGAGAGAAGGAATGGGTGACGTTTCGGGTCGAGAACCTTCTTCGGACAGTGTCCTAATGTAATCGATATTTGAATCCCTTTTGTGGATTTTACTGCCTTCCAGAGAGGCACGGAGGTCTTTGCCCAGCGGACCTGTATCAATCTGCTATCTTTGCTCGTATAACTTTCTGATTTGTTTCGGTGCCAGATGAGATATTGCAGCTCAGACAAACATTTCAAAGATGCTTCACTCTCACTGTAGTAATTTGAGGATTAAAGGGTAAATATCAGGCAGAGCCTCGAGCAACTTACCAGCTGTGCTATTGGTAATTTCTTTGGCATAGGGACATCAACCGTTGGCATTTGGCTGTACTTGGGATATGCTGTCAATGCGCAGTCGCTGACCCTACTTTTGTCAGCAAAGGAGGCTTTGATCTTTATTCTCTCGCAGCCTTGTAATGAGCAGAAAGCAAACGTGTGCCGTTTCTTGTGGGCTTTCACTTTCAGGAAGAGAAGCCTTTAGGAGCAAGAGATAAATACACTTGTTTGTCAGCCAGCTGCAGCAGATTTATGAAAGCAATCAGTGTTAGACTAATACATTAATCACATTTTCTAACAGAAGAAAATTGTACAAATGTAATAAATTAAATTTGAATTTAATAAATTTAAAATTTATTACATTTGTACAATTTTCTTCTCCGTGTTTAGTTGCACTAACAGCAAAGCTAATGGCTAGGAATTCACGTGAACAACATCATAAAGAAAGTGTTGTAGAATGGAGCAGTGCAGGAACCTCGCAGAGGATGGTGATTCTCGGAGGGTTATGGAAGTCAGATCATTGGGTATGCAAATGGTTCAATGGTTCTTTGTGCTTTAGCGTAGGCAGGTAAGGCTTTGAACGATCAGGGGATAGATGCGTTAGTTTAAAAACTGGTAGTTTTAGTTTTAGAGATTTAATTTTAGAAATACAGCGTGGAAACAGGCCCTTCGGCCCACCGAGTCCACTCCGACTATCGATCACCCATACACTAGTTTATGTTATCCCGCTTTCGCATCCACTCCACATGCATTAGGGGCAATTTACAGAGGCCAATTAACCTACAAACCTGCATGTCTTTGGGATGTGGGAGCAAACCGGCGCCCCCGGAGGAAACCCATGCAGTTCAGGGAGAACGTGCAAACTCCATACAGGCAGCACCCAAGGTCAGGATCGAACCCGGTCTCTGGCACTGTGAGGCAGCAGCTCTACCGCTGCGCCATTGTGCTGCCCAATGGTACAGATGAGAAGATGGGACCCAGGCAGATGGGCCTTGATCATGTTGATTCAAGGCAGGGAGTGCCCGAGTAGCTGAATGACCTATTCCTACTCCACTCTCTTTGTTGTACTATTGTTTATTGTATCTTTATTTGTTGTGTTGTTGCATTTATGTGCCTTTCAAGCTGCTGCAAGAATTTTATGGTTTTGTTCTCTGTGAAAACAAATGACTTTTGACCCTATGTTTTTGTATTTAGAAAAAGCATTGAGGAGACATGCAATAGTGCTTTAAAATCATAAAAATCACACTTGACATTTTAGTCCAATGGCTACAGATTGAGAAGTTTAATAATATTTAGATAGCTTTCTTTCACCATAATGTGTGTGGTTTTCTCCCTGCCTGAGATAATCTCAATTACAACATGGCAATGCAGCAATGGCCATTTAAGTCACAAACATTTGAATTAGAAACATCTACAGATGCTGGAAATCTGGTTGCTAAGTTTGAGGATGACAGCAAAATTGGTGGTGTGGTGGACAGTGAAGTAGGTTGTCCACGATTACAAGATCTAGATCAAATGGGAAAGTGGGCAAAGAAATGGCAGATGGAATTTAACCTGGACAAATGTGTGGTGGTGGATTTTGGGGAGTTATAAACAATAGACAATAGGTGCAGGAGAACCCTTCGAGCCAGCACCGCCATTCACTGTGATCATGGTTGATCATCCACAATCAGTACCCCGTTCCTGCCTTCTTACCATATCCCCTGACTCTGCTATCTTTAAACTTGGACAGGATATTTACAGTGCATGGCAGGGCCCTGGGGATGGCGTAGAACAAAGAGAGTTAGGGATGCAAGTACATACTTCCATGAACGTGACAATAGAAAAGATAGACAGATAGAACGTGACAGATAAAAAAGGTAGTTACATCGCATGCTTATCTTTAATTGGTAGGGGCACTGAGTTACATCATGTTACAATTGTATTAGATGATGCTGCACCAAGAGTATTCTGTGCAGTTCTGGTTGCCACATTGTAGGAAGGATGTGAATAAGATAGCGAGGGTGCAGAAAAGATTCACTAGGATGTTGCCAGGACTGTAGGGCTTTAGTTATAAGTTGAGATTGAATGAGCTGGGACTGTTTTCCCAGAGGCAAAGGAGGCCGAGCGATGACCTTATAGAGGTTTATGAAAATCATGATGGGCTTTGAAATGGTATCTGGTCACAATCTTTTCCCAAGGGTAAGATTCTAAGGGAGTCTAAAACGCGAGGGCAGAGGTTTAAGGCGAGATGGGAAATATTTAAAGAGGAGCACGTGGTGGTGGGGCACAGGTGGATATATGGAATGAACTGCCAGAGGAAGTTGCAGAGATAGGTACAATTACAATGTTTAAAAGACATCTGAATGGATAGATGGATAGGAAAGATTGAGAGGGATGTGGGGCAATTGCTGGCAAATGGGACAAACTCAGGTAGGCAACTTTGTCGCATAAATGGGTTGGATTGAAGGTCTAGGTTCTGTGCTGTGTAGCTTTATGACTATGAAACAAAAACAGAAAATGCTGGGGGTACTCAGCATGTTAGGCAGCGCCTATTGAAAAATCTGTTTATCCTCAAATGCTGCCTGACCTGCCGAGTATCCCTGGTATTTTGTGTATCATTTACAAATATGATGGACAAACCCAGTGTCTTCATCGAAGAAATAATAGCTTCTGCCCGGGTGGCCGTGATCCAGGTTGTTCATCTTGTACGTCCTCTGAAAGGTCCCCGTCTTAAACGTCCTTTTCGACAAGCGATTATGGATGTCCGATATGATGCTAAACAGGCTGCCTTTAGGATAACAAAGTCCCACTTGTATCCAGTCATTCCTGGCGTGGATTTCAATGGGGAAAAAATAAAATCAGTGTTGGATTTGCTTTTTTTTGTTGTTGTATTTCACAATTGTATTTGCATTTCACATCCTGATCAAGGGCAACAAAGAACATTGAATCCAAATCATCCTAAACACAAAACCATCTGTACAGTTTCAATGCATTCAAGTTGTCTACATTGGGACTGCTGGACATCTTGTGTAAGGCATAAATCTCAAGCCTCCGAGCCCAATAACATCTGCTCTGCCATTATGCTTGGGAATCTTGCTTGACAATGACAACTTGACTTTATGTAGCATGTTCTATGGAATAGAAATCTAAGTGACATGGGATTAGCACCAGTAAGTGGCACTGAGTAACAGTTCAATTCTGATTTTATTGAATGGAGAAACTAGATTTATTATTTGTGTTCTTGTATTCTTATGTTGTTAACAATTCATGTTCATAAGTTCTAGGAGCAGAATGAGGCCATTCGGCCCATCAAGTCTACTCCACCATTCATGGCTAATCCATCTTTCCCTCTCAGCCCCATTCTCCTGCTGTCTCCCCATGACCCACAATACCCTTACTAATCAAGAATATGTCAATCTCAGCCTTAAACATATCTATTGACTTGGCCTCCACAACCACGTTGGTTTGATGCTCTTATCTAATTTTTATCCTAATATTTTTAATTTAAAAAATTCTACCATTTTTATAGGGGTAGTAGACTCGAAGGGCCGAATGGCCTAATTCAGCTCCTAAGACTTATGCAAGTGTCGCAACTTGGATCACAAATACCACTCACTGGTTGAAGTTGATGAGCCATATGGTGAGTTCCTGGGGTGCGAGTCCATCCCAGTGCACTGTGTATCCTTTCTGTAGCATCACCACAGGCTGGTACTGTTGGTAATGGGAATGTCTGCCCAGGGCTCCCTTTAAGAAGAGCGGTTTATCGGGATACTCATCTTTAATTATCTTCATCTTCAGCGTTGATGGATGCTTGGCCTGAATGTAAACCTTCCAGCAAAATAAACCACAGTCAAGCTGAGAAATTGCAGTATATCCTGCAGTTCAGATCAAACTTCTGCTTTCACTTCTCTCAGAGTGAAAAACAAAGCAGTTGCCAGTAATGTCTGGCAGTCACAGCTCACATCAGAGGTTCAAAGAGGAATGTGCTCGAATTTCTACCATCTCTCCAATATATATCCTTTTATAATAGGAAAAGTTGGTAAAATATTCCCCATTAAAATATTTCTCTACATGATGTCAGATGCACACTGTTGTATAACAGCAGCTCATTTTCAAATCTGAAGTCGAGGATAAAATATGTAGCTTATAAACCTTTCAGATTATTCGTCCATTGCGAATGGGGCTAAAAGGTTTAAATTGTAAAATAAATTCTCCCGCAACATCAACGTCAGGTTTTGGTATTTTGGATAATGTACAGGCAGATGAGATCAGTTTAACTTGGCACCATGTTCAGCACAAACATTGTGGGCTGAAGGGCCTATCCTGCTATATTGGTCTATGCTCTAACTAACAATCTAGAGCCCTTTCACAATTCGATATTAGATGTAGTGTGGAGATTTGTTTGTTAACATTTCCTCGGTTGACTTGATCGTTAAAATGGAATGTGAATTTCACTCAGGATAACAGACATAGTGAATCTTCAACACTACTGTGTAAATGCACCATAACAACCAGTGAACGTTGGTTAAGCACAATAATTAGTACAAAGGCAGGCTGAGGCAGCTTTCGCAACTCGGGAAAGAGGGTAAGTTTGTCCATGGCATCGATGCACAAAGTAGATGCTAAGCTTGAGGGGGAGATAAACAATGTTGTCTTGTGTCAGTTGACAATTGAGGACCGACATGGGTAAACAACATGCTGCAAGATGAAGATTACAAGGTCAGAGGGGCAGTGGGGTGTAGGTTAGAGCAGCAGTCAATCAGAAGCTCTGACATGTGCACAGGGTGGTAGTGCTCTGGAAAGTGGCCAGCCAATCTGTGCTTGGGTTCTCCTATGTGGAGAAGAGTTTAAGCACCATGTTCAGTGCATTAAATTTGACGAAGTCCAAATGAATTGTTGATTAACTGAGGCAAGTGTTTGGGTACGCAGGAAACACCAGGGACTGCAGATGCTGGAGTCTGGTGTAAAAAGGGACCCGGAGTATTTTGGTGGCAGGAAAGGATGAAGTAGACGGGTAGGTGGTGCAAGGAAAGGTGCCATGACGAGGAGACCGAGTATTGGTGGGAAAGGGAAACGGAGTCAGAGAGATTGTACATCTGTGCTGAACAACTCCATGACTCAAGTTTGATGGGTGTTAGGGTTATGAACCAATATGGGCTGATTGAGCTAAGCAATAAATTAGATGTTCAGTTTAGTTTAATTTAGTTTAGAGATTGAGCATGGAAATAGGCCTTTCGGCCCATTGAGTCCACGGCGATCATCAGTCACCTGTACGCACTAGTTCAATGGATGTGATTACGGTCAATGGCAGACAAGCTTGAGTGGCTAAATAAGCCGCAACATTCTGAAAGAAGTTTATAGTTTTCTTTAATCTAAGTCATTAAAAAAAGATAGTGAAGAGGTCAGGTATGGTCATAATTTGATTTTGCCAGTTTGGTGAATTGAGACTCGTGTAGCTGCTGAAGAATGTTGAGCCTATTTTGCAGTTGTCCAAATTCTGTTTCTTTGAAATGTGAATGAAAATTTTTAACATTTTCAACCATGAATTAAAACCTGTTGTTGTTCAACTGAGATAGAGTTGTTTCTGCCCAGATGTGTGTTAGGATTCTAGCTCTCCACTTGTCCTGCAGTTAGCACCAGCACAACACATAACATGTGTCATCTCTGGGAGTAATCACCGCCACATGAGCAGACAGTGAACTTGGTCCACTTGGCACCTCCATCAGTTGAAAGTGAATTGATGAGAACAACATGTCCTGGCAAAACACAAAGTGCTGGAGTAACTCAATGGGTCAGGCAGCATCTCTGGAAAAAAGGAATAGGTGACATTTTGGGTCGAGACACTTCTTCGGGTCTCAACCTGAAATGTTACCTATTCCTTTTCTCCAGAGATGCTGCCTGACCCGCTGAGTTACTCCAGCTTTTTGTGTCTTACCTTCGGTTTAAACCAGCATCTGCAGTTCCTTCCTAAACATATTTTAAATGGTGGTGTATTTTATGCTTTTGCATACTCTGTCCTACTTCAGGTAATTGCAATGATTCAACAGTGAAATGATTCAATACAGCTGAGACTCTGGCAGCCGCAGGGAGGGGTACTTTAACCATTAACGACATCTTCAAGTTGCCATTGATTAAGGTCAATGTAATTGTTGCTTTAGAGATCTTGAACCTACTCAGGTGCCACTCTATGATTCTGACTACACATGGCATCCTTGTTGAATAGTTTGTCTCCTGGATCGGCCCTTCCATATTATCTTTTTCTTTTCCTCATCAATTGGCCAGAAGAAGAAACTGGGATAATGTATAAAAAGGAACTGCAGATGCTGGTTTATACCAAAGTTAGACACAAAGTGTTGGAGTAACTCAGCAGGTCAGGGAAAATTGATAGGTGACATTTCGGGTTGAAACCCTTCCTTAAGGCTGATTTTAGGGAGGGGGGGGGAGGGCGGGGGAGGAAGCGAATAGGAAGCCTGAAAAAAAACAGGACAGATTCCCCCCCACCCCCCACAATCAGTCTGAAGAAGGGTCCCGACCCAAAACGTCACCTGTCCATTTTCTCCTGAGAAGCTGCCTGACCTGCTGAGTTACTCCAGAATTTTGTGTCTATCTTTAGATGAAACTGGGACTTTGCTAATCAACTCTGAGAACTAGTTCCAGAGTTATTGGAACTTATTGATCCGCCTGATTTCCACCCAAAATGCCGACCTTCGCGTTAGAAACTAGGACCACAGAGGGAATAGCAATCTGTGTCTCAAACAGTGGCTTCAGAGGCAACTTTATAAGTTGACGGCGCCAATGCAGAACTTGGCGTAATTGGAGTGAGATCCATTCATTTTAATGTGGAACATTTTCCAGACCATCATACAGGCTTGTGATATTTCCATACAGATGCTGCCAAAGCTTTAAACTGAACTGCTTCAAGAATTAGTTTGTGCCAACATTTTCCTTCATGTTTCTGCCATGGTGTAATTAAATTATATCATGTAAAGTCTCATTTGCTATATATATATATTATATTATATACGAAAAATTAAAAATTATATTCAATTATCAGACACAATTCATCACATCAGATACTTAATATCACAAACAAAAATCGTGGGCACACCTCTGAAATGTTTGTTGGAGGAATAGAGAGCTACTTTTTTTTGCCCATGCAATTGTAATGTTATTTCTGCCGGCACAGTGCAAAGTTTAAAATAGGCAACTGCATGAATGGAAATTCAGAACGATGGATATCCGGAGTTATGAGCGTTACCTGTGCGTAGTGACCACTGCAGATAGCAGATCGCCAGTCTGGGACATCAATGCAATCCGAATGTCTGAGGAGCCAGTTATCATGCTTAACGATATAGGCTCCAGGATACTCTGATACCGAGCCATCCACATCATGTAGGATTGTTGTTTTATCACCATCCAAATCCAAGTGATTGAACCAGCGGCCTGGCTCACCAAAGAAGACTCGTGATGTGATCTTAAAGGTGGAGACAAACAAGTGTTACATAGAACATGGAATAGTACAGCACAGGAATGGGCCCCTCAGCCCACAATGTTTGTGCTGAACATGATGCCAAGTTAAAATTATCTTATCTGCCTGTACATGTTCCATATTCCTCTATACCTTGCACTTCCATGTGCCTATCTAAAAGCCTCTTAAATGCCACTATCATATCTGCCTCCACCACCACCACTAGCAATGAGTTCCAGGTCACCACCACTCTCTGTGAAAAAAAAATTGTCCTGCACATCTCCAATAGGAAAGTTTTCCACATGCACCCTATTTAATGGCCTCAGTTTTGTTCATCTCAATCAGGTCCCCCTCAGCCTCCAATGCTCCGAAGAAAACAAAGCCAATAGTCACTTCCCCCTCATGTTGTTTTGGTCAGATTTGTTCTATTAAAGTTAGCTGTAATTATGTGCAGTGGGCAATGGAGGAGTTCAGAATCCAAGCAATAATGTAAAATACATCACAAAAGCAAAACAAACAGATGACTTTCAATATAGAAATGGTCATTTTGTTGGTTTATAATCATCACAACTAGAGTTATCATTCGGTAACAGGAGGCTCAACTGATTGCACCACAGACCATCTTGACAATAATCCATCATTCTGGGTAAAAGACCCATCACCCTATCTATTCCCCTCATGATTATATACACCTCCATAAGATCACCCCTCAACCTCCAAAGCTTCAATGAATCAAAACCTTGCCTGCCCAACATCTCCCTATAGCTCAGGCCCTCAAGTCTTGGCAACATCTTCGTAAATCTTTCAGGTGTATGTTCCTTTAACTTTTAGTAAAGGAACATACATCTTAAAACCCTTGCTCTATCACTGCCATAGCCAAACAGTATTTCTTAGTGTTAATAATTTCTGTAGATATTTTATCATTCAAAATACCCCCACTAAATACACAATGTTTGTATTCGTTGACCTAATCATGAATAGAGAGAGGTACTATAATCAGACGACCTACCGGGACATCTTGGAATGTGATGTTGGTCAAGTTGTTATTTGGACAGGTCTGCCACGAGTTGTTGAACCGGAACCCAATAGCACTGGTGTGACGACCGTCCAGAGCAACAAATTTACGGAAGGTACAGTTCTCGACGTTTATTGGACCATCGTAGATCTGTATCCCTCGCATAGGAAATGTCCTAGAAATGGGGAAAGAAAATAAAATGGTTTGGAATGCAAGGAAGCAGGAGGGGAGTGGGTTAACGAACTGACGCATCGAAGGGGCTGTGTGACAATATCAATGTCTCCTACAACTGTAACATAACATCCCAACTTCTAAACTCAATACCCTGACTGATGAAGGCCAATGGAATGAAAACCTTCTTGACCTCCCTATCCACTTGTGACGCGACCTATAAAAATAATTCAATTGGTCTGCCGTGTCTGTGTCACACTCAGAGCAATCTTGTAAATTCCATTTCAACAGAGGCTTTTGGATGGGCACATGGATATGCAGGGAATGGAGTGGTATGAGCCATGTGCAGGCAGAGGAAATTAGATTAACTGGGCACCATGTTCAGCAGAGACATTGTGTCTGAAAGGCCCGTTCCTGTGCTGTAGTGTGTGCTATGTTCTATGAAGCGCAGTGTTTAAACCTTTCCATGCTTCAATTCACTTGGCACAAAACCTGTGAACTTATTCTGTTGCTTCGTACCTGCTCATCAGGGTAAACCAATTTATAAAAGCACACGCATTGGGCATAATTTATGAATAATACATATCTTAAATACAAACTTTGTAAAGAGCTCTTTGGTGCAGTGAAGCAGAATACTATCCAAATGCAGTGCAATTGCAACAATTGTTTTATGATGAGAGAGGGTCAATAGGTATGCAGGGAATGAAGCCACATAAGAAGCACTTATACACAGAAGGAAGCAAAAATCTAGAAATTAAAAAAAACCAGCAGAAAATGCTTAAAGCACAGCAGGTCAGGCAGCATTCCTGGAGAGAGGGACATTTTGGGAACATAGATAATTGTCAGAACTGGGAAAGTGAAGAAACAAATTATTCTGCAACTCAAAATTATATATTTTCCAACATTTTCAGTTTTTTGTAAAGATAGCAAACATCTAGAATTCAGTCCCCAGTTCTGCTTTTTTGAGGCAATCGGATTGTTTCCATATTTATTATTCATACTTCATATTTCCTTAGAGTCTTACAGTTTTAGAATCTACATGCAGACCATGATGCCCCATCTCTACTAGTCTCATTGTTTGGTCCATATCACTCTAAACCTTTCTTATCCATGTACCTGCCAAAATACCTGTTAAATGTTGTTATAGTGCCTGCCTTAATTACCTCCTCTGCCAGCTCGTTCCATATACCCACCACCCTCAGTGAAAAAGTTGCCCTTCAGGTCCCCTCTCACCTAACACCTATGTCCACTGGTTCTTGATTCCCCCACTCTGGGTAAAAGATTGTGTGCATTCTCCCAATCTCTTCCCCTCATGATTTTATACACCTCTACTCTATAAGCATTCAGCCTCCTGCAATAAAGACCTAGCCTGTCCAGCCTCTCCTTATAGCCCTCGAGTCCTGGCAACATCCTCATAAATCTTCTCTGCACACTTTTCAGCTTAACAACATCTTTCCAATAGCAGGGTTGACCAAATCTGGACACAACACCGTAAATGTGGCCTCACCAACTTCTTGCACGACGGTAACATAGCAACCCAACTTCTACACTCAATACCCCACCCGATGAAGGCCAATGAACCAAAAGCTTTCTTGACCACCCCATCTACCTGTGATGCCCCTTATAAAAAGATGTGTCATTCTTCAGAGCCATCCCATTAATCCAATTACACCCTAATTTCTTTATAAACTATTCCCTGTCACATACCCATCACCCACCCCGATTTTCCTACCATCCAGCTACACGAGGCAAATTTACAGGGGCTAGTTAACATACAACCCAACACATAATTGGTTGTGGGAAGAAACCGGTGCATTTGAAGGAACCCTGCACAAACTTGGAATATGTGCAACCTTTGCACAATCAACATTCAAGGTTAGGATCATAAGTAAAGTAAGTAAGTTTATTGGCCAAGTATTCACATACAAGGAATCACATCATATCTGGGAAGCTGGAGCTGTGACCAACTATTGACCCCCACCTGAATCTTTGAAGATCATTATTGATGGATTTTTGTTGTTGAAGGGTGTGACAGAATGTGGAGTTAAGGGGGTCAGTGGAACTGAGGCACACCTTAAAATTAAACCTAATTGGAAGTTGCAGCAGAGTCAATGACTGATTAGGTATTCCTGCCCTAAGGTTCCAATGGTAGGAGATGGTCACAATCCTCTATTGAGTGCAAATCCCACTTGATAAATACAGTGGTAGTGTGTCAATGCACAGTGAAGGGAGCTTACTTCCTCAGCTGCATTAAATCATATCTTGAAAGCAACATTAAAGTCAGAGATAGACAAAATTGCTGGAGAAACTCAGCGGGTGAGGCAGCATCTATGGAGCGAAGGAATAGGTGACGTTTCGGGTCGAGACCCTTCTTCAGTCTGAAGTGTCTTGACCCGAAACGTCACCTATTCCTTCGCTCCGTAGATGCTGCCTCACCCACTGAGTTTCTTCAGCAGTTTTGTCTACCTTCGATTTTTCCAGCATCTGCAGTTCTTTCTTAAACATTAAAGTCAGAGAAGTACTTTTATACTTGAGTGAGTAGATGACTCATTGAGTTACTTACTCTCCCTTGGGAAGAGCTCGTCCACTGTGATCCAAGCCACCGGGACCCCAGAAAAGGTTGTCTGGCATCTCTGTTCCACGGTTTTCACTCTCCCCAACAAACAGCGAGTTCTTTACCTCCTGTTTGGCCCCGTCATCATCTGGAAAAGTTCCACCACTGGAAACAGAAACGTTTAATATCAGCTTGGCACCATTATCAGGAGTCTTACCTGCAAGCCAAAGGATTGTTAGTAATGGGACAAACTGGTTAGGTCTGTGTGCGTGTTGTGCTGAAGGAGAGTTGTATTAGAGATGCCATCTTCTGCATGCAGCCTTAAAGTCTGTTCAGAGGGGATGTAAAAGATCCAGACCATTTATCAAAACCTAACAAGGGATTTTCTTGGTAGTTTGTATAACTGAAATGCAAAATTCTCACTGTCCATTTCTTGTTAATCCCACTGTGTTCAGTTTGTTTATACCACAAGAGTGGGTATTCTTCAAAATAAATCCACTCCATAGGATATAGGAAGCCACTATATATAAAGCCAACTTACACTTTATTTCCTCATGTTTCAGAAGTGCCTCTTGACACTGTCTTTGACAGAATTGGATGCCATGGCCCACGACTGTATAGAAATGTATAAGAAATTTAAGATAGACACAAAAAGGTGGAGTAACTCAGCGGGTCAGACAGCATCTCTGGAGAAAAGGAATAGGTGGCGTTTCGGGTTGAGACCCTTCTTCATATCCAGTCCTGTTCTCCAGAGATGCTGTCTGACCCACTGAGTTACTCCAGCTTTTTGTGTCTATCTTCGGTTTAATCAAGAATCTGCAGTTCCTTCCTACACGTTTATGAGACATTTGTTTCTCAGTGCAATCCCAATAGTTTTGTTCTGAGCCCCACTTTGTTGCCCTTTGGACTCACCTTCCGTTGTCTGTTGTTTAAGGTATTTTCTCTATTGGAGATGATTCTGTTCTACATTCACCACTTTTCTTTGGACCTCACCTCCATTGCCATCTCTCTCTCTCCTCTTTTATCCCTCCCTTATGACCTCTGGTCTTTGTCTCTGTTTCAATGGATAGGTGCTCCTCTCAAATATTTCTTCAATGCCTTCCTGTTTGTGTTTAGTGCCTGGACTACTTATACTCTTGCTAATTTGTTCTCTGTCTTTCTTATCTACAAATTCTCATCTCCTTCAATTTTTCCTTCATCCAATATAAAATCATCAGAGATATAAAATGTATTTTTTTAGCATCACTGTCAGTCCCCTTTTCTGCACCTCAGCATTCCTAAGACTTCCCTGCAATCTTAATTGCCTGCTGGAACCTCAATTTTAATCCTTTATCATGATTTCATAAAAATGTTAAAAACAAGTTTTGTTTTACGTAGACACAATGATCGCAGATGTTGGAATCTTGAGCAAAAAAACAAAAGACTGGTGGATCTCAGCAGGTTAGGCAGTATCTATGAACGGAATGAACAGCTAACATTTCGGGTCAGGACTTTTCTTCATTCTGATTCAAACGGACCCAGACTGTTTTATTGAAATGGGTTTCAAAAACCACATGTGCTTACCTTGCAAGTGTTAATCCAATTCCATTGTCAGAAAACCTAAGGAAAAGGCAAACATTGTAAAAGATCACAGAGTCTCACAGAGAGATACAGCACAGAACTAAGCCCTTCAGTTCACAACACCCCCTCCCCTTCCCCCAAGGCATTAAAGCAAACAGGGCTAAATGGATAACACAGTACCAGAACACGGTGTCAAAGTTTGCTCCTTGCAATAACAAATCTGTCTATGCCCTCTAGTGTTGGACATTTCCATCCTGGGAAAAAGACTGACCATCTATCCTATCTATGCATCTCATAATTGTTTTTATTTCTATTGTCTTCTCCCAACCTCCAAAGGGAAACAATCAAAGTCTATCCCATCTCTCCCTGTAGCTGTTAATCATTGTTCCTTCATTTTTTGGCAACAATGGCGAGCTCAGGGTCTCAATGTATGACCTTCCAACTTATTGCAATGAAGCCAATTCCAGTTTGAAAGCAGCCTCTTTCAGCTTGTCTGCCCTTCAAACACAAAAGTAGAGTTCCACTAATGTATTAGGATCTCAACTGACAGATCTGAGCAGAATTATTTGTAGCTAGCCTAATTTATAGTATTTCATTATTTTTTATGGGCTCTAAATGAGAACTCACGCTGTTTGGGATCTATGAAAATAAGCCGGGCCATTCCCACCCAGGATGTGCATACTCTCTGATTGCCAGCATTTCTCAATACCAAGACGGCACTGTGCTGCTGTTGATCACTCCACCGAGTTGGATGGCTCAATCTGCCGAGCTACATCCGGTAGTGTTGGTCTTTGGCCATACAATAATGTGGATGAATCGGTAATATGGTCAGAGCAATGGCAGATGGAATTTACTGAGGTGATATACTTTGGGAGGACTAATGCAAGGATATACATAATGAATGGTCAGGTCCCAGGGAGTACTGATCTCAGCCTACATGTCCAACGAATCCTGAAACCAGCAGGCCAGGTAGGTAAAGTGGTAAGGTAATCATACAGAATATAATTTAAGAACAAGGAGATATTGGTTTAATTTGATAAAGCAATTGGATTATTGTGTGTAGTTCCGGTCACCCCATTATAGAAATATGTGGAACGCAGAAGTTGAGGGGAGACTTGATAGAAGTATATAAAATTCTGAGAGGCAAAGATAGCGTAGACAGTCATAACCTTTTTCCCCAGGGTGGAAGTGTCCAACACCAGGGTGCATGCAGGGGATTTACTAGGAACCTGGATGAGTGCACTGAAGAATATTGAAAAAAGTAACAGCAGACGGAATTCAATAGAATAGCGGATTGAAGCTCAGGACTGGGTATGAAAGAAATGCTGAAATTTGATTCAAAGTGTCAAGATTGGAATAATTTGAGTGAGGCAATGAGAAGCTCTCAAAACTCAACTGTGATTTAGAGATGTATCAGTAACATGTGTTTTGAGAATGGCTGTTAATTAAGGCTCTTTTGGTTGACAGGATAATGAGTGGTCAATTGAGTAATTTGCACAGTTCACCCTACAGATTTGGGCCTGCACCCTTCTTCATTTGTATAGAGCTTTAAATCACTCCATCTTTCCCTTTGGAGGACTCTTCAAAACCCAGCTCCAACCAACTTCTTTCCCCCCTCTGCAATATTATCTTTATATTGCTTGGACTAGGCTCCTGTGAAACAGTAGAGGATGCTTTCCTAACTCAAAGAATTATATTGATGCAAGTTGTTGCTATATCTGATAAACCCATGTGGATGCCAAGCCAAAGGGATGCATTTTTTTAAATATCATTGTACTAAAGTAGCTGGAGATACTTATAGTCTGCAGTGTGCAGAATACTCAAATTTAAAACACATTGCAAACAGTTAAAACATATTGATTCAGCATTTGTAAGAGTTTAAACAGGAACTCACTTGCAGTCCTCCAACCACACGTCCCCACCTCGAAGCCAGGCGCCATGGTCCTGGTTTTTATATGCAATATAATTCTTGATTAAAGCAGGTTCTCTTGGCTTGTAAGGGTCAGCTCCTATGTGAGGGCTGTACCTAAAGACATAGGGCAACATTGATCATTTTCAATGCTACAAAATTAAAAATAGATCTTTTCATGAGTGAAACGTGGTATTGATCATATCCAGGTTATTTTGAGTCATTGGATAAAGTCAACTGGGTTCTTGCAGTCATTGGCATTATTCCGTTTTCTGTGTCAGGGATATACATAATGATGGCATTCTGGGCACCCAACTCCTTTTTACCTCGGGCATCTCCACCCTTAAGGGAGGCACAAAACGCTGGAGTAACTCAGTGGGACAGGCAGCATCTCTGGAGAGAAGGAATGGGTGATGTTTCGGGTCGAGTCCCTTCTTCAGGCTTCATCTGCTCCACTGCGAAATCTATGAAGAAGTTCTCCTCCCTCCGACGAGAGTTCTGCAACACCCTCTCTCGCTGCCCCACCTCCCTGATTCCCCCTGCTTTTCCTATACACTCAAACCATAAGGGATTGCACTCCACCATTTCCTTGCCATGCCCACCATCAACCTTCCACAGGAGCCAATGCCAAACAAATGCCCCCCACCCTCTCCCCTCTTCCGGGCACACGGTGATCCTTTGGCTGATTGCCCCACTTCTCTTACTCTCATTCCTAGCCCTCACTCAATTTCCCTGCCACACACCAAACCCACGCAAGGAAGTTTACTCTCCAATTCCCAGCTGCAGGGTCCCAAGATCCAGGTTTTGGCTATGACTCTAATCAGACTTATGGACGACTTCCCGAGCCGTGGGAGAGGAGAGTTGTGTACTGCATTTTCACCAGTAAAAACACATGGTCTTTTATTATCGACTGCACAGACATCTAATGAGGCAGGCAAACACCTAAAATGGTCACCAGTCCACTGCATGAGATCGTAAGAAACAGGCGTAAGGGGAGGCCATTCAGCCTGCTCTCACATTTAATAAGATCATGGATGATCTAAACTTCATCTCAGCAGCACTTTCCCATCTCTTCTGACTCTCTTTCTCTCAATGTCTATTGCTTTCTACCTTGGATGCACTTAATCACTTCCACAGCTCTTTGGAAAGGTAGGATGGGGACCCACAGTTTATATCAACGGGTCGATGGTGGAAAGGGTCAAGAGCTTCAAATTCTTGGGCATGCACTTCTCTGAAGATCTCTCCTGGTCCGAGAACACTGATGCAATTATAAAGAAAGCACATCAGCGCCTCTATTTCCTGAGAAGATTACGGAGAGTCGGTATGTCAAGGAGGACTCTCTCTAACTTCTACAGGTGCACAGTAGAGAGCATGCTGACCGGTTGCATCGTGGCTTGGATCGGCAACTTGATCGCCCAGGAGCGGAAAAGACTACAAAAAGTAGTAAACACTGCTCAGTCCATCATCGGCTCTGACCTCCCTACCATTGAGGGGATCTATCGCAGTCGCTGCCTCAAAAAAGGCTGGCAGCATCAAGGACCCACACCATCCTGGTCACACACTCATCTCCCCGCTACCTTCAGGTAGAAGGTACAGGAGCCTGAAGACTGCAACGTCCAGGTTCAGGAATAGCTGCTTCCCCACAGCCATCAGGCTATTAAACTCAACTCAAACAAAACTCTGAACATTAATAGCCCATTATCTGTTTATTTACACTTTATCTGTTTATTTGTTCATGTGTATATATATATATATATATATATATAATGGTATATGGACACACTGATCTGTTCTATATTCATGCCTACTATATTCTGTTGTGCTGAAGCAAAGCAAAAATTTCATTGTCCTATCTGGGACACATGACAATAAACTCTCTTGAATCTTGAATCTCTGGGAATGGCATCTATGCCATTTAGCAGTCTGATGCACGGTTGCCCCCAGTGAGATCGCTTTCAAACTTGTTCCCTCTTCATCAATGCATGCGTTTTCAGGAACTCACCTTGCGCCAACCAGCGAGAGGAACGGCCTCTTGTCCCGTGCATTAGCTTCAGTTGTCTTCACCCCATTATCAATGATCATACCAGCCTAAGAAACAAAATTCAAAATTTAAGGTGTGGAATTCAACGTGGTTTTTAATGAACATGTTTCAATGATGATTCCAAAGTTTGAACCAGATCCACAACACATGCAGCATGATATGCACTGTCTTTATAATGGCCAATCTACTGCAAAGTGATAAAAAGCACCAGCATTTACCCGTTTACAACTAACAAGGTCTGTGAACCATCTCAATTGGGGCTGGCTCTACATTAGACTTTATACAGTGCAGAAACAGATCCTTCGGCCCACCGAGTCCACGCTGACCAGCGATCACACTAACACTACCCTACACACCAAGGACAATTTTACAATTTCTACTGAAACCAATTAACCTGCAAACCTGTACGTCTCTGGAGTGTGGGAAGAAAACAGAGCACCCAAGTGGTCACAGGGAGAATGTGCAAACTCCATACAGACAGCACCCTTAGTCAGGATCAAACCCGGGTCCCTGGCGCTGTAAGGGAGCAACTCTACCGCAGTGCCGCCACGTTAATGATTGGATTTCAAGCAATTCTTTTGGATCCTTATCTTTTCTGCAAAAAGATTTCCCTGTGGGGATGTAAATGTGTGAAGCTGTAGGGTGGATTGAAGGCTTGGACTGGCCGTAATTATCTGTGTGCTTCTATTGTGTTTTCAAATGATATTTATAGAGACACTCGTGGTATGGGGAGAAGGGGGTTAAAACGAAGCTATTTTTGATCCGTTTCCAAATCTGCAGAAGCTACAGTGGCTTAGGAATGTCTTGTAAATGTTGATGGAAAATTACATAGCGCAACAAACGCCAGCAGATTGGCTGCGCTTGCAGAGCAGCAATCTTTAGTATTATAGCCATTGCGTGCAGACTTACCCTGTGGTTGGAATGAGCCCTATTGTTGCTGAACCTTCCCAATGGCATGTGTTCTGAATAACCAGGGGAATACATTCCTTCTGAAGGCCCCGTGGGCACGTGGTGGAAAATGAACCAAAACCCTGTTTCCTGTAACGTAAACATGTTGATGAATGCTTGAAATTTCTAAAAAGGTGTTCCTCTGTCATTTAAACATAAATTATTGGCAGCAGAGGAATCTGGCCTCCACTTAAATGTTAGCATACACAGCATAAGATTATGTACCTCAGATCCCGCAGCGGAACAGTTGACAAGGCTATTGTTGGGGTTTGCGATCCAAAATGTTGAGACAGCACTGTAACAAAGCAGCATAGGAGGTATTGGCATAGAACATTTACAGTCCATTTAACGAGAAGCAATTTAATGAGAATCAATAAACAGCAATGCATGAAATATGAAATAGAAATAGTAAATGCTGAAAACGCACAGCAGGTTAGGCAGCATCCTTGGAAGGAAGAGCAGTCAATGTTTCATCAAAAAACAGATAGTGTTGGACTAACTCAGCGGGTCAGCGCGAGATGCCGCCCGGCTCGCTGAATTACTCCAGCTCTTTAGGTCTTTTTTGTAAACCAGCATCTGCAGTTCCTTGTATCTTCTTAATGTTTTATGAATAGAAATGGGAAGGAGAAAGAAAAGACATGTTGGCTTTATGTTGCAGAGAAGGGTGAGAGATAGATTGGATATTGGTAGTGATGCCTATAGTGAAGAGGACAGCCCTAGATTACAAAATCATATTAATTTGTTGGTAAATTGAGAAAAGAAATGACATCTGGAATATAATTCCAATAAGTGCGAGGTGGTGTATTTTGGAAAGTCTAATAATGATAGGACATACACTATATATGGCAGGGTCATAGTGTCAATTGAGGACAGAGGGACTTTACAACAGTGGTGTTTTGTGGACAAAAAGGTGGCGGTTCACATATTACTGCTCATGGATCTTGAGCCAATTGGGAGGTCATGGGTGAGAAGGATTGGCAGAGGCAGTTGCCGTTAGTCATTTATTAGCTAGAAATTGAACTTTATTTGCCAATTACTTTGCAAAAATGGTAATTGCCATTATATTGTAGACCTTGTTCACAAAAGGCACATTTATTTCTCATCTCTAGCCATCATGAAGCCATTAAAATCAACGATGTTGTACGGAATAGGCTTTGATGCCTCTTTCTCCAAAATGATCAATTTTTTAATTAGAATGTTAAATAGAAATTCACAGTGAAATTTGGCTCCTGGACCTGTGGTTGCAGAAAATTGGTTCACAATTCAATCAGGAGATGCAGTTATGAATCCATTTTTGAAAAAAAACCTGACAGAGTTCATCCGCTACAGATCCAGGATAAAAGCCCTGGGAGGAAGTCTATCTACAAGGGAAACTATCTACAATGCGGAACCTAATCAAAGGCCTTGCTGAAGTCCATATAGACTTTGTATACTGTCTTGTCCTCATTGACCTTCTAGGTTACTTCCTCAAAAAACGGAAATATTTTCCAGTTGTATCATTATTTGTATCTACCAATTAATCTTTCAATGCTCAGTATACTTCAAGCACTAATCTTGAATACCCCCATTACTTATTGTCACCTTTCTTCACAATGAACATATTGTGTTAATTGGGGACAGATACTATAGTTAGGGGGATAGATACTGTCCTCCGCAGCCATGAATGCAAGTCTTGAAACTGTGTGGCCTGCTGTAAGGCTAGATCCACATTAAAACGGATAGACAAGGAAGGAGATGTTTCAGACAATGTATAGCTCAGGCCCACATCAAAAGCAGAACCACCAAGGTAAACATCCCAAAATATACTGGTCAATAGGTTAAATGGCCACTGTGGACTGCCCCTAGATAAATGGTAGAATCTAAGGGGGAATTGATGGGAGCATGTGGAGAATAGGTCAGAAGAAACATTAATGGGGAAAAGGGATTTCTCTTTGAACCAGTGTACACTTGCTAGGCTGAAATGGCATCCTTTTATGCTGTAGAGAAATAAGGTAATTCTTCTGAACCTCTCCATCCATCCAGCATCGTCTGGCTGTACAAACCCATACCAGCATCCCTATTACATTCCCAAAAAGAGCGGAACCTGCCAAATGGCTTAGATAGACACAAAGTGCAGGAGTAACTCAGTGGGTAAGGCAGCATCTCTGGAGAAAAAGGACGGGTGCCGTTTCGGGTCAGAACCCTTCTTCAGACTGGGCTGGATGGCTTACTTGCAGTCCTGTTGAGGTCTGGGCACATAACCTGGGTACACCCCGGCCGATATCATCCTGCACATCTTGCTGTTGCGATCTGACGGGAGCAGGGTCCCTGCTTTGACCAACAAACCGAGGCAGTGGTCGAATGTGTTTCGTTCCTCTGGCCCATCTTCAGTGAAGAAGCAGTGCCCCAAGGTCTTGTAGCCAATGACGTCTTTCACCTAAAAGGGAAAAATTAACCTATTAAAACTTTATGTCCGCCAGTGACAATTCCATTCAATCCTGCCCCCACCTTCCTTAACCTCCTGTCCAATGCTGATTCTTAATATTCCTCATGCAGTGACGTGTAAATGAGGTGCTTGATGGGTGATGTGGATTCAGTGGCTGAAGGGCTTGTTTCCATGCTGAATACCTCATTGGAAACCTTCCAACTATCATTAATTGGACATTATTGGACTCTCTTCCACTAAACATTATACCCTTTATCCTGTACTAGTAAACTGTGGACAGCTTGAATGCAATCCCTTTCTCATGCTTTCACCCTGTAGCCTTTGATGTCCTTACTAATCAAGGCTTAATTGAGGTACAGTATACACAATTATGACTGATATTATAAAGTGTATATGTTCGTCATAACAGCAGAATTAGGCCAGTCGGCTTGGAGTCTACCCCGCCATTAAATCATGGCTGATCAATCTTCCCCTCTCAATCTCATTCTCCTGCCGCCTTCCCATAACTTTGACAGCCTTACTAATCAATAATCTGTCAATCTCTGCTTTAAAAATACCCAATGACTTGGCCTCCACAGCCGCCTGTGGCAATGAATTCCACAGATTCACCACCCTCTGACTAAAGAAATTCCTCCTCATCTCCTTTTACTCTGAGGCTATCCCCTCTGGCCCTAGACTCTCACTGGAGGAAACATCATCTCCCATCAACTCTAACCAGGCCTTTCACTATTCGGTAGATTTCACTGAGGCCCCCCCCCCTCATCCTTCTAAACCAGCAAGTACAGGCCCAGTGCCTTCAAACACTCAACATACGTCAACCCTATCATCCCCAGGATCATTCTCGTAAACCTCCTCTGGACCCTCTCCAAAGCCAGCACATCCCTCCTCAGATATGGGGCCCAGAACTGCTCACAATACTCCAAATGTGTTCTGACCAGTGCCTTGTAAAGCCTCCGTGCTACATCCTTGTTTTTATATTCTAGTCCGCTTGAAATAAATGCTAACATTGCATTTAGATTGTGAGAACATTTTCTCCTCAGCAGAGATAGCCACAACCAAAGGGCATAGGTTACAGATAAAGGGGAAGAGACTTAGAGGGAATTTGAATGTGTTTTTCCACTCACAGGGTGGTTGAAATCACAGCGTGCACAATGTAAGGAGGTGGTGGAAGTGGCTACTTGCAATATTTCACGAATATTTAGATAAGCACTTGAAAGTCATGCCACTGCCAACTACACAACCAGTGCTGATAAATAGGATGAGTAGATAAGAGCGATGGCTGGCACAGCCACTGTGGGCTAAAGGATCTGTTTCCATGCAGTATGAATCTGTGGAAATAAAGTTACTGCAGGAAACTGTGGGAAATCAAATTAATCAAAATTGCTAACTTTTCGGTGTAAAAGATTACAAATGATTCAGGATTTGCCACAAACCAGTTTACAGCAGATCATAAATAAAAACAGAAAATGTGGAAATACTCAGACATTGCCTCAATCGACGAGGAGAGAAACAGATTTAACATTTCTGCCTGATGTCTTTTCATCTAATTTTTTTGTTTAAACCTAAAACATTAACTTTGATTCTGTCTCCATGGATGTTGCCTAACCAACGGAGTGTCTCTAGCATGTCCTATTTTTATTTCAGATTTACAGCATCATAGCTAATACAGCACAGAAACAGTTCATACAACCTACCATTAGCATGCAGAACATCAAGTAACTATTTACTAATCCCATTTTCCAGCACGTGTCCATTGTTCTACAATGCCTCGACTATTCATGTGCTTATCCAGATGCTTCATAAAATGTGAGTGTACCTTTCTAAACCCCCTCTCGAGGCAGCACATTCCAGGTTATCATCAACCTCTGGGTGAAAAAATCATCCCTCAGAGCCCTGTAGAACCCTTAGTCCTCATATTAAAACCATGCCCTCTGAACTTTGACACATCTGCCATGGGGAAGAAAACATCTTAACATCTACCCTGTCTATACCCCTCAGTTATCCAGTCTTTATCATAAAACATAGAACATTACAGCACAGGAACGGGCCCATCGGCCCACAATGTTTGTGTCGAACATGATGCCTAGTTAAACCGATCTAATCTGCCTGAACATGATCCATATCCCTCTATTCCCTGCAGATCCATGTGCCCATCTAAAGGCCTCTAATACACCACTGTCATATATATCTTCACCACCACCCATGCCTGTGCGTTCCAGGCCCTCATCACTCTCTGTATTAAAAAAACCATCCAGGAATCTCCATTAAATATCTGCCTTTCACCTTATAACTCTCTAGTGTTGGACATTTCCACCCTGGGATAAAGGCTCTGACTGTAAATCAAAACCTGATAGCTGTAACATCTTTCCCTGTCTTATTGGGATCTTGCTTGACATGTTACCTATATTACAACAACTGCTATACTTCAAATTATGACAAAAAATGTCTTGTGCAGCGCTCTTCATTTTCTCTGGGAATTTAGACACCTCTTTTCAAAACATGGAATTTTAACTTGACCAGCGGATCAAAGTCCACGAAGAATGCTGGCTAAAAAGCTGGATTATCATAACCACCCTTTAGAAACTCAACACCATCTTGTTCTGAAAAGCATTCATAACTTGTTTACTTAAATACATAATGTCAAAATGAGAAAACACAGTTTACCACACGGTGAGGAACACTCAATGGTGCACATTCATTTTACATTTTGTCATTAGACAGGTTTGCTGGTTTTTGTAGGATTTATATATAATTAGAATTATTACATTTAAAAGATTCAGAGGGGATTAATCATGAGTTATATTGGTTCAATACTTAGCCATTAGGTACACCAATCTAACACAAGCATATTCCAAAATATTAATTGATAAAAGCTGGTTTGGGGGAAGAGAAAACAGCAAGATTAGTTTTGGTCCAAAAAAATAAAACATTGCATATGCCAAAAGACTGAAATAAAAACAGAAGTATGTTACAACATCCTCAGTGTCTGACAATGAGAGAAAAATAGTTAACATTTAAAGTTGATATTTCAGCAAAGAGCTGTCATGGGCATACTAAAACAATTTTTTCAATGTTTTATACTCCTATTGTTTTCAAGATATTCAAACCATATGCTGTTAAAAATAATGACACCATCTTGCAAGTGGTTGATTATACTGATAATTAAAGTGATATTGGTCAGTTTTGGCCAATTCCTTCCAAAAGCATAAATCATTAGAGAGAAGAATAAGTAAAATGAGACAAACTCATTGATTACTGGCATTTGGATGAAGCCAGATTGGGCAGGAACCCAGAAACAGAGTTCCTTTTATATAACTGCATCAATAATGGCAGGTTGAATAATGACAGCATTAATTCAATGCAGTATTTAGTACTAAGCTCCAAACTCCAGCACATAAATAATTTATATCCAGAGAAAACATCATGGTTATGATATTTTGAGATAAAATAGTTCAGCCAATTCTTTTATGTTTTTCTCAGGAAGGAATAAACAGGTTTAAGTGCAAAGCTTATCCATCTGGACTACTTTTCTAATGCCATTCATGCCTGTGCAAGAATAGGAACGGTGGCAAAATGAAGGTCTGATATCAGAGGACGATGAGGGTGGAAACAGTGGTATGGAGGGAGTGTTACTGGGGCAGTTAAGTGGCACAAGGAGAAAGAGAGAAGTGCCAAAGTAAAGTCTGAAGGGTCTCGACCCAAAACATCATCCATTCCTTCTCTCCAGAGATGCTGCCTGTCCCGCTGAGTTACTCCAGCTTTTTGTGTCTATCTTAGGTAGAAAGAGAAACGTGGATAAGGGAGTGGAGTTTCAGTTTTGCATGTTAATCTTTGTCCCAATTTACCATGGCCTTACCCAGTCTCATCGCACCGAAACTGGCCTTCCTCCATTCAATTATTTTTTATTTTGGTTTGGCTTTTCCTCTGTGTCTCCAAACAAAATCCTAAGACGTTATGATCACTAACTCTTATATGCTTCCCTATCAAAACATGACCCACCTCATTCCCTAGAACCTCCTTCCCTGTTGGTCTATAAACAAACTGTTCTCGATAATTGCCCTGGAACCACTTTACCCTTCCTTCACTATTACAACAGGATGATTAAAGTCCCCTATTATAGCCACCCAATAGTGTTTACAATTCTCTGTAATCGCCCTGCATATTTGCTGCTCCATATCTTCCCGCTCAGCGGTGATCTATGCAATGTACCATGCATCATCATTTTGCCTTGAGTTGCTTTTCATTTTAGTTATAGAGATACAGCTCGGAAATAGACCCTTCAGCCCACTGGGTCCGCGCCGATCAGCGATCCCTACACACTCCAAGCCAATTAACCTATATACCTGTACGTCTTTGGAGTGTGGGAGGAAACCGAAGATCGCGGAGAAAACCTCGCGGTCACGGGGAGAACACACAAACTCCCTACAGACAGCACCCGTAGTCAGGATCGAACCCGGGTCTCAGGCACAGCAAGCGCTGTAAGGCAGCAACTCTACCGCTGCGCCACCCCGCCCTGTCGCTCTTTCTTAACTCTAATCAAACAGATTGTGACCCTTCTGCTACATATTCTCCCCCAACCACTATTTAATCAATGCTGCATCCTCCCTTCCCTATCCTTCGTTAACATTTTGCATCAGGAATAGTCAGTGCCCAGTTCTACCCCTTTTTCAGGCAAGTTTCTGTTATTATCACATCAAAATCATACACGGCCATCAGTGCCTGTTGACCCCCTTTTACCACTCTCTGCATATTTTCAGATATACACGTTAAACCAAATTAAGTCCCATCATTTGTGTTTTCACGGACCTCAATAAAATCCTTACACTAATGTAACCTAGTGAACTGCCTTCCCGTTTCTTTTGCTTTGTTGCTTCTATTTTTGCCTCCTTGTTCTTCCTTATTTTGATTGGATTGGCTGGCACACTCTGTTGCTGTAAAACTTCACCCCTTCACAATACACTCTAGTTATCTCTTTGCCTTGCCTTGCAGTATTGTCCTTTATCATTGCCTTCCTAAATATATGCTGACCTGAACCCTACCTTTTGTTTCCAGCTTCACCGTCATATTGGCTTCACGCTTCCTCTACAACTCCGGTGGCCTTTCACATAAGAGCATTTGCTCTGTTCCTGTTGTCTTGCCACCAATCTGTCTTACAGAGCTTCCATCTACCAATGATGCAAATCCAGCAATCTAAAGCACTTGCTTCTACCATATCTCCCCACAGTGGTGCAGTGGCAGAGGTGCTGCCTTCACAGCGCCAGAGACACGGGTTTGAACCAGACTACGGATGCCGTCTTCTGTTTGGAGCTTATATGTTATCCCTATGACCGCGTGGGTTTTCTCCAGGTGCTCCGGTTTCCACCCACACTCCACATATGTACTGGTTTGTAGGTTAATTAGCTTTGGTAATTGTAAAATTATCCCTAGTGTGTAGAATAGTGTGCACACTTGGGTTGATCGCTGGTTGGTGTGGACTCAGTGGGCCCGAGAGCCTGTTTCCGCTCTGTATCGCTACAGTCTAAAGTGCTAAAGTCTAAAGTAAATACATTTGCTGCTCTACCTTCCTATTTCTATATCACTGACATTCCACACTGGAAATAAGCCTGAGATTACTGCCTTTGTGGACTTGCTTTTTCACTTCTTTCCTAGCTTCTTAGGCTGTCTGCAGCACCTTATCTCGTTTTCTATTTCTGTCGCTAGTGCACAAAATGGAGCATGACCCGCTCACTGTTTGCTCTTTACCTTCAAGATGTGTTGCAGCTGTTTAGTGAAATCCTTGACCCTGGAATCAGAAGGAAACGCAACATCCCACAGAAATGCCTGAGCATTGCTTTAACTATCGATAAGACCGTGTTCTCTCTTTATTCCTCCCATAGCCAAGCCACATGTGGTGCCAGGCTCTCTGCTCTGGCTGTGCTCTTCTGAACTATCATATCCAGAACTCCATAGTAGAGGCAATCTGTTGGAGAGCGTGAATGACTCAGGGGACTCCAGCACTACTTGCCCGCTCCTCTACTCTGTCTGATGGTTGCCCATGACCTCTCTACCTGCTCACTCTTAACCTTGTGGTGTGACCACCTCACTCATTGTGCTATCCACCAAGTCCTCAGCCTCATGGATGCACTACAGTGACTCCATCTCCAAAACACCGGGCTCAGATTGCAAGAGCTGGTGACGCTTCTGCACATGCAGATGTCTGAAGCACAGCAGTAACCGTGAGCTCCCAGTTATGCAGTAAATGCATTCCCCTCAGTTGGGCTGTCCTGCAGAGTTTCACCCTAACTGATAACTTCAATGAGAAGTTGGTGATGGACTCACCACCCAACTACTTGACCTGCTTCAAAGTCACACTGAAAAACCAGCATTACTGCTCCTTCACCCAAGTCCTTTTACTTACTTTAGTTTTAGTTTAGAGATACAGCGTGAAAACAGACCCTTCCGCCCACCGAGTTTGCGACGACCAACAATCCCCCCACATTAACAATGTCCAACACAATAGGGACAATTTACACTTGTACCAAGCCAATTAACTTACAAACCCGTATGTCTTTAGAGTGTGGGAGGAAATCGGAGATCTCAGAGAAAACCCATCCAGGTCACCGGGAGAGAGTACAAACTCTGTACAGACAAGCACCCGTAGTCAGGATTGAACCTGGCACCGTTAGGCAGCAACTCTACCATTGCGCCACCGTGCTGCCCTAACTTACCAAAGCCCATATTCCAAAACCTTCCGAGTCTCCCTTGTTAAACTTCCAGTAGCATTAGGCCTCATTTATTCTCCAAACAGTTATTGTATTTTATTTTACCTTATAACAGTGGGAGACCTTTTTTCAAACTTATCTTTCTGTTTTTAAAACAGCAATGGATTTCCCAACGTTCATCCTCATTATACTGCATCTGCTCTGCATTTGTCTATTCACTCAAGTTAATTAAATCCCACTGGAGCTTCTTTTCCATTCTCTTCACATTCCACCCCACTCCCAGCTTTGTTTTGTCTGCAGACTTGGAGATGATACATTTAGTTCCCTGATCCAAGTCATTGAACAGCTGGTGCCCAAGCATTGCTTCCTGTGGCATCCCCTAGTTAGTGCTCACCATTCAGCATCAGATCAATTATTCCTACACTACTTGTAGGGTGGCACAGTGACGTGGCAGTAGGGCAGCTGCCTTACAGGGCCAGAGACCCAGGTTTGATCCTGACTACGGGTGCTGTCTGTACGGAGTTTGTACGTTCTCCCTGTGATCGCGTGGGTTTTCTCTGGGTGCTCCAGTTTCCTCCCACACTCCAAAGACGTACAGGTTTGTAGATTTATTGGCTTCGGTAAAATTGTGAATTGTCCCAAGTGTGTAGGTGTAGGATAATGTTAGTGTGCGGAGTGATCGCTGGTCGGCGCGGATCCGTAAGGCCAACGGGCCTGTTTCCGCACTGTATCTCTAAAGTCTAAACTCTAAGCACCAGAGGTCAGGATGGAACCAGATGCCTTTCTAAATCTCCTCTGTCGAGTTGAAAGCACATCTAACCTGATGGTCCTGAGTTGAACTCTGAATCAAGGAGGACTCAACAATATAACATTTTCTTGGTAATGCACTGAAGGTCAGTGCAAAATTTATGCTCATATCTCTGGAACAGCATTTGAACCCATGTTCCTCAATTCTGAAGTGAGATTCCTGTCAACAAGGCATGATAGATAGCTTTTCTGACACATCTTTAAAGAAATAGGTACGGCAAGATATATTTTTATATGATTAGGAAATATGCTTGACTAATGCTAAGTTTACTTTTCACTGAATAGATTTATTGTAAAATGGTGATTCATCTGTTGCTGCAGGGCAAAATTCACTAATCCCAAGGTACTCGAGAGAGCCAGGTTTTAAGAGATGTGTTGTTGCCGTTAATACTGAATTGCCATTTCTGCTACCAGGCCATAGATGGTAAACGTATAAAACATCACACCGGCATTGCTGTGCCATCCATGGGAATATCTGACCAGCTAAAAGGTTCCAAGAGATTAATTCTGAGGACTGTTGAAAAGGGGCTTGCATTAAACCCAGACAGGGAACAGGCAAATGAAACATACACCAGAGTCAGTAAACATTAAAAGGTTAGTTTAAAGTTAAAGTGAAAAACACATCAGAACTAATCACACAGCGTGCGATTGTTTAAAATGGGTAACTTGACTCATCCTTGGAATAAGTCACAGCACTGTATCATGCCATGTGTGGCTGAATAATGTTGGTTTGCAGGTTTAAATATTGCAACTGGGCTGAAGGAAGGAATCAGCATAAAGTTAAGACGAGCAAACAATATTTTAATTTATGTCTCGGTTGAGTCATGACTTCACTCGCTGTGTTTGAGTGGTCAGTGCATAAACTTTCCACTGATGTTTGAATGCCAAGGTTTGGAAAGCAAATGAGCTTGGTAATGTATAAATGGAGCACAGAACACTAGGCATGATCACTTCTCTCATACAAGTGAAGGCTGTGGAGGACAAGTCAATTGATATATGTAGGGCAGAGATAGATAGATTCTTGATTAGTATGAGTGCCAGGGGTTATGGGGAGAAGGCAGGAGAATGGGGTTGAGAGGGAAAGATAGATCAGCCATGATTGAATGGCAGAGTAGACATGATGGGCCAAATGGTCTAATTCTGCTCCTATCACATGAACTGATCTCCATGTGAAGAATGGAATTCTATAATTGAGAATCTAAATCCATCTATAAGTAACTCGTGTAATAGAAACTTAGAAAATAGGTGCAGGAGGAGGCCATTTGTCCCTTCGAGCCAGCACCGCCATTCATTGTGATCATGGCTGATCATTCGCAATCAATAACCCGTGCCTGCCTTCTCCCCATATCCCTTGATTCCGCTAGCCCCTAGAGCAGTATCTAACTAAAGATTAGAATGTTATAAAACCAAATGAAAATTACTTTGAAATATCCTGCTAAAATTTAGAAAGATATAAAAAATATGGGAAAATGTCAGAATGCATTTATCCCAGGAGGATTCTGCACATAAATAAAACCTGCACATAACTAAAAATTCTTGCACTTCTATAGCCACTTTTACACTCAGGAGGTACCACACTGTTTTAAAATGGATGGAGTTATTTTTAATGGCAAAGTAAAATATTGCAGATATTGCACATCTGAAATAAAAACAGGAAAAGCCAGAAATATTCAGCAGACCATTTAATATCTGTGGAGTAAAAAATACTAGTTAAGGTTTCCTGTTGAAGGCCTCTTGAAAAAATATCATCCTTCTGAGATGCCAACTGACCTGCACAGTACTTTTTGAAGTGCAGTTATTTACGTGATAAATATTTAAGAAGGAACTGCAGATGCTGGAAAATCAAAGGTAGACAAAAATGCTGGAGAAACGCAGTGGGTGATGCAGCATCTATGGAGTGAAGGAAATAGACAATGTTTCGGGTCGAGACCCTTCCTCAGACTCTTCTGAAGAAGGGCCTCGACCCAAAACGTTGCCTATTTCCTTCGCTCAATAGATGCTGCCTCACCCGCTGAGTTTCTCCGGCATTGTCTACCTACGTGATAAATATGATCACTCATTAGTACACGTCAAGATCCCTGCAAACACCATAATGTGCAAATGGTTTAATTTAGTTTAGAGATACAGCGCGGAAACAGGCCCTTCGGCCCATCAAGTCTGCACCAACCAGCGATCCCCGTACACAACACTATGCTACACATCAAATAGTCAGTTCAAATGACATTGTTTAAGTGGATATATCTTGATCAAACTGCTGAGCTTTCCAACACAATAAATTGTCCCACTATACCCTTTATATCCACTTGCAAAAGGAAATATTAATCTCCAATTAATATTTGAACAACAACACCTCTATCACCATTCCTGATTAGTTCATTGGAACATAAGCCTGAATTGTAGCTCAAGTCTCTGGGTAACATAATGACAATTTGAATGGAATTTGTGAAGGCTGAGGGTCAGGTTTAGAGGGAACTGGGCCAAACGCAGGCAGGTGGGACATGTTGGCCGGTGTGGGCAAGTTGGGCTGAAGGGTCTGTTTCCATGCTGTAAGACTCTAACTATAATTTAATGTTGTTGAATTCAGAGCTTTCAAAAGGATAAATTTATGTCTATTGTAGGGTCATTTTGTTCTGTAACATAAAAACTGTTGGAACATATATAATTGCACTTGATTAGCCATCACTCACCAACAATCCATTGGATCCATGAATGGTCACACATCGTGAGAAAGAATCATGAATAGAGATGTCCTTCACGTATGTTGGAGGGTTGTAGCCCCCTTTCCCGTCCACGTCTCCTGTCATGTGGAAATGAATAGGGTAGTGGCCCATGGACTGCTGGCCCATGTGTTTCAGCTCAGCACCTTCAATGTGAACTGCTTTGAAACCCACACCCATCTGCAGAACACAAGAGAGAGAGACAGACAACATTCAAGTATAAATATACTGCACTCAGTTAAGTAAATCCAGAATCCTCAAATAACCCATGCAACAACCTATGGTGAAAATCTTTACATCTCTTCAATTGAAGATAGACGCAAAATGCTGGAGTAACTCTGCAGGACAGGCAGCATCTCAAGAGAGAAGGAATGGGTGCCGTTACGGGTCTGATGTTTCAGACTGAAGTCTGAAGGTCTCGACCCGAAATGTCGCCCATTCCTTCTCTCCAGTGAAGCTGCCTGTCCTGCTGAGTTACTCCAACATTTTGTGTCTATCTTCGGATTAAACCAGCATCTGCAGTTCCTTCCTGCCTGTTATCCATTGAGTTCTGACCCAAAACATCACCTATTCCTTTTCACCAGAAATGCTTCCAGATCCACTGAATAACTCCAGCATTTTGTGTCTCTCCTGTTATCCATAAACAAACTCTGTTAAATGTTAGAACTGCTAAATGTTTTCTCCCTGGTCAATTTCAGAGTCGAGATTTATTTAAATTAACTCTACTAATGACGATTGACAATTATTTTAATTTAGTATTTCCATCAATGTCAGGAATAGTTTGTTTTACTTCATTGAATATTCACCTACCTTAATATGGCCGCCAACTGTGTCAAACCCAAAATACGTGCAGGCATTGTTGCCGTAGCACTGTGCTTCCATTTCTCCCATGATGACTATGTTTCTGGATAGTATTCCCACTTCTGCTCGCATGTCGACGCCATCTACTTCCCGTCCCATGTGCAAATACTTTGCTTTTCCTAAAAGATTGAAAGTACGCGGTCAGTACCAACTTAGTCCACCTGCCAACCAGCTCCAGCACCAGGATCACCGTGGGCCAAAGAGAGGGGCCAATGCACTTTCCATCCAGCCCTCAGCTTTACTTCAGGCCTGGCTAACACACTGATCATGATCAAATTCATTTGAATGGGCTTGCTGACTGCGTGAGCATAAGGCAACGCAATAAATATTTAGAGTTATTTTACCTAATCTTACTGCTCTTAGTTATTCTTCATACTTGAAGATGTTTTCATTATCTAAAATACGGATGAATTTGTTTTTTTGATTATCAAAATCTATTTGAATATTCTCCAAGTGCAGTGGTGCACTGGGGCATGTTCGGGACCAGCCCACCCCTCACTGTGGCACAGTGGACAGATGTGGAGTATCCTTGCAATCCGCCCTCTGCATCTGGAAAAGGGGAGTATGAACAGGATGATTCTGTACAGCGGGTCCAGGGATATGGCACTGGCTGGCTTAATTCAGCTCATCCAAAATACTGCCCAGTTCACAGACAGAGAGGTTGTATGACGATAGGCATGGCACACTGCCACCCCACCACCTTTACCAGCTTCAACATCTAAAATCTTTATAGCTTATGCTCTATGTCTACACCAGCCACACAAAAGATGAAGGATGATTGGAATTACACAATAAAAGTTGTCTTGTCTTTCTGTGTCACACTGACCTAGGTACTGCAACACATTTAATGCAGGTCTGGCCATGGCAAGTGGAACCTAGCCAATTGCTTTGCAAATGAAAAACAGACCGCTTATATTTTCCTGACAAGTTAAGCTTTAAAATCTTTGGGATGAGGATGGCTTGCGTCCACCATGCTTGTGTGGGGGTAATGTGGATGATGATGTCAATGTGGGAACCACAGACTCTTCCATCGGGCCAGGATGAGTGGGAGGGTAGTGTGAGGTCTCATACTCTGCTTCTGCCAATTCCGAAGCACAGCCTTGGGGTTCTCATTCCGACTGCTCCTTCTCCACTCTGAGCAGTTAAACGTCAGAGATTATCAGGGGGTAGTGCGGATGTTGCACTTCAAGGAAGCTTTGAGCACATTCCTTGCACCTATCCCTTTATACAACTCATAACCTGCTTTTGAGTTTGGAAATAGGGCATGTTTCAGAAGTCTGGCACTGGTCACGTGAGTGGCATATATGTCCGATAATTAACAAGTAACAACCTGCTCAATTATTTAGATACACGTTGTATGAGTGGTGGGTTACAACCTTAATAGCTGTTGAAAGTAGCCCAGGGTTCAGAAGCTTATTAGAGGACAGGTATCATTGCTTTCTGGGTGGTTTGTGCCGGATCTGAGCTTAATCTTCAAATAATATTTTCTTCAATCAAACAATTGATGTGCTGGCACAATGAAGGTGCTGGTAAACTTGATCATCAATGTCTGCCTAGTCTGAGAAGTTGCTCCGGACATGTGGACTGTAGTTCATGTTTTCTGTTGTTTCATTGTGAACCTTTATTGGTGGAGGACAGGTGGTAAAGGTGGTCTTGAAGATGTTGGGCATAAGGGTCGATCCTCTCAAAAGCTTGATGTTCATGTTAACAATGTCTTGGGCTCGGTCTCAAAGTGTGTGCAAATGCAAGCATTAAAAACTCAGTAACACATTATATGCTTGCTGGAGCTGTGTTACTGAGGTTTTGTTCTGCAAGGTAACTCTGCAAAATCCTCCAAATTCAATGAAAGGAGAAACAAACCAACATTGGCATTCTCTGCCAGGCCGGCGTCCCCAGCATTGGAGCCAAGGTTTCCCTCGGTTGTTTATGTTGGGCAAGTCATGGACTTTCAATGGCTGACAGCCGATTCCAGAAGCAGACCCCCTAATCCGAGGTGTGCCATGGGAGGGTATCACCGTGTGGACAGCAAAAAGAGATTCAAGGTTGCGCTCAAAGCAATCTTGAGAATTGTAAACATTCCCGCTGACTCCAGGGAGTCACCGTCCCCTTAACCTTTAAAGAGGAGTATTTGAGAATTCAAACCTTCAGGCTATACATCTGGAGAACACAGAAGCTCTGCATCCACAGCGGAAGGAATGCACCGCCTCACAAATTAACCACTATCCCACCACATCAGGCACCACCCCACCCATCTGCGGAAGGATCCATGGGCCTCGTTAGCCAACTTGGACACAAAGGACTAGTGTAAGCCAGTCATCCCTCAATCCTGAGCTACTGCTTAAATAAAAGGGCTAACTTAAAAAAGGAATACTGTATGTTCATCTCTGAAGGCAGGATTTTGCGTAAAGAATTACTGGTTAATTTTAACAGACAACAATAACTTCTGTACCTCTTCTCAATGACCTTCAATATCATCTCCTCATATTCTCATTAACGTGGCTACTACTATGAATACAAGGTGGAGGCACACCAAAACATTATACAAGTCAATTATTCAATAGGTGGGCTTTACAATGTTGATGTTTCCTCTGTGGAACTAGAGATTTCAGATTCAAAATACAGTGACTATAGCAAAATGACCACAGATGCTTTTTTAGAGGGCATTCCTCCTTAATTACAACTTTTAACATCAACTCCTAACATGTATTGGGTCAGTTAATCTTAAAGCAGGTATAAACTATGATTGTGTTGGAAATGAACTACAGATGCTGGTTTAAACCGAAGATGGACACAAAATGGTGAAGTAACTCAGTGGGACAGGCAGCATCTTTGGAAAGAAGGAATGGGTGACGTTTCAGGTCGTGACCAAGAAGGGTCTCAACCTGAAACGTCATCCATTCCTTCTCTCCAGAGGCGCTGCCTGTCCCACTGAGTTACTCCAGCTTTTTGTGTCTATCTTTGGCAAAACTACAATTGCTCTCAACCCTTGTTGAAGCACAAATTTATTCCTGTGATGACCATGATCTAATGACATCTGCTAGAAACTATCTACCACATTGTGGGGCAAGGGCAGCAGGTACATGGCACCACCACCACTTCAGAATCCCTTTCAAATCACACACCATCCAAACATGAAAGTATTTCTGTGCTCCTCAGTGTCACTGGGTCAAAACCCTGAAACCACATTTGCCTGCATTTGGCCCATTTCACATCTGTCTAAATGTCTTTTTTTTTAAAGTCGTAACTGTATCCACTTCTATAGTTTCCTCTGGCGGCTCATTCCTGACACAGACTACCCTCCGAGTAAAAAAAGTTGCCCCAGAAATTCCACTCACCTTAAGCCTATGCACTTTAGTTTTAGGATGCTCTACCCTCTGAAAAAAAACGAGTGCTCACTTTATCCTTGCCCTTTGTGATCTTGTACACCTCAATAAGTCACACCCTCAGCCACTTGTATTCCAAGGAAAAAGACACAGCCTTTCTAATTCCCTTTAAATTATAACCCACAAGCCCAGGTAACACCCTGTTGTATCACTGCTGCACCCTTTCCAGTTTAATGATATCCTTCCTTAAGCTGGGTGACCAGAACTACACACAGTACTCCTAGTGTGGTCTCAGGTATGATTTAAAGATATATTATTGAAAATAACAAAGAAGATATGAGAGGCTGTAATTCAATAATGTCAAAATTACTGACAATATTTACATCCATAATGAAAGTCAGCTTTGGCTCTATAAAAGCACTCAGGCGTAGAAGTGAAAGTTGTGGTTACACAGAGTTGTGGACTCGGAGAGAATGCAGTGGGTTCAACTCCAATCCTTTAGGCCTTACGTCGTGGAAATAATTATGTACCACAAAAGAGATGCTTCATGGTCGCTACACGACAGTCCACAACTATTTTGGTTATGTGCCCATTACCTCAAAGTTCGGACCGACTCAGGCTCTTGTCACAGTATCCTTCACCCGCTTTCATTCATGTACATCAAAATGTACCTTCTGAGGAGTTGGAAAGATGATGAGAGATTGCTTGTGGGAAAGTCAGCTAGTGGTCAGGGACTGAAATAGGGGGGTATTCACAATCCCCAAACAGCTGGGTATGGCTGGGGCAGGTGGAGGGGCCAACGTATAGTTGTGGTGGGAGTGGAAGGTAAATCAGGACCTCACTATCAAGAGATGGTGAGCCAGATAGAGGGAGTGAAAGAACTGAGGCAATTTTCCACATGACCGGGATGCCAATGCTACAACTGGCTTAGCCTGGCTGGGGGTACAGCTAGTTCTGGGGTGCAGTTCTTCAGTACGTTAAAATCTGATGATATAATCTTTGAAGTATCCAATGCTCTCAGTCAAGTTTAGTTTAGAGATACAGCGCAGAAACAGGCCCTTCGGCCCACTGAGTCAGTGCTGACCAGCGATTCCCGCATACTAACAATATACCACACACTACGGACAACTTACATTTATACCAAGCCAATTAACCTACAAACGTGTACGCCTTTGGAGTGTGGGAGGAAACCGGAGCTTCCCAGAGAAAACACACGCAGGTCATGGGGAGAACGTACAAACTCCGTACAAACATCACCTGTAGTCAGGATCAAACCCGGGTCTCTGGTGCTGTAAGGCAGCAACTGTACCATTGTGCCACAGTGCTGACCTTGATATCACATGCAGTGAATTGGATTGGCTATAGACTGGCTTCTGCGATGAATCGGATTTCAGGAGGAAGCAAACTTGATCACTTATTCTGCACTTCTGGCTGAACATGATTGTGAATATACTGTAGAAACAAAGAACTGCAGATGCAGGCTTTATACCAACGATAGACACAAAGTGCTGGAGTAACTCAGCTTTGGAGATAAAGGGTAGGTGGCTTTTCAGGTTAGGACCCTGCTTCAGACTGAAATGATCTGAAGAAGGGTCCCGACCGGAAACGTCACCCATCCTTTGTCTCCAGCAATGCTGTCTGACCTGCTGAGCTACCAGCATTGTGTCGGACTCTCAAATGCTGGGCCTCACCTTCATTGAAGATGAGGATAGTGTTGGGAGTCTCATCCTCGTGTTTGTAGTTTAGATGTGGTCGGCTGCAGAGATTTATGATGAGTACTGGTTGTAAGATTGCTTGGCGCTGTCTATTACATGTTTTTTTTGTTTTTGGCATGCACATAACCCTGTACTGCAGCTTCACTATGCGGTAGGTTTAATTTTATTTGTTTGGTATTGCTGATTTAAATTGATTTTGAATCGCTATTTAAATTCAGTGGAGATTAATGGATTACGTGGAAGAAAATCAGAAACATCTGCAAACAGTTAGAATTTCCAAATCTATTGCACTCTGCTGTGTTCAACTGAGTTTCCTCCATGATAGAAAAAAAAAGTAAAGAAAATAAAAACATTAAGAAAAATAAATTAGACATCTTGGTCACAGGCAAAGTGTACTTTGGTTGTCCTAACACAGACGCCTGTTACAACCTACGCCCAAGGCATTGTACATTTGCAGAGTGGGTGGTTTGCCAAAATCTAGGGTTGGGTTCCTTGGAGTCCAGCATTTGATGGGGGTAGCAGGAGGGCGGGAAGTGAATGGAGACACACTGGCCTTATAGTGGAGTATGTGGGGATGGACCAACAGCATTATAAGAGGGTTTAGGTCTCCAGAACAGACAATGATGTTGCTGCACAGCAGTCTGGAGACCATGATTCAAAGCAGGAGCAGAGAATGGAACAATGAGGAAATGTGCTGTAGTGCGAGGTGGCGTTCAGGAGGCTGACTGGAGATCAAAGGTGACTGGAGACACGGGAGGCGGCCGATGCTGGAATCTTGAGAACGAAAAGTCCACTTTGAGTGGAAAAGTCCTCCACTGAAAGTCAGTCACTAAGAACTATCACCCTGGATTTCACTAAGGTGGAAAACAAATATTTTATTAGGAAGGATTGCTGTCATCTTTTCACTGGTACTCGGAAGGAGACAGCGATGGTTTAAATTTTGTGGACTCTAAAAAATAGAATCACAGTGTCACCAATTATATAAAATCCCCAATTTTCCCTCTGCCGCTTGTCAGGAGGTTCAGAGTTTACTTGCTGCAGATGTGGTCACCTAGACCGCAAGAAGTGTCCTGGAAATCCCACATGCTGAAGACTGCATGAAACTTGGGAGTCAGCTTCAATGTTAATCCTTTAACTTCAAAATTAACCTCAAAAGCTTTTCACTGTACCTCAGTGCACGTGACAATAAATTAAACTGAAACTGAACTGAACCCCTTTATCACACTTGATAACTCAAAACCTCCAGTCCCAGTAACATTCTTGTAAATATTATTTGCACCATTTCCAGTTGAATGACATCCTTCCTGGAGCAGGGTGTTCAGAACTGTACCCTCCAAGTTGGTAAGACCATACTTAAATTCTGTAAATATGGCCTTACCAACTTTTTGTATAGCTGTAAAATGATGTCCCAATTCTTGTACCCAGTACAAAGGCAAGCGTGCAAGCCAGGGGCAGGAGGTAGACAGTAAATGGTAGGGCCCTTCTTCATTACCATGTCTATCTGTATGATATGGAATTATGCCCCTGCACCCCTTGCTCTCCCTGTTCTATGGTGCCCCAGGGCTCTCCCATTTACTGTGCAAATCCTGCCCTGGTTTGCCTTCCCAAACTTCTGCATTTATCTGAATCACACCCCATCTGCTATTCCTTGTCCCATTAATCCAGTTGCTCGGGATCCCATTGTAATCTTAGATATGCTTCTTCTCTCTTCACCATACCACAAATTTAGTGTAATCCGTGCACTTACTAACAATGCCACCTAATTCTCATCCAAATCACTTAGGCTTTCCAGCTTGACAACACCTTTCCCATGACATGGTGACCAAAACTGGACACAATACTCTAAATGTGGCCTCACCAACATCTTATATAACTGTGACATGACCTCTAAATCCAATACTCTGATGAAGGCCAGTGTGCTGAATACCTTTTTGACCACCATATCTATCCATGATGTATTCACACTCCCTTCCATTTTTAAATTCTGAGAACTTTAATGAGAAGATAAAGTGTGAGGAGAAACAAAAACAAACTTAGCTGTAAAATGAATCACCCCAAAAATTGGTAGCCCAAAATTTGTTATTTTATGAACACTTACAACCCAAGAGCTGTAGCCTCATCAAACCTGCCCCATGTTTATAGCTAGAGCATTTAGGGTGGCATGGTGGTGCAGCAGTAGAAATGCTGCCAAACCGTGCTTACAGCGCCAGAGATCTGGGTTCGATCCTGACTATGGGTGATCTCTGTACGGAGTTTGTACGTTCTCCCCGTGACCACGTGGGTTTTCTACGAGATCTTCAGTTTCCTCCCACACTCCAAACACGTACAGGTTGGTAGGTTAATTGGCTTGGTCTAAATGTAAAAAATTGTCACTAGTGTGTGTAGAATAGTGTTAATGTGCAGGGATCGCTGGTTGGTGTGGACTCAGTGGGGCAAAGGGCCTGTTTCTGCGCTGTATCTCAAAACTAAACTAAAGCATTAGGAATTCCTATCCCTAAAATCATCTCCAACATGTTAATTTTCAATAATTGCATACTTTTCAATGTTGCCTAATTATTTGCTAATCTAACAGGGCCAGGTTTCTGCCCTGAGAATCACAGTTGCTAAATATTTTCAACCATTGTACTTCATCAAAGCAACTCTGAATTGTTAACATCTGGCACACATCAGGACATTAGCATATTCTGTAAACATTCCCATTGAACTGGGATAAAGTCTCCTTTCTTGGGAGCAATCCACGTAAACAACACAAGCAGTAACAGTAACGCAAGGCTTGGCTCATTCTATGCCACTGTCACACACTCACATATAATTGCAAAAGCTTGATTGTAAAAATCATCCTGAGAATTGATGCGTAGTAGATGATAAATGCAGGCTTGGTGGTGGTTTGGATTTTGACAGTTGTTCTCTTTAATTTTTTAGACAATCTTTTTCTCTTTTTTTTTAACAACTTAGCACATTGACAAGATTAGAGAGAGAGAGAGAGATTGATCAAGGTCATTCAACATAACTTGAAGTCCACAGCTGCCTCTCTGGAGCAGTCAATGGGAAAGCCTCAGGGAATGTTTGTATATGGACATCAAGGTTTCTCTAAATGTTATCCACATCATGCTGATCATTGTGCAATGTCTTTCCATGTCAATATTTTCAAATCATCACTTTGTCCTTATTTGTACCGAGCTCTATCTGCCATGTTCTTATTCATTTCACCATTCTATGACAGCCCAAAGTCTATTAATCTGGTATCCACTTTGCCAAGTTTCCTACAATCTACAACGTTTATAATGGTGCTGCCTAAACAGAAGCCACAGTTATTTATAATATTGTGCATGTAGCATAAGTATTGGTCTCAGTCAGGTCCAAAATTTAACACTGATTTCTCAGCTCTAGCCAAGGGTCCGGATCCAAGCATCGGAGTGAATGAAACAGAATTTGAACAGAGGAAATGCAACATGTATTCATACAACATATTTAACAAATGAGATTGATACCATTTATAACCAGCAGCAAAACAAAAAGGATCAGTATTTGTGAAATTGTACGTCAAGTGAAGGGAATAAATAAGGAACTTGAGAAAAGAGAGTTCAGGATGACCGATGCACACGGAGTGTAAGTACTCAGCAAAATGGTCACCTAGTCTGCGCTCAATCTCACCGAGTAGAGGAAGCCACAAGGAAAGGACTAAATGCAGTACACAATGTTGGAGGACGTGCATGCGAATCTCTGCTTGACCTGAAAGGGCTGTTTCGGGCGCAGAATGGTGGTGAGGGAGGACTATTGAACTATTGGATTGCAATGTGTGCAAATACATTAGATAGTTTACTTTAGAGATACAGCGTGGAAACAGGCCCTTTGGCCCACCAAGTCCTTGCCGACCAGCGATCCCCGCATACTAACATTATCCTACACACACTAGGGACAATTTACAATTTTTACTAAGCCAATTAGCCTACAATCCTGCAAGTCTTTGGAGTCAAGTCAAGTCACATTTATTTATATAGCATATTTAAAAAACAACTCTCGTTGGTCAAAGTGCTTTACATTTGTTATAAGAATAGCATAAACAAAACAAACTACATACATATATACATGTAGCCCTCACTAAGAGGACGTCAGGAAAGGCTTGGGAGTATAGATACGTTTTTAGTCTTGACTTAAAAGAGTCGATGGATGGAGCAGTTCTGATGGGAAAGGGGATGCAGTTCCACAGTCTCGGGGCTGCAACCGCAAAGGCGCAGTCGCCCCTGAACTTATGCCTAGACCGTGGGATATTCAGCAACCCCAAGTCGGCCGATCTGAGGGGCCTGGAGGTGGAGTGGTGGGTGAGAAGACTTTTTATGTAGGTGGGGGCAAGCCCATTGAGGGCTTTGTAGACATGGAGGAGGGACCGCACAGGGAGCCAGTGGAGAGAGGCCAGGATCGGGGTGATGTGGTCCCTTTTTCGGGTGCCCGTCAGGAGTCTCGCTGCGGCGTTTTGGACCAGTTGCAGGCGGGACAGGGAAGATTGGCTGATGCCAGTGTAAAGGGAGTTGCAGTAATCTAGGCGGGAGGAGATGAATGTGTGGATGATCTTTTCGAGGTCATCAAACTGGAGGAATTGTTTTATTTTAGCTATCGTCCGAAGCTGAAAGAAGCTAGCTTTTACCACGGCATTGACTTGTTTGTCAAATTTCAGTGCTGAATCAAATATCACGCCAAGGTTTTTGACGTGAGGTTTGAGTAGTGGGGTAAGGCTTCCAAGGCTGCCTGCTATCATTTTGATTGAGTCCGAGGGGCCGAGAAGGATGACCTCAGACTTACTCTCGTTTAGTTGGAGGAAGTTCTGGGCTATCCAACACTTTATATCCTCGTGGGAGTGTTAGAGGAAACCGGAGAACTGGGGGAAAAAAACCACGCAGGTCATGGGGAGAACATATAAACTCCATACAGACAGTACCCTTTGTCAGGATCGAACCTGGATCTTTGGCGCTGTAAGGCAGCAATTCTACTGCTGCGCCTCCGTGCCGCGCCTTATAGATAGATAATAATAACTGTCTTAGAATTACTTCAATCATTCCATTCACTCTTTGATTTCTTCCAATTGATTTTGATGGAAACTACCACACTTGCCCTGCCAAACATGGTGCAGGCAGAGCGCTGGGGGGAGGTTTCTCTAATGGTCCTATTGGATGCCATGGGAAATCCACCAGTGCAGTGTGGGGACAGACAGCAGCAAATGTGGCCCGGCAGAAGCTTAAAGCCCAGGCTGCACTAGAATTGTGGAAATATAGTGGGAAAGTCCCCTGCAGAAATGCTGTTGGAAAATAGAACATTTACCTCAGTATTTATCTCACCTTCAATATCCATCACCAATTTCACCATTTGTTTGATGACCCTTGCCTGGTCTAAAATACACACTGCTTTGAGCTGATGATGGAGGAATTAAATGATGCCTTTGTTGCCTTAGAGTCGCATGGAGTGCTCGTCACAACCTGCATTACCACCCACTTTAGCAATCTGAATGCCAGTCCTTTCCTATTGTTTTACTCAATTGTTGAAATTTCATCCGAGTTCAGTAGCCACGTCAATTAGAGGGAAATTGTACCTTGGAGCTTGACTTGATTTTCTTTGCATTCCGGACAATGTAAAAGCTGAAATTCTTCAGTCTGATACATAGAATAATCTGTGCTGGCAACAAAAACGACGTCACCGGCTTTCCATGTGCTGGCATCGTCCGCTAAGTCCACAATACTGCTGTTAACATGTCTATCTATGGTAACCGTCACCTTGGGCCACACTGAAACAAGACAAATAAATGATGTGAGTGTGTATGCATTAAGCAACATCTCCTGCCAATTTTTACATTGCAAAGCAGAACCATAAGCAAACTTATACAGAACAATCTTACAGCAATATAAACATTTAAAAAAGCTTACACATTATTTTCCTACACATGGATTGAATATTAAAATGTTTCCTTTGAATACACACTTGTTTGATGAAAAATTGTAATTATTTTAAAATAAGGCAACGTTAAAAGTTTCACTGTTCACAAAATGTTCAGTTAACTGTGTATCTTCCTCACAGCTGATAGTGCCCATCCTAACTTTGCATTTTCAGCAATACTTGAATATGTTGCAAGGAAACTGGGAGCAGGGGTGGGCCAAATTGGTGTACAAAGATACAAAGGTGTCTTGTATCTTTGATTTAATCTGGAGCTAAAGGAGACATTGGACTTCCTTCCATTACAGATATCACTTTCCCCATCTCAATTGAATCGATTCTGATGGCCAGACTTTCCACACCCGTGTCTTTGAGATGTCTTTCCTTCTTCTTCACTAAAGTTTTCTCTTTGACAATTTCTAATTGAGCGATCACTTTGCAGAACACCTTTGTTCGATCCTGAGTACAGCACAAATTACTGGAGTAACTCAGTAGGTCAGGCAGCATCGGTGGAGAAAATGGAGAGGTGACGTTTCGGGTCGGGTGAACTTCCAGTCGCCTGTCACCTTAGTTCTCCATCTTACACCCTCTGTGATTTATTTCTCTGGGCTCTAATTCCCAATGAACAATCATCGATGTGAAAAACTGCCTCTGTTTAACTCTGCATTATTGCCTGACATGCTGAGTGTTTTCAGCATTTGCTGTTTTTTGGTTACGATTTTCAGCGCTAGCAGAGTTTTGTTTCAATTAACTTTAGGTAAGCTGTTCCAAACAATTTGTCTTTATGTTCTTGTCAGAATACCGTTTTGTTCTACCTTTGCTTTCCTTATCAATACCTTGGGGTGAAGCTTGTGGAAAGCTTAATGAATATTCTACACTGCTCGCCCACATGGTAAGGTTTGAAAGGCACAAGATAAAAGATCAAAGCCCAGAAGATGAAGGTAGTGGGAAGGGAATGTGTGAGTTTCAAAGTGGAAAGCTTAAGAATTGACCATCACACACAGCTCTGGATCACATCAAGCATGACGACAGGCTATTTCCTGCGGAGAAATGAAAACAGAATGTATTGGGGATGGGTATGCTATTACCAAAGGAAAAAAATCTAGCCAAGGGAATAATAAAATGAAGACCCAGGAGACTGCATTTGCTGGAATTTTGTGCAAAAATAAAACTGCTGGAGGAGTCAGAGGATTGGGCAGCAGAGTTCCTCCAGCAGTTTGTTTTTTGAACATTGAGGTGAGATGGTCTCATATCAACCATGCAAAAACAAAATTAAGAAATTGTGTGAATGAACAAAAGAGTTTAGTTTATTTAGAAGGTAGACAAAAATGCTGGAGAAACTCAGCGGGTGCGGCAGCATCTATGGAGCGAAGGAAATAGGCAACTTTTCGGGCCGAAGCCCTTCTTCAGACTGATGTAAGGTGGGGGGGGGGGGGGGGGGGCGGGAAGAAGAAAGGAAGACGAGGAGCCAGAGGGCTGAGGGAGAGCTGAGAATATACCCCAGCGGCATGAACATTGACTTCTCCAATTTCAAGTAGCCCTCACTTTCTCCTCCCCTTCTCAGCTCTCCCACAGTGTACAGATACATGAAAGAGGGAATAACGTAAATAATGTTTAGTGCAAGATAAAGTCCAGTAAAGCCAAGCCATTCAAAGATAGTCCAACTAGATAGTAGCTCTCCAGTTGTTGGTGGGATGGTTCAGTTGCTTGATAGCGGCTGGGGAAAAACTGGGATGAAATAGGCCAAGGTAACTTTGTCACAACACCCCCAGTGCAATTACTATAATAAGGTAGAGACAATGTTTTCCTATTATAAAATGATATAAAAAAATTGTAGAGAATAAATTAAGATTTATTAGGTACATAAAAGGTTGCTTACGATAAATGTGGATTTAATTAGCTTTTTAAATGTTGACATGAAAACAGTTTCATAGTAATTTTCAGGGTCTAGTCATGCATGTTACAGATATTATATCTAGAGCATAGCAATAAGAGATAATCAGACCTAGGACTGACCTGGTTTACCACAAAGGAAGCGAACTTTGTAGTTATGGCAGATGCCATTAACCTGATCCTTATTACGGCAAACAAACCCATAGTCCAGATCATGCTTATGGAAAACCTGTGCTGTTAGACTGGCTGGAATCCCATCAACGGTTGCAACCTAAAAAAAGAGGGTAAATGGCAGAGTAATTAGACATATCATTTACATCTGCATTTTTCTGTTTTAATGAAGTTAACAGTGTGAAATTAGGAGAAACTTTTGCCCAATTGATACACTTGACAGCACATGTTGAAATGCAACCTGCTGATCTCTTGATTTGATGTTGGCCAAAACTTCAGAGTAATTGGACTCATATCATGTACATCTGCACTTTTCTGATTTTCTTTAAAAGCTAAAAGTGTGATAAGACTAAGCTTTTACCCAATTGATAGATTTTGCTCACGAGCAAAAATGCAAACATTTTGCAAACTTTCAACAGGTTCAACTTTTAAATGTTAAGGGTTGAAGAAGAAAATTGGAGTCATAGTCATAGAGTGATACAGTGTGGAAACAGGCCCTTCTGCCCAACTTGCCCACACTTGCCAACATGTTCCAGCTACACTTGTTCCACCTGCCCACATCTGGCCCATAGATGTTGGGATAGTCCCTGCCTCAACTACCTCCTCTGGCAGCTTGTTCCATACACTCACCACCCTTTGCAAGAAAAAGTTACGCCTTAGATTTCTATTAATTATTTTCCCCTTCACCTTAAACCCATGGCCACCGGTCCTCGATTCACCTACTCTGGGCAAGGGACTCTGTACATCTACCCGATCTACTCTCATGATTTTATACACCTCTATAAGGTCACCTAAAACAAAAATCGCTTTACTATGCTTCGGAAAACGGGTTATTTTGGAGTGAAGTTCTAACCCAGTGCAGACTAGTCAAGCAAGCAATATCTCACATGTTGTTTCCCCTTGCTGTGACTGCCTGATTGTCAATGTCCATCGTGTAGGTACCAGGACATGTTGCCAAATCTGGTGGGGTCTTGTTAAAATATCATTGGGAGCTTAAAATCTAATTTAGAGAATTGGTCTGCAAATCTACTAACCACAAATTTAGTTTAATTACTTTCTATTGCTTTAGCCTCCTCTAGAAATTAGTTTGATATCTTGAAGACCTTTGAGGGTACAGTTCACTTATGAACACATCACTGCAGACTTTTATAACAAGTCTGAATACCCCAAGACTATTAACATTTATGAAAGAAGATACAGAGTGCAGTTTATGTATCATTGTTCCAACCAGTAGTGCAGCAAGATTGAATGTGGGGCTTTTCATTAATTGGAATTGGTTTATAAATTAAGAGTTTTCATTTAAAAAGGTGACCAGTAGTTACAGTTCCATGTTTATCATAGAGTCATACAGCGTAGAGACAGGCCCTTCAGCCCAAGTGGACCTGGACCACCCATATTGAAGCAAAGACCAAGGAAGTTTACAGATGAGGGTTTACCTGCATGTCAATTGGACTTTCACAAATCTTTCCAGGAAAAGCAGATTTCAAGTCCGTCAATTTTTCCCAATCTCCTGAGCCTCGCTCATCATCCCGGTTAAACCAGGCAGTCCACTCCACATCTGTAAGCAAGAGGCAGAAAATGAAAGTTCCAGTGGTAACTGCAAGCATACCGATTGAATGCTGCACATGTTAATGGATGACAAAAGAGGAATGTGTTGAATATTACAATCTAGTTGTTGGCGTGTCTGCTCACTGTTCTTGAACCTACAGTGCGTTTTCCTAAAACTTAATTGCTATAATTCACTGCCCATAGGCCAGCAACAGTATTATCAGGATAACTAATAGACTAACATTCCAAAACTAAGTTATTGTCACAGCCTGGAAATCTGAGACTGATGTATTTATTTCCAATCTGATAAAAATCTCAATCCTTGTCAATACATTATCCCCAATTACAAATGCTTCAATTTCTTGTGTGGAACCTTATCAAAGACCTTCTGGAAACCCGAATATACCGGATCCACTAGTCCCCTTATCTATTCCACCATTCAATTTTAAGGCTGGGTGACTGGACTCTCATATTGGAGAGAACGGGAGCGATATAAATGACCTGCCCATCGCCTAACTTGCATCAACTTCCCTGTTCTTGTTGACTTACTCTTGTTTCCAGTTAAGTAACTAATTAATTCAAAAAAACATTTCAATTTTATTTTCAAATCACCCATAGCCTTGCCCATAACAAGTTTTTAGTTGATTCAGAATTGACAGCGCTATGCACTGAGCCAAGCTTAAGAACTGAAATAGTGAAGAACTTTCCACAAGCACCATATTGGTTAGGACTCTGGCATGGAGATAAAAGGGATATATATTTTAATTTTATAGACAATCTCTTTCAAAAACCCAACTTCAGTTAAACTTGAATCGCATTTTGCCTATTTGAACACATCTGGATTGCACTAATACATTAAATGCTTCACGGTCTGGAAAGTTAAAGACTTTGCTATGTGAGAATTTGTTTTGAAGCACAAATTAACCCTGACAATACATTGTTGCTTACCTTGTACCCACTCACTTACTGAACCCACAGTAAAGTGATCTCCATTTGGGGACTGGAAAAGTTTGAACACTTTTGCCGCAGCGGATCCTCTGGCACCTGTGAGATCGCCAACAAGAGAATGGATTCAGATCAAAATAATGTTTCTTGTCCTGAAAGCTTTACATTCATGTTTGTTCTTTTGATAGACATTTCACAAGCAAATAAATTGCTCCAGGAAATTACTTTGCTAAATATTCTTGTAATAAAGGCTGAATATTTATGGAGGCAGAAACAATGTCTTTGCTTTGATCAATTTTCCAAGGCTTGTTACAAGGAGAGTTCACAGGGAATTCAGGAAACAACGATTCAATTCTCTCAAGCACCAGCACAGCACTGAGGTCATAAGGTCATAAGTGATAGGAGCAGGATTAGGCCATTCGGCCCATCAAGTCTACTCTGCCATTCAAACATGGCTGATCTATCTCTCCCTCCTAACCCAATTTCCTGCCTTCTCCCCATAACCCCCAGACACCTGTACTAATCAAGAATCTATCTATCTATGCCTTAAAAAATATCCATTGATTTGGCCTCCACAGCCTCCTGTGGCAAAGAATTCCACAGATTCACCACCCTCTGACTAAAGAGACGCCATCTCATCTCTTTCCTAAAGGAACGTCCTTTAATTCTGAGGCTATGACCTCTATTCATAGACTCTCGAACTAGTGCAAACATTCTCTCCACATCCACTCCAGCCAAGCACAAGGTCATTCATAGAATTGGTGTGTGCAACAAGGCTCCATCTATGCCATGTTTAGTCAGATTATTGTGATGGTATTGTCTAGGTATAAAAATGGTGGCTCGACCGACCAAGCGATTGATACAATCTCATCACCGAGAACACTATCAGGAAGCTGTGTTCACATCCTCAGAGTTTCATTTGGGTTTAGATTATTTTAATCAGTACCAATTGATAAGCATTTTGCAAAAAATTATGAAGAATTTATAGTGCGATACATCTAAAAGGCCAAGAGCCTGTTCCGTTTCCCTCCTATCTATTCCCTCTGAATCTTTTACTGAGGCCTCCGTATCATTTCCAGAATACAGACACAGGAGACGTTGAGAATACTTTGTGTGGTCTAAACAAAGATGCTGGCAAGTTTAAAGTTATTTTCACCAACTCCCCACCATTGGAAATGCAATCAGAATTTTTAACAATAGGCGATGTGATAAAGAACCAAAAAGACCACTTGCCAATTTATAATTTTTAAAATCCTTTTAATATATCAAAGATGGTTAAAATAATAATCTGGAATGCGACTTCTAACTGGGAGAACATCACATGCCACAGTCCTATCCAACAGAGTTTTTAAATGGACTCGCAGCTTCTCTACAATTCCTGCAACCTGGACATTGATCTATTTACAAATATTGGTCGAGGTTGCAATTCCTCTTCAATATTTAAAAGGATTGATCCTCATATTTCTGCCAGGCTAATTGGGATCTGAAAAATTGCCCCTGGTGTGCAGGAAGTGAATGCGGAAGTGGGACAACATACAACTAGTGTGTTTAAGAATTTAAGAAAAGGAACTGCAGATGCTGGAAAATCGAAGGTAGACAAAAGTGCTGGAGAAACTCAGCAGGTGCAGCAGCATCTATGGAGCGAAGGAAATAGGCAATGTTTCGGGTCGCTGAGTTTCTCCAGCACTTTTGTCTACCTACAACTAGTGTGAATGGGTGATCGATGGAAAGCATGGACTCGGTGGGCCGAAGGGCCTGTTTTCATGCTGTATCTCTGGACTAAACAAAACATTTCAGTCTCCTGCTACTGACCTTTTCCCACCCATTATGCAGAGAAATAGTTATATTATAGCACGTAATTACAGGACAGTTGCCGACCCCAGCCAAGTTACCACAGGTCCAATTAGTACCTAACAGAGGCGATCATTCTGCTCAATTGCCTGCCTCACTCCTGCAGATTTACTGGTATTGTTTGGGTGATTCGCATGATGCATTTAAGTTCATAAATTATAGGAGCAGAATTAGGCCATTCGACCCACTGAGTCTGCCATTCAACCATGGCTGATCCATCTTTCCCCACTCAACCACATTCTCCTGCCTTCTCCCCATATCCCTTGACATTCTTATTAATCAAGAACCTGTCAATCTCCACTTTAAACATACACATTGACTTTTCCTCCACCACTGTCTGTGGTAATGAATTCCGCAGATTCACCACCCTCTGACCAAAGAAATTCCTCCTCATCTCCTTTCTAAAGGTGCATACTTTTATTCTGAGGCTGTGCCCTCTGGTCTTAGACTCTCCCACTAGTGGAAACATGCTCTCCACATCCACCCTATCCAGGCCTTTCACTATTCGGTAAGTTTCAATGATGTCCCCCCTCATCCATCTAAACTCCAGCGAGTACAGGCCCAGAGCCGCCAAAAACTCCTCACACGTTAACCCAATCATCCCTGGGATCATTCTCATAAACCTGGTCCAGCGCCTCTCCAACGCCAACACATCACTCCTCAGATAAGGGGCAACTGTCAACTGTATCCTTGGACATGCTCTACAGTCAACAGCAGTAGCAGAATGATGCTTTCCTTGCAACCTAGAATGGCAACCATCAGGTCTATTCATTCTTTGAGCATGCCAGCTAATTCCCAACACAAGCCTTTTCTTCATAGCTCTGCAATTTTTATTCTGCCAGATTCTAATCCAATTCCCCATGAAAAGCCCCATTTGATTTAATTTGTTGTTTTATGTTTGTTAGCGGAAGATTCTGGATTAATAGTTTGTGCCCCTTGCTGTAATTTGGTAAAGGTATATCTTCTTGGTTACCTTGATAAACAACATGGTCCTCAGCAGAAGATTCAGGGGAACCTTTAACAGTGACAAAGCTCCAAGGATGCCTTTAAATTTAAACGGAAAGAACTTGGTGTTAGAGCAAACCTTGAATGGGCACATATGCAACAGTGCAGAAAACGGCAAAATATTCACGAGCATTGGAAACCAATCCTCTCAAAGAGGCTCTAAAAATGATAATATCAGAACACAGGTCTTTGGTGAGATTTATCTCTCTCTCTTGCAGTTTTATTTCAAGCCTTGAGCATCTCTTCTCCATCTAATCCACTCCCACGACAAAAACTAGTGAATTAAATTATTAATCCAGAGTTTGTGTCACAATAACCACATTACTTCCCTGGTGATGTGATTATGGAGGTTTTGTCATTAACACATGTTGCATCTTCTTATCAAGCGGATCTGAAGTATCACCGTGTACTCCACTCCAATTTGTACATTTTGTTTAATGCCAAAATAGAGATATACAGCACAGTGGCACAGGGGTAGAGTTGCAGCTTTACAGCTCCAGGGACCCAGGTTCGATCCTGACTGTGGCTGCTGTCTGTATTGAGTTTGTACGTTCACCCTGTGACCATGTAGGTTTTCTCCGGGTACTCCTGTTTCATCCCACTTTCAAAAGGTTTGTAAGTTAGTTGGTTTCTGTAAATTGTCCCGAATATGTAGGATGTGAAACTGGGATAACATAGATCAGTGTATGGGTGATTGTTGGGTTCCAGAAGAGGTAGTTGAGGCAGATGCTATAACAACAGGGATATGGGCCAAACACGGGCAGGTGGGACCTGTGTAAATAGGGGATCTTGGTTGACATGGGGAAGTTGGGCTGAAGGGGCCATTTTCGTGTTGTATGAGTCTAAGACTAAAAGTCTTCTGAAAATTCAAACACTTCATTCATTGTTTCTTTTTTATCAATGTTATTACACTGAAGTAGGGCTCCCACCAAATCATCATCTATCTATTTCTCTCCGCAGATGCTGCCTGGCCCACAGTTACTACAGCAGTTTGTTTCTAGCCCAAAATTATAAAGTATTTTCCAGACATATCAATGAATAGAAGGAAAGCTCGGAATAGGGTCACTAAGGACTAGACAAGACAATAAACCATATTCAACTAAGGCAGTAGTATAAAAATTATTTAGTAGCAGGACTGAGAAAGTTGACATGACATTGGAAGTTGAGATAAGCAAGGAGATAAGTGTACTTAAAGAAATCCTTAACCAATCATGCTCAGAGTAAAATTTCCATCTTGATAGATTGTATCCATGCATTTAATACCATCTCAAAAAGAGATTTCAAAAGCATTACTATATTTTAAATAATTTATTAGAAAAAGGTGAAGAGCTAGACTGTTGTGGTATCTCATATGGTACCTATATGTTCGAAGTACTGTGGACAGGGAGCTAATGAGCAACTGCTTCAATATTAATAGCAAGAAAAACATTGAAATTCCTACTAGGGGGGGGGGGGGAAATAGAAAAATATCTAGGAAAATAAAATGATAAAAAACAGACAGTATAAATTTATAAAGGGGAAATCTTTCTTGATGGACTTAATTGTATTTTGTATAAGAGGTGTATATCATTGGTACAATGGGTGGCACAATGGTGCAGCAGTAGAGTTGATGCCTTACAGCATCAGAGATCCGGGTTCGATCCCGACTACGGGTGCTGTCTGAACGGAATTTATACATTCTCCCCGTAGGCTGCGTGGGTTTTCTCCGAGATCTTCGGTTTCCTCCCACACTCCAAAGACATACAGGTTTGTAGGTTAATTGACTTGGTATAAATGTAAAATTGTCCCCAGTGTGTGTTGGATAGTGTTAATGTGCAGGGATCGCAGGTCGGCGCGGACTCGGTGGACCGAAGAGCATGTTTCCGCGCTGTATCTCTAAACTAAACTAAAGGTAACAGGGAACGTAGAGAATGATAACGTAATTCACCTAATTTAGTTGGATTTTCAGAAGACCTTCAATAATGTCATAATGGACTAACAAATAATGTCAAGGCATAAGGGACTACAGATGCAGGAGTCTTGAGCAAAACACAAGGCGTTGGAGGAACACAGCGGGTTAGGCAGCATCTGACAGATGCCGTCTGACCGGTAGAATTCCTTTAGCACTTTGTGGTTTGTAAGAAATAAAGTCAGTTCGTATCAAACTCTTATCCAAACTTAGCTGGAATGCTCTACACAGTTCTGGTCACTGTAATATAAAAATGATGTAGAGGCAGAAAAGATTCATAACTATAATACCAGAAATACTAAGGTATACGCATAACGAATGATGACAAGCGGTGTCATTTTTTTCTCGAGCTAAGAAAGCTGAGGGGTGAACGAACAGAGGTCTTTTAAATTAATTTTGTTTATTATATATGCTCAACACATCAACAACGCATTTGGATAGGGACATGGATAGGAAAGATTTAGATGGATATGGGTCAAACGTGGGCAGGTTGGACCAGCATAGATGGGGCACTTGGGTTAGCATTGGCAAGTTGGGCCAAAGGGCCAGTTTCCATGGTGTATGGCTCTATGACTCTAAATGGGGTTGAATTAAATGCCATTATAGACAAAGTTGTGGGAAACAAATGCTGAGGGCAAAATATTCTGGGCGTAACATATCATGGTATATTCTGTTCTATTATATCAAAATATAATAGCTCGATTCCAAGCTTTCCTTCTATTCATTGATATGTCTGGAAAATATTTTATAATTTTGAGCAAGAAACAAACTGGTGGAGGAGCTCTGAGTCAGGCTGTGGAGTGAAATGGATTGATGATCTTTTGAATTGGGGTCATTCTTCAGACTGTTCTCACGAGGGGAAGATTGATACCGGCAACAACAGCAAATTGGCCCTAGCAACCTTGGGTTGTTCATTCAATTGGGAGAATAAAAACCTTTATGCAATTGTAGAAAATAAGAAAGTCAGAGAATGGACATGATCAGACTCCTGAAGGGTGTGTTGCCTGTCTGAAAATCAAAATAAAGAAAACTGCCATTGCTGAAAATCTGAAATAAAGACAGAAATTGCTGGAAACATTCAGCAGGTCTGGCAGTCACTACAGGCAGAGAAACAGAAATAACTATCAAGGCTAAGACAAAGTGCTGATGAAGGGTTGTGTTTCTGTTCTAATGTTGGCTGACTGCTGGCCTCTTTGGGGAGGAAGAACTTTGAGTACATTTTTACCAAATAAATGAGGTATGGGTGAAAAGGTTAAGGCGTTCAATACCAAATTAGAAAGCAGAACATTAAAAAGGTTTTAAAAAATCACTGGATTGTGAGCTGACGTGCAAACTGGAACATGGAGAAATGGGCAAGAGAATTAAATGCATGGCTCAAGGAACAATGTGGATGATTGGGATTTTATTTTGTGCAGCACAGACTCTGAAATGGGGAAATGAGAGTTGTTCAAATGAGAAGGTTTCCACCTTTACCACGCGGATCCTGTGCACTGACAAATGAAAAACTCAGTTTATAGATAGGGCTACAATTACAAGCCAGGGGGATAAGGTTGAAGGGAAATACATTTTTAATTCTAAAACATAAATGTGTACTATATGGGTGTATGTGTACTATAACTACATTAAAAAAATATTTTTACAGGTACTTAGATAGTAAAGCTTTAGAAGGATATGGGCCAAATTTCAGGCAGGTTGGACTAGCGTAGATGTGGCATATTGGTTGGCATCGACGTTGGGCCAAAGGGTCTGTTTCTATGCTGTATGGCTATATGACTCTAATAACATTTCAATTAATTATCTTTATAGACACATAGTTATAGGAAACTAATGGTGGGGACAAAATATTCTAGGTATTAAGACATTACCAAAAGAACGGAAAAAGAGGGAGAGTAGCAATGATGTTATATAGAACTGTACTGCACAGGGCAGACCTTTCGGCCCTCAACGTCTGTTTCGAACAGGAAACCAAATTGATGTCCACTGCCTTTACTGGATCCATAACCATCCAATCCCTGCATAGTCATGTGCCTCGTAAACACCACTATGGCAACTGTTTCCACCAACACCCCCGGCGGTATGTTCCACGCATCCACCACTCTCTGTATAAAGGTATGTATTTGAAGTAATCGCTGAAAATCGTCATCAATGATGCAAAGTAAAATTAAAATTCCATGGGGAAAGTGTTATGCCCATAGGCAACTAAAAAAATCTCATTAAAAGAAACCAGTGAAACCAAAAGTTTGGAAGATTTTATAAAGCATCAAAGGATGAATGGAATAAAAAAAAAAAAAGAAGATTGAATATGCGAGTTAACTTGCAAGAAATATAAAAAGAGCAATAAAGTAATAATGTAATAGTGGGTCCTTCTGGGGCAAAGACAGGAACATCCAGATGGAGCAGTAGCACAGTTAGTACCCCACAGCGCGGGGTTGTGACCCTTCTTCAGTTGACCACTGTCCATTGCCCTTCTGTATGGGTATGTGGTGGAATGTGAGGAGATTTAATGAGAATATAGGAGGAATAAAATGGGATTAGTATAATTTTACAGTAATATAATATTGAAGTAGCATCTATCTGTGAAATTGAGGTGGGAAATCAAGAGGAAATCAGATAGGAAAACAGACTGAGGTAGCAGTTCAGCCCCGATCTTGGCTCATGGCAGAGCAGAGTTGAAAGGGAGTATGGTCTGCTCCTACACCTATTTTTATAGTACACACACTGCCCGACTTACGCAATAGGGGACTTGCGTGAACACACACTTGCAGAAACAATTCTGTATTCAGTCCCTGGTGCAATCAAGGCAGCTTGTAATTCCATAATAATGTACGACCACTCAATTTGACATTGGAAACATGCTGACAATGGCGGCAGTGTTTACGCAGAATACCATGCCCCACAGAAAGTGCCCCAGCGGCGAGACGGAACACAAGCCGGCAATGGCAGTGGTGCTTACCCAGAAGGATGTGTACTGCAGAAAGTGCCCTGGATGCAGCCAGATGCCACTGAGGCAGTTAATACTCTCAGTGAGTTATTTTGGGCAGGGGATAGGGATGGTGATTCCGACTTGGGTAAAATCTGACGTGCAAGGGTTCATGTAACGTAACCCTTGCGTGAGTCGGGGAGTCATGTTCTGTAGGAGTACGGCCAGAAATGCAGTGACAATATTAATGGAGATTCTTATTCATAGATCCATTGAATTGTATAAGTGATTCAAATTTAATAGATTGCTAAAAATTCACATCTGGATCTGGAAGGAAAATTAAATTGGCATAAACAGGAGAGCATAACTGTGAAAGAGCTAAAAGAATAGGCAGAGGTAATGTAGCGAGATAATGTTTGCAAATTAGCAGAAACATAGCACAAAATTAATTCAGAGAAAAGTAAAATTCATGGAGTGATGCAAAGCGTTTAGATACCACATCAAGATATTGAGAGATGTGCTGAAGGTTGAGTTGGCTGAGGTGACTGAATTTGTTGCTATGTTATATTTGAGTTCAACAACCATATCATATTTGTGGCCAGAGATGCTAGGCTTTTATGGATGAACAAAACTGAGTCACTTAAATGGGTTTACCTCAAAGAACAAACTTGATTATTTTTCTATCACTGCCTATCAATGATTGCTGTTGAATACATCTTATCAGAATGAAATTGTGCATAATGGCAGCAGTAATGTTCCAACATTTGAAAAATGGGGTTGATTACTGGCCTACAATCTGATTGTTTAGTGACTGAGAAATTGCTTGCAAGTCAAGAGAGGCACTGAAGTTATCCAAGGTATCATTGTTGTTTTATATTTCAGGTTTTCCTTTAACAACAAAATAAAAACGTAATATTTTAAAAGTTGTACCTGAACCCCAGGCGTCTGAAATACTTGCTGCCCAGCTTTGACAGCGCATTCCTGGCAAACTCATCCAGCTTCGTCGATCCTTCGTCATTCACAGCCACCGATATTATCAGGCTTTTTTTAACTCTGTCCAAGTACTCAGCAAGTCTCTTACTTTCATCTGTGCTTTTATACGTATCAAATCTGTTTTATTTAAAAAACAACAACATCATTGGGCATTTGTATATTAAATCCATCAATCATATTGAGAGCAGATAAGAAACATGCACACAGAACCCTTGTTCATGGAATGGAAACAGAAGCACACTGAACAATAAAACTAACAGACGCAGATCCAACCTGTGTATCAGAGAAGCAGGGATAAAAAGTCCAATGCACCAATTTAAATAAGGTCATAAGTGATAGGAGCAGAACTGGACCATTCAAGTATAAAATCATGTATAAAATCAATAATCTATAGGAATAGATCGGGTAGATGCACAAAGTCTCTTGCCCAGAGTAGGTGAATCGAGGACCAGAGGACATAGGTTTAAGGTGAAGGGGAAAAGATTTAATAGGATTCAGAGGGGTAACTTGTTCACACAAAGGGTGGTGGGTGTATGGAACAAGCTGCCATAGTTGAGGCTGGGACTATCCCAACATTTAAGAAACAGTTAGACAGGTACATTGACAGGACAGGTTTGGAGGGATATGGACCAAACGCGGGCAGGTGGGACAAGCGTAGCTGGGACATGTTGGCCGGTGTGGGCAAGTTGGGCCAAAGGGTCTGTTTCCATACTGTATGACTCCAAGTCTACTCTGCCTCTGTGAAATCATACCTGTCTGAATGGATCACATCCCCAAGCTGATTAATGACATGAACAATGATGCCTCGATGTCCCCAGCTTCTTTCAAAATAATAGCCGCCTTCTCTCATCCCACCAGGATGCAGGGTACTGTTCAAAAACGTCCAGGACAGTTTATGAGCTCCATGGATCTCCAGTGTCCCTCCTCGACTAACACCAATATACTTCAGCCCAAAGTAGCTATGAATATTTTCTGTTTCTTCATCAGATCTACAAACAAAACAGTAAAGAATGATTTTTTTTAAACCACAGATGCTGAAAATATGGAAAAAAATCCAAACAAAAAATCCCAGAGAGGAGAGGACAATGATTCAGGGTGATGAAGTCATTGATCAGTTGATGAAGTCATTGAACTGAAATGGTTTCTTTCTCCTCCCTTCTCGGGTGCTGCCTGATCGGCTGAGTATTTCCAATACTTTTCAGTGTTTTAATACAAATTAAACATGTCAGGAATTAAACAGGCACCTGATAAAGTATTGTTTAAATTTTCATTGACCACATGGGAGAGGCTTTATCAGCAGGAGATAGGGATCTTTATTGGTCAGTTTTACTAGCTACATATGTGCTGAGAGTTTCAGAATGGCGTCAATGGTAGGTCTTTGTGGAGTGAGTCACTCTAGTTTTAGCAAAAACATTTGTGGATAACTGCTGAATGAATCCAGAACATGCAAAACGTGTCATGAATCAGCATATATAATTTGATACCATCCTCTTATTTTGGAGATCAGTAATTCAACTGCAGCTTCTTTTAAACCTTCACAGCCAGAATGTGCTCACCAGCAGATAGTGCCCTCACCAGCGGTATTTAATTTTATTTATTTATCTTTCGGGATACAATACAATACAATACGGTTTTATTCGTCACATTGCACATAAAGTGCAAGTGAAATGAATTTCAAGGGATGTGGCAAAGCTGGCAGCTTATTGCCCATTAACGCCGAGAGGAAGAACAAAGGAGGACCCGGCATGGGGGAACCACCAAGAACTAAGAGGGACCACAAATGGAATGTGTTAAAAATGATTTATGTAAAATGGAACACTGTGTAACTTTGCCGGTGCCCGTTATGTGGCGACTCTTTGCATACCTTGGGTATGCAAAACAAAGAATATCACTGTGACAATAAAATATCATTCAGCATTCATTCACTTTTTAATATGCTGGAGGTCAGCACCTTCTTGAACTGCTGCAGTCCTTCTGATGAAAGTGCTCCCACAGTGTTCTTGGGAATAAAGGTCATGGATTTAGATAAAGTTACAATGGAAGAAAGGCGATATATATATATCCAAGTCATATGTTATATAACCCTGTAGCACTTGGTGTTCCTGTGTGATGAACAGGTTTGAGATGTTGTCACAGTAGCCAAGGTGAGTAACTTGGATAGTGGGGGATGTTTCCTCTTATGGGAGAATCTTGAACCAGGATCACTGTTCTGTCACCCGTTTAAGGCAGAAATGGCAACAAAAAATAAATAAATCTATCTTTGGAACTCTCTTCCCCAATGAGCAGTGAACGCAGACACTTTGAATATTTTTCAGACAGAGGTAAATAGTTTCTACTTCAAGGTTACTGTGTTTGGATTAGAAAATAAAGTTGAGATTGCAAATACCTTGCATTGAATGGTGAAGCAGGCTTGAAGAACAAGTGGCCTATAACTACTCCTAATTAATATGTGGGGAGTGCATTTTGTGCACAGTACACATTAAAACCATGGTGAGTTATTGGTAGATGGAATTAATGTCTAAGATGGTGAATGGTGTACCGATCAAGCAGGTTACCGTGTCCTGGATGCTGTTGAACAATCTAACTGCGTTTGGAGTTGCATAGATGAGGCAAGTGGAAAATATTTCATCAAATTCCTGCTTTATGTGTTGTAGATGGCAAAAAAGGCTTGGGATGTCAGTTGATGAACACCTCACTGAGGGTTATCTAGTTTCTGTGCAGATCTGATAGCCAGGACATGAAGGATCAGTTACTGATTCAAGTTGTCTGTTAAACAGACAACTCTGTCCCACTGCTGTTCCGTTAAATACATCATGAACAGCAGTGGGACAGAGGCACAGGGCTGACCAGGCTGCTAAAATGGTGTGGCGACCTCTCAAGAGGACATTATACCCACTCAGATTTCTCGGAGTGCAATTCTCTGCACTCGGTGCCACAGGGCAGCACTGTGTTGCAGCGGTAGAGTTGCTGCCTTACAGCGCCGGTGACCCAGGATCGATCCCGACTACGGGTGCTGTCTGTACGGAGTTTGTTTGTTCTCCCTGTGACCGTGTGGGTTTTCTCCGGGTGCTCCGGTGTACAGGTTTGCAGGTTAAATGGCTTTGGCAAAATTGTAAATTGTCCCTAGTGTATAGGATAGTGATAGTGGAAGGGGTAATCGCTGCTCGGCATGGTGTTGCTGGACTGTTTTTGCACTGGTTTGGACCGGAATCTCCAAACCAAATTAAAAACAAAACTGTGACATGAACCTCAGTATGAAATAGAACATGAGATATCTTCAGCCTTTGGGGGAGCACTGCATGAGATCATTAGGGCAGCAAAATACATCTGGAAGCCACACATAAGTATACAATTTGCAAAGTCAAACCAGGGAAAGACTTTCACAGGTACTGGGGAGAGATGTGGAATAGAGGGGCCGAAGGAGTACAAGTGCATATTCCCCTGAAAGGGTGGTGAAGCAGGTTTTCACAGGGTGGTGAAGCAGGTTTTCACATGCTGGCCTTCATCAGTAAGGACAATGAATGTAGAAGATGGGTTATACGTCATCTTGCAATTGCACAAGACATTGGTGAGGCCACATTGGGAGTATTGTGCTCAGTTTTAGTCATCCTGCAAGAGGAATAATGACTAAACTGGAAATAGTACACAAAAGATTTACGTTGCCAGGACTCCTATGCCAATGCCCCAGCAGAAACTTGCCAGCTTTTGCAACTGCAAAGTGGACCACGTTGCCGGTGACCAGGGTGGACAAAGCCTATTTCTCCTAGTTCACAGTGCTAATTACTTCATTGCATAATCTATTCTCATGGGTGCTGTGTGCATACAAGAGCAAGAAAGTAAACAGAAATCAAAACTGAGGGCTATGATATTCAAATGAGTAGCGCCTACTTGAGTTAGTTCCTCAATTCCTCGAATTCCATCCTCAAGTTCGCCAACAACACAACCGTTGTTGGCCGAATTACAGATGGTGATGAGTCAGAGTATAGAAGTGAGATTGATTGCCTGTAACGTCCAGGTTCCGGAATAGCTTCTTCTCTCCAGCCATTAGAAAAAAATAGAAAAATAGGTGCAGGAGTAGGCCATTCGGCCCTTCGAGCTAGCACCGCCATTCAATATGATCATGGCTGATCATCTAAAATCAGTACCTCATTCCTGCTTTTTCCCTATATCTCTTGATTCTTTTAAGAGCTAAATCTAACATTAAGCTATTAAACACTACAACCTCACACCTCAAATAAGCTCCGAACTACATAGAGTATTATTGCACTATTATTGTTTTGGTTTTTTTTTAACGTGTACGTATGCTTGTGCGTGTGCATGGATATACATACACTGAACGTTTTTCCCCTCATTTATTATATTGTTTACAGTGTACTATGTTTACATATTCTGTTGTGCTGCTGCAAGTAATAATTTCATTGATCTATCTGGGACATCTGACAATGAAACATGCTTGAGTCTTGACAAAGTCAACCCCACAGAACTGTGGAGCATTTTTAGGAGTTAGGTTCAGGTGTTTGATGATTAAGTAGATATAAAATGGTGCAGTGTGCACTACATTCCCTTCCCTGCTCAACATCAAAAGTATGCTCAAGGACAATTAATTCTGCAGCATTAATCTTAAATTCTATTTACCTTCCATACAAAATGATGGTGACATTTCTTTGAAAGGGGCAGTCTTCACTTCCCACATGAAACTCCCCACCATCTTCAATCAGGATATTTCGTGTCCGAAGAACAATAGGATCTTTGCCACTGTCTGAAATGACTAGTTTGCCTTAAGAAGATATTAAAAAAAAGATAATTTTATAGACTGTCACAAAACAAAAGAGGAGCCCACCCTGCATGTATGTATACTGGTTCTTACAGCATTAAAACATTTACAGCACTGGATGAGGCTATTTTCATGCTAGCTAAGTGACCCCAGACTTTTGCTCACTTTGCAGTTTGTGGTATTTTTTAGGATGTGCTGTAGGTTTTATCGGATTTTGTGAAACACGTGTTCAGACTTCACGGGCAACCTTGAAGATACTACTTATACATACATAGATACATAGAAAATAGGTGCAGGAGTAGGCCATTCGGCCCTTCGAGCCTGCACCGCCATTCAATATGATCATGGCTGATCATCCAACTCAGTATCCCGTACCTGCCTTCTCTCCATACCCCCTGATCCCTTTAGCCACAAGGGCCACATCTAACTCCCTCTTAAATATAGCCAATGAACTGGCCTCAACTACCCTCTGTGGCAGAGAGTTCCAGAGATTCACCACTCTCTGTGTGAAAAAGTTTTTCCTCATCTCGGTCTGAATTCTGAATTCCGCTCCCTGTCTGACCTGTTTATCTGAAGCCTCCTGCACTGTTGCAACAATCCCAACGTAAGCTTGAGCAGCAACTCCTCATCTTCCATCAGGGAAACCTGCAGCCTTTGGGACTCAGCAATGGAAGATACAATTTCAGGTTATATCCTTCCTCTGGCCATATTAGGACTGGCCATTTCTGCTGTACATTATCCTTCAGTGATAATGGCCCAAATTGCCCTTTCTTCATTAGCACAGCTTGGTCTGCTGGGCAGGTCTGACCATTCAGAGTTTTGTAAAGTTTTATACTTCTTTTCTTGAATTCTCGCTCTTTGACTGCTGGCACCAACTCATTAATATTTCCTTGCAGGAACAAGGAACTGCTGGTTTATACCAAAGATAGACACGAGGTGCTGGAGTAATGCAGCAGATCAGGCAGCAGCTCTGAAGAAAATGGATGGGCGAAGTTTCAGACGCTTCTGAAGAAGGGTCCCGACCCGAAATGTCACACATCCTTTTTCTCCAGAGATGCTGCCTGACCCGCCGAGTTACTCCAACGCCTTGTCTAATTTTTCCTTGCTACCTGACCTCACCCTATCACAGTTATTCTCTCTGCCCTTCCTATTCCCCTTCTCACCCCAACCTTCTCTGTAACTTCAAACCAATTTGTTTTTCTCACTATCCTACTTCTGACACAAAAGTTTAGTTTAGAGATACAGCATGGAAACAGGCCCTTCGACACACCGGGTCCATGCTGACCAGTGATCCCAGCACATTAACACTATCCTCCACCCACTAAGGATGATTTTTACATTTACCAAGCCAATTAACCTGCAAACCTGTACACCTTTGGAGTGCGAGAGGAAACCGAAGATCTCTGAGAAAACCCATGCAGGTCACGGGGAGAACGTACAAACTCCGTACAGACAGCACCCGTAGTCGGGATCGAACCCGGGTCTCCAGCGCAGCATTCGCTGTAAGGCAGCAACTCTACCGCTGCGCCACCGTGACCACCCAAGAGTCTTCGAACAGAAACGTTGACTTTTTTCCCCATTGATCCTACCTGATCTGCTGAGCGTTTTCAGCATTTGCTAGTTTTAATTCATGTTCTCTACTCTTGTACTACCTGTCCCTCTATACATCCAAATATCACCAATACCTCCCAGTAAGGGCCAAATAACTTGCTCCATTTCCGTTATCTTAAAAAAAAATATTTTCACATTACAGCTTCGGCGAATCCAATAGCATAAATTTTCAACAAATAGGATCAGTTTACTCAATCTAACTTTCCTTTGATTATCAAATTACCAATATAACTATATTCTGATGGAGCAATGGTTTTATTGTTTCATATAAACCAACGCTCGATTGCAGAATTATATTGGTCATGTGGTGACAAAATATAGTAGAAACATAACACCAGGTTACATTTCTATTGACCAAGGTTAATTGAGTCTTTAAGTAAATTATCTTTCTTCCTATGAAAAGAAACTACATTTGCTTCAAGCCTCTTAAATAACAATAGTCAAGATGTACCTCCATCAAAGATATGAATAGAATTGACTGTCGCTGAAGATGATAGAAGTAGTTTCCGATTACGTCCAATGTGGGCATGATGTTCCTTGTTATGTCCAGGGTTCCATATTTGGAGATCTGGATCCTGGTCAGGGCAAGCTTACAACATAAAACAGATTATCCTTAGAACATAACATTTGCCCTCAGTGCAGATCCCATTGTTATCATCCACAATAGAGAATTATCACTCTCAAAACTGAACCCCCCACAACCAATATAGAATTACCATTCTCAATGTGTAACAATGGTTTCATTATTTGTGAGAAATGAGACGTTTAGGTTTATTATTATTGTCACGTGTACAGAGGTACACTTAAAAAGCTTTATTTTAAATGCTATCCAGTCATATCAAATAATACTGTACATAAGTACAATCAAGTCAAACTCAAGCAACAATAGTCACAAAACGCTGGCAGCATCTCTGGAGAAAAGGAATCTGTGACATTTCAGGTCAAGACCCTTTTTCAGACCAGATAACAATAAGATAAGAGGATAGTTAAGATAGCATTTGAAATGTCAGATCCTCGGTTAATCACTAATCACAGGATATTTTGGTGCACAGAATTGCTTAAAACAGTATTTGAGCTTGCAATGACAGATATAATTGATACAATTATCTGACGATAAAATATTCTACTGGACAGGATGAACAGCATGAGGGAACAATATAACAAGCCATTATATAGACGAGATCTAATGGTAGGAAATTCTAATGGCAGGAATGTGAACAGTGAATGGATTTACCAAGTTACAAGTAGATCCTTCACATTTCTAAAGGAAAGCCACCCCCTCCTTTGTGCCTTCCTCATTTTCCCTCCTTTGACAAGGACACTCATCGCGGATGCCTTTACCAAGTCATAGAGTCATAGCATCATTCAGCACAGAAACAAGCCCTTTGGCTCAACTTGCCATGCCAACCAAAATGCCCTATCTACAGTTGACCCACCTGCCTGCATTTGTCCTATATCCCTCTAAAACTTTCGATCCATCCATATGTCCAAATGTTTTTAAATGTTGTTATATATTGGCATATTGTACCACGGTGTGGTATGCTGGCTGCTCAGCAGCAGACAGGAGAGCCCTGCAGAGAGTGATCAAAACTGCCCAGAAAATCATCAGCTGCCCTCTGCCTTTTCTGGAAGACATCTCCAGCTCTCGGTGCCTCTGTAGAACCAGGAAAATAATCAAAGACCCCTCCCATCCTGGACAGTCCCTGTTCAACCTCCTGCCCTCTGGTAGGCGGTACAGGTGCGTCAAAAACCGGACAAACAGACTCAAGAACAGTTTATTTTCCTGGGCCCTTAGAACTCTAAATTCCTCAAATATCCACACGACATGAGAATGCTGTCATCCACTATAAAACAGACCACTCAGTTAATATTTCTTCTTTTTTTAAATTCTTTTAAAGTATCTATTTAATTTTAAAGTGTAATATTCTCCCAGTGCAATGTAGGTGTGATAATTATAATTTGTCTACTATTTTAAGCAGTTAAATAACGTATTGAATGTATTGGATGTGTTTTTGTCTTGTTTGGTTGCACTGATCAGGAGTAGCTCTCCTAATTTTGTTGTGTTTCTAAGTACAATGACAATAAAGGCTTATTATTATTAATACCTGCCTCAACTACCTCCGCTGGCAGCTCATTCCATATTCCCACCACCCTCTGTGAGAAAGTAATTGTCCCTCAGGTTCCCACTAAATCGCTCCCTTCTCCCCTTAAACCTATATCCTCATGTTCTTGTGTACCCTACTCTGGGTAAGAGACTCTGCATTCATCCTATCCACTTCCCTCATGACTTTGTACACCTCTATAAGATCAGCCAGTGCATGGGGATTGATTTTTGTTTAAAAGGACTTTTGAAACACCATTAAAACCCCACAGCAGTTAAGAGAATAGGTGAATTGTGGAAAATGGGATTAATAAGGGTGCCCACTGGACGGTAGAGCGGTGTTGAGGCGAATGGGCTGTTTTGGGGCAGTATGATCCAACATCTTCAACAATTTGTACTAGTGAATCTGGGGATGGTAGGATTTCCATAAGTTTGAGTTGACATTTTGCTGAGGATTATGACATCTAAATTTGCCCGAGTTGTTATCTGTCCCAATGCAAAAGTAGCAAGTGTGGGAGTGTGTCAGGATTATCCCCTGAATCTCTGTCTTCAAACATAGTGACTAGAGGAAAGATTCCCTGAACGATATGGAAATCTGTCACTACAGGGAGTTCATAGATATGATTTTAATCATTCACCCACTCTGTTAAAATTGTTTATCTTGCCCAGATTTCCTCTATTCTCATTTATCAAAGTTATATTTCTATGTATATATTGCCAGCAAAAAGCTTGTTATGTTCCAAGTTGTTTTAGTTTATAATCCGGTTAGGAGTGGTAGCAAAGCAACAATCACATCCAAATATATTAACAGGAAGCCATTTGGTCAACTGAGATAATGCCAATGCTTTGAAATTATTATCCAATTAGACTATTCCTTTGATCTTTCCCCATGACTGAGCAAACCCTTTCCAACTATTTATAATATTCCCTTTTCAAATAAAAATAAAGAATTGTTCCCACAGTGACCATAACAGCTTACGAAAGAATGCATGCTATGTTTTCATGGCTTCAACACATTGCAAAATGCTTACATGGTGTATTATTGAAGCGTTGTTTCTGAAATGGACTGAAATAACTGGATGATATTTGCTATGTTGGGCACAAGCTTAGTCATAGAGTGATACAGTGTGGAAACAGGCCCTTCGGTCCAACTCGCCCACACCACCAACAATGTCCCAGCAACACTAGTCCCATTTGCCTGCGCTTGGTTCATATCCCTCCAAACCTATCCATGTATCTGTCTAACTGTTTCTTAAACAATGGGATAGTCCCAGCTTCAACTACTTCCTCTGGCAGCTTGTTCCATACACCCACCCACTGATTTCTTAGGACATTTTGGCATGCAGAGTGGTTTTAAAACAAATGTAAACACAGCAAGTACCACATTAAATGAAAAAATGCATTTGAGGATAATTTGAAATAAAAATAGAAAATACTGAAAACAATCAGCTGTCTTATAGAAAGAGAATCAGATAATAATTCAGATCTGAGATCCTTCTTCAGAACTGGGACAGGGCAGGCATTCTACAAATGGCATTGAGATAAATGACTGATGGTGCTTTGGGACCCTTTCATCATTTAAAAGATCATTTGATGCATCAGTTTAATAGCTCACCCAAAAGGACAATGCTTGCAGCAGAGTTTTCACCTTTCACTGGACTTTTAAAACAATGACAAGTGAGAGTCTTTGTTAGCCATTGTTAGCTGTGGGCTGGGTGAAAACGAGTTGTATGTAACTCATTTTCATCTAGCCCACAGATAACAATGGCTTGTTTCCTCTATCATCGCAACATTTTTGCATATCTTTCATTCATTTGTTCTATATCTCTCTGTATCACCGTCTATATCTCTCTCGTTTCCCTTTCCCCTGACTCTCAGTCTGAAGAAGGGTCTCGACCCGAAACGTCACCTATTCCTTTTCTCCAGAGATGCTGCCTGACCCGCTGAGTTACTCCAGCTTTTTGTGTCTATCCTCAACAAATGGAATTGGCCACAAGTAATTCCTTTTCAAGATCAATGCCAAGTGTTCCATTCCGATATATCAGTTCCGAAATTTTCAGGCAGCACATACATTACTGAGAGATCTTGACAGAGTGGATGTGGAGAGGATATTTCCTCTTGTGGGAGAATCTAAAACAAGGAGTCACTAATTAAAAATACGAGGTCACCCATTTAGAGATGAGATTAAATACTTTCTTCTTAAGTGATCTCATGATTTTCCTCAAAGGGTGGTGGAAGCAGAGTCTTTGCATATTTTTAAGGCAAAAGTAGATGAATTCTTGATAATCAATGGAGTGAAATGTTGCAAGGTGTACCCAGGTGTGCAAAGCTAAGATCACAATGAGATCAGTCACAATCCTATACAATGGCATAGGAAGTTCAAAAGATCCATGTGGTGTACTCCCGTTTCTAGTTCTTATGTTCCCAGATGTACTTAGTATGGATCTTCCTTCACAGGCAAATGTAGACAATCCCTGTTTCTTCAGTGTTGTGCAGCAACAAAACCTTATGTACCAGATGGAAATACAACATCATTGCCCATAATCATGCAAAAATATCAGCAATGTCTGATAGCCACTAAGTTAAAGCACAACTGTAGCTTTCTCCAAAGGCCAGAGATCTCTCTTGCATGGTGTCTAGATATGTTGCTGCTCGGAGAGCTGAGAGAGCTGGAGATAGGAGTGTGGATCACTTGGATGACAGTCATGAGGCTTTTCTTCCATCCTTTCAAACTTGGGGGTCTTGATGAGCTGGCCCGTTTCCATTATCTGCTCTGCAACCCTTGTTCATGTAGCACATCTAACAGGACCACCACAGAAACACCCACAGCAAGAAGTTGGCAAGTGCAGAAATGGCAATTGTGGCAGGATGTTCTGCAACTGTTCCCCATTGGATTGCAACGTTTGTCGTGGTTGGGGAGCTTGTGTGTCTCAGTGACCCCTAGAGCTATGCCAGCGGGAGATTTGTCTCCTGTTAGGGTCTCCCATGCTGGACAGGTCGAAGGGTAGAGGCGAGATGAAGAGCGATCCACTGGTCCTCCAGGTTGGAGGTTGAGCACTGGGTTAACAACCCTGTCTCGTAAAAAACAAATATGTTATGGAAACAGCAACTGAAGGAATCAACACTACTGAGTGGAGGACCTTCGTTGCTGCCCTACATGCCAGGAGGCATAAAAGGCAGTAAGTAAGTAAGTAGTTCAGCAACTGATTGCATAAATATGCAACCATTATGCAAAAGATTATTCAATTTATCACGTATCTGTACACTGTGGATGGCTCGATTGTATTCGTGCATTGTCTTTCTGCTGACTGGTTAGCAGGCAAAAAAGCTTTACACTGTACCTCGGTACACATGACAATAAACTAAACTAAACAAAAAATGTGCAGTTGCAATAAGTCCTGCATACGCACGTTTCTCTGCAAGTGGCCAATATTTTTAGTGAAGCAGAAAGTTGCGATCCAATTTCCCCTGGCGACACTCAAAGAGCATTACATGATGAATGGTAGCATGAAATGTCCAATTGCACTACAGGCACAGTGACCAGAAGCATTGGGTTAAATTTCACAAACTGTGCAATTCTTGAAGATTAACTGCATCGTGAGTGATTTCCTCCTAAAAGTATCAATTTTCTTGCCATGTAACTTTCAAAATTAGCACCCAAAAATCTAATTTCTCAGCAATTTACCTTATGTATTAGTAATTTAATTTACACTGAATATCTCAATGGAACACATACCTGCAAATAACATGGTCAGGTTTAGGGTTAGCAACCACCCAATGTTCCAGAACAGGTCTGTTATCATCATCATTGTTATATTTCTCCTGCTTCCACAAGCCATTGAATGTCTGGTCGTATGCTGGATGTAGGATGTAGAGTGATCTGTTGTTCACGGCCAAACCTCTGCATGAAAACAATTTAAAAAAATCATTAGTTTAAACGTAGACACATGATTTTTAATGCCAGTTTCAGCTGCCTTGATTGTTGGGAAATATTTATCTACAATTCTACTAGGCTGCGAAAGTGGCGGTAAGTTGGCTGAGTGAATCTTAATTCCATCACAGAAAATGAGCCCAGCAGCAGTACATTTTGTAACCAACGACAGACAAGATATTAAACTATCATCTTCAAATTCAGGCCTCGCATGAGCGATGCAGATAAATTACACACTCACAGCTTTAGAAACATCTTTAGCAACAGCAATAATTCAAAGTTGAATACACACTCATTTTAAAGAGCAAGGTCTCAGCTTGCTGTCCTGGTAAAAAACCAGCTGCTTTTTCTCAAGGCACTGGTTTCCCAGCAGTTCTGGCATAGTTTAGAAGTTAAGTAGTTGATGCCACACATTTTATTCAGGTAAGATCCTTATTCTGTTCCTCAGAACCACTAATTCAGAAGTTAATCTCTAAAATAGGAAATATTCACTTTGACGTTATGCTGAGGATAGACTGGGATGGCAATATTCCAACTCCTGTTATTTGTTCTGTACTTATGAAATTCACTGGCCTTATTAGTCATGGAGGCAGGTTCAATCGTAAAACTCAAAAGTGATCAGGGCAAGGAACTGAAAGGAAATAATTTTGGTGATAAATATAAATGAATCATGCTGAAGTACGTAGTATAGACCGAAGGACTGTACCATAAACTGGAAAAAAACAACGAGAAATGACGTACGTATATGCCACCATTCTCATAATTTAAGTAGTCCGTAAAACTGTTTAAAAAAAACAAATCACAACCCTCAAAATCACAATGTCAGGTCCATCAGAATCAGCAACTCAACAGGACTAGTGGAATCAAGGTATATGGGGAGAAGGCAGGCATGGGTTATTGATTGGGGACGATCAGCCATGATCACAATGAATGGCGGTGCTGGCTCGAAGGGCCCGAATGGCCTCCTCCTGCACCTATTTTCTATGTAACATTTATGGAGACTAAGAATAACATTAAAGCCATGATAGACACAAAACACTGGATTAACTCAGTGGGTCAGGCAGCATCTCTGGAGAACATGGATACATCTTTTGGGTTGGGGTCCTTCTTCAGACCCGATCCAAAACATCACCTATCCATGTTCTCCAGAGGTGCTGCCTGATGTGCTAAGTTACTTCAACATTGTGTGTATATCTTTGCTACCAGCATCTGCAGTTCCATTTTATTATATAGTGAGGCCCATGTGTAACTCTATAAGTTGAGTGTGACCCACAATGTCTCGTACTGCGTTGAATAGCTGAAAATGTATTCATCTGCACTTTAGTTTGGTTCAGATGGAAACAGGCCCTTTGGCCCACCGAGTCTGTGCCAACCAGTGATCACCCACACACTAGTTCTACCTTGCACACTAGGAAAAATTTACATAAGCCAATTAACCTATAAACCTGTACGTCTTTGGAATGTGGGAGGAAACAGGAGCACCCAGAGAAATCTCACGCGGTCACAGGGGAATGTACAAACTCCATAGACAGCACCCGTAGTCAGAATCGAAACAAGGTCTCTCGCGCTGGAAAGCAGCAACTCCACCACTGCACTACTATGCTGCCCTGAATTCACAGATCTGGGTCCCTAATAGGTTTGAAAATTAACACAGCAAATTTGGCCAAAAATCAGCTAAACCCAGTTTAAAGGGCAGGTTAGATATCGTGCAACTTAAGTTTCTACAATTCATTTGCACCACTTTTTGAAAGCAGTACATTTCGTAAGCAACTACGGACAGATCCATATCTACAACCCAGAAACACTGTCGAAGTTACCTGGGCAGGATATGGAAAACCTCTCATATAGGTCTTCCCATGCTCCAGATGGACTGCAGTGGAAGGCAAAGCTTTATCCCATTGATAAAGCTGCTGTTTCAATGTATTATATTTGGGGAGATAATTAAAAACTACCAAAAACAAAGTAAATATTTTTTGAATAATTTGAATAATTTAAACATATCACTTCTAATTTGATGTTTACAATAATTTTGAGCAAAGTGATGAAAAAATGTTAACTTCCCCTTTGCCTTCTACCTTGCAGGGTTAATACCTTCTTTGAATAGCCAAGGAGACTCAGATCGTATAAGACAGATGGGTTTTTTCCTTGCACAGCGAGCCACAGAAACTGAATTGCGATCCCCAGTGATCGGGGTGCCTTCTGTGGACTGCAGGTGACATTGAGTATGGTGACTGGTTTGGCCCCTTTAAATCTTTCAATAAGAACCTGGTTCTCAGAATGGCAATGGTACAGCACGATAGGTGGTCATTTACACTATTGACTGCAATCCAAGTGCTTCCATGACTCCACTTTCTCCACAAAGCCTTTAAAATAATTTCCTTTCCATTCCTTGCCCCACTCTCAATTGAATCTACCTCCATGATGATCAAGGGCAGTGAATTCCATAAGAACATAGATCGCAAGAGTAGGCCATTCTTTTCCTTCTTTAATACCCTCATACGTTATATCTTATATCCTGTAACTGTACACTGTGGACAGCTGCGTATAGTCACAAATAGTATTTTCGTTGACTGGATAGAATGCGACAAAAAAGCTTTTCATTGTACCTCGGTACATGTGACAATAAAAAACTAAACTAAACTCAGCGGGATCATGGCCACTCTTTTACTTTACATTCTTGCACTAACCCCATATTTCTCGATTCCCTTAACATTCAAAAATGTGTTGGTCTTGGATATATCCAGTGACTGAGACCCTGTGGTCCTTTTTGTTATAATAATAATAATAATCATCATTTTATTTACTGGCACCTTTCTAAAACCCAAGGACACCTTACAATGCATAGAATCACAAAAAAAATACAAAACACATAACCGGAATAAATTAAATATAAAAACACCACAGTACACAAATCAAGGTCAGAATTCAATTTCAAGAGCAGCAAAAGAAAATAAGAAACACAATTTGGAAATCACAAAGTTATAGAATTCACTACTCTCTTAATGATGACATTTCTTCTCATAGCACAAACAAAAATTGCTTGAAGAACTCAGTCAGTCAATCACCCTTTTGTGGAATGAGAAATTGTGGTTAATGTTTCCCATTAGGGTCCGTCTCAGAATTCCTAGATAAATTTCAGATCACTGCTTCGCAATTTTGTGATTTCCAAATTTCTTCTCATCGTTGTCCTGAATGGCAAGCTCTTCAGTTTGAAACCCCCACCCTAGCAAAGGAAAATATGACCCTCAATCTCACTGATTAAATCCCATAAAAGTTACTTCCCTCTACAGATGCTGCCGGACCAGCTGAGATCCTCCAAGTTTGTTTTTTGCTCAAGCCCCATAAAAATTGTGTACATTTTAATGAAATTACCTAGAATAAATAACTTGTATTGTATTGTATTGTATTGTATTGTATATCTTTATTGTCATTTCCTGAGTATTCGCATACCCAGAGGAAACAAAAAAACATTCCTCAACCAGTGTCCATTTCAGTGTGCAGTGAAAAATAAATAGAAGTAAAAGTACATATATCATGAACAAATTAACACTCTACTCTACTAAACATCAACAGGCGTTCCGATCGGCAGCGGCACGACAGTGGCTCTGCTGCAGTGTGTCCAGGTTGGTGGTTGGTGCACGATACTTTGGCAATAAAGTGGCATACTGGACATTGTGGGCCAAAAGTATTGTTTTTGTGCTGGAAAACTCCATTTACTTTTATAAACTGGAAGATTTAGGACCTACCCTGGACTTAATTCGGGTGAACCTTTTGCTGCACTTTCTATTCTTCCTAAGGTTAGGAGACCAGACCTGTACATAATATTGCTGAAGTGAGCTCAATGGGTATTTCACAATTGGAAAGGTAAAAACTGCTGATGCTGGAAATCTGAAATACAAATTTGCTGTAAAAACTTAGCAGGTCGGGCAGCATCTGTGAAGACAGAAACAGAGTTAGTGTTGCAGATCTGTGGGTTTTTAAACCAAACTTATAATTCGTGCAAAGAGATTTTCCTCTTCCAGACCCTAACCATTTGCTTAGTAAAAAGATTGCCCCGCATGATAGTTTTGGTTCTTCTGCCAGTCACCACAATTTTATATTCCTCTCTGCTTAATCATTCAACTAATTTTATGATTCTAAACACTTCTTTCAAGCTTCGTCATAACCTTATTTGTACCAAAGAGAATGTTTCCAGCTTCACCGCTCCATCCATAATAAACATTTCAATTTTGGATGCTAATAACTTTGACACTATCAGGCCTTAAAAAAAAAAAAAAATTAAACTTATAAAGGAAACAATGAGTAGTCATGCATAGTATAAAAATGATTTCCATTTACTTAACATTGTTATTGACAGGTGATGGACCAGACATTGATACAAATAGTTTGATAATAAGTATATTTGCAAGTGCACAGTTACCAATCTCAAATATATTAGCAGGTATGTTTAAAGTAAATCTTAAACACTTTCTAAAGTGCTGCCGGCTATTGCAGATTTTACATTCAGCACCAAACTTGGGCAAATCTCTCCCTAAACACTATGACAAATTTGAGGTAAATTTGCATTTGATTCATGAAAAGCAGAAATTTTAACCAAGAATCTTAAAATATATAAAGTACTGGCACCTTTAAGTACTTCAGAGCAATAAAAATGGAAAGTGGATACTTAGCTAATGGGGGGGAACATTAGGAAAGGTGACCAAGAGCTTCAGCAGGGCCAAGTTTTAAATGGAAGGCAGGAAGATGGAGAGGTTGTTGGGTTGAGGGAGCTCAAAGAAGGGAATGCTTGGGGTCCCTTGGGGGGGGGGGGGAGGGGAGGCAGAGGCAGAGGCAGAACCATGAATGGATGTAAACACTGGGATGAAAATCTTACATTTATGTTGGTGATTGAATGTGGTGGTGGGGGGTGGGGGGAGCAGGCAGGCAGGTCAGGCCAGGATTTTCATTTTATCTGAAGGAACATCTCAAGTCAGAGAATGGACATTTGTTACAGAAATTATCAGCAGTGTAGTAAGCATCAATTATTTTGTTCAAAAATTAAATTCTAAAGCTATTTGGTATATACTTCAGGAAAGATCACTAAAATTATACAAATGGTAGAAAACTATCACAGTAAAAATGATAATTTTGTAGGCATTGGAAGAATCTAAACTTGATTGTACAAAATGAAAGTATTCAACTTGAAACTTGGTTTATAAGATATAGGGATACTGTTAGTCCGTGAACTCACATTAACAGATTTTTATGAGGCCCTTAACAGACTCCATGCTACACTTCAGATCAACTTCCAAGTTGCAATGAATCTGGCCAATGGTATCTATAACTACTTGTTGAACTCCAATAGATTTTCTAAAGAATGTATCTCTTCTTTTTTTCTCTTGCCCAAGGTTAATTTCATTATAGTTTTCAGTCTCTAAAATTGGAGTCAGTCACAAACACAGCATGGAAATTGGCTCTTCAGCAGCATCAAGTCCAGGTCGACAATCAAGCACTCACTTACACCAGTCCTGCACTGATCCCATTTATATTCTCTTCACATCAACTTACACACATTGTTCTACTTAAGCACCAGGAACTATTCACAGTGGCCAATTAACCGATCAACACACATATCTTTGTGATGACTGGAGGAAGCTGGAGCAATTTTGGGGAAAGCCATGCAGCCATGGAGAATGTGCAAACTCCATATTGGCAGCGCTGACGGTTAGGAATGATGAAACTTTTGCACACAATTATTTACAGATCTTAAAGGCTTAGGATTTTTGTTTATATATTATGGTGGTTCCCAAAAGCACAATTGGAGCTTTAAGCTTCAATCTCAACAAAACACTAATAAATCGAACACATTTTCTGACAGTGTCATTTTGTATAACTTGGGGGGAAAAAACTTCCCTTCGTTAAGCCCATGGAAATTATTGCCTGCAATGTATAAAACGTCAGTGTGCTTGCTAACCTCTAGTTCTCAGGTTGCTACTTTGAGCATTAAGTAAGTCACTGGGACCTGATTGGAACCACAGCTCAAAGATGTGTGGGTTTCTAGGGTAAAAGTACATTGGTAAATGGTGGAAACTGAGAGGAGTTGATGAGAAGGAGGGGAGAACGATAACTGGGATTAATTTAGAATTGGTGAGAACGGGTTGGTGCAGACTCCGTGGGCTGAATGGCCTGTTTTCATGCTGTTTCACTCCATGATTCCATGAGGTGCTACAGTAGCACCCTAGGGTCCAAGTCCGTAGCTCCCTGAAAATGGCAGCCTAAATAAAAGGAGTGGTAAAGAAGCATATGTTATGCTTGCCCTCGTTTGGTTGGGATTGGGTACAAGAGTAAGGGAAGTAAATAAAGACATAAAGTGCTGGAGTAACCCAGTAAAACCGAGCAGTGAACAAAAATTAGGAACCAAGCTTCTTTTCTGTAAATAAATCTGGTATACAATTGGTTTCTACTGAGGCAAGCTACAAATTTAACTCAACACATAATTTGATTTATGTCATTCATATAAATGTATTTCAGCTTTAAATAAGTGTTCTGTGTTCAATACACAGCTTTAATGATAACTGTATAATCTACATCATCCAAAGATGCAAGTCTGAAGGGTGACTGAAAGCAGAAAACACTCCATATACAAAATGCTAATGGTAAAATTCATGCTGCATATACTCGGGTTGTATTGGTTCTGCATTGCAATTCCATACACTACACCCAATCTTTATATCTCATCACTGTAAACCCAGCTAGTTTTCAAATGAATCTTTAGGAAGTTCTGTTTGCAGGAACCATGCTTAATGCAAATCTAAAAAGCTCTATACCATAAATTAGCTGCATGCATACTTCATTCATTTTACATCAGATGTCATGAATGCCAACAGGATTTCAATATTATAAACCACTGGGGTTTAGGGTACCACTTACAAGTTTTGAGATATATGAACAGTTCTACTTCATAATTACCACCACAATCGTGAACAATTCAGGATTTATTACCACATACTTGGGGTTAAAAACAAAGTGCAAAACTGAGCATTTTGTAGTTGAACGCGAGAAAGTACATCATGTCCCCAAAGATCAACAAGCACATGAATACAACTAATTTTGTTTGTATATCACCAGAACTGCATTTGTCCATTTTATGGAAACTGTTCATTTCTTAGAATGACAAATCGCTTTCCATCTGCAGGTGCAAGAAACTATGAATAACAAAAATATTGTATGCTCTTCTCCACAGTTATATTACATCAAGTTAATTTACCTGTAAGTAAAACCATTTACTCACTGCTCATGTACATAATATTTATTTAAAGAAATGATACAAAAATTGTCAGTATGTCAACAAATTCTCTCCCTTTCTTATCATTAGTTATAAAATGGAGACATTAAGTCTTGAAACAACTTTAAATCTTTCCGATTTTCCTTCAGTTTTCCAGGACAGCCGTATTCATGTAGTTTCAATGGAACATACTGCTGCAAGGAGGCAGCCAGCTGCCCAACACTGTGGCTTATAATTTTAATCCATGCTGGTTTCAGCTGGCCCTTGAATCCTAACATAGCAAAACTTCCTAAAATCAGAAAGGAACAATTTATTGTTAATTTCAGTCTTTTCATATTCAGATGTCAGCTATATACTTAAACAAATGTAGTGCTCAGTATTTGTAATTCTTACTTGTTTGAAAAAAATACCGTACAGGGTAATATTAAAAAATATATATATATAAACTAAAAATCTATGAACAAAGCTTTAAGTTTAAGAAAAAGGCAAAAGGGAACAATTCACTGGCTCATGGAATGCATTATAAATCTTTTACCCAAATACCTTTGGACTGTTAAATGTCTATATTGAACAGCAGAGGAGATTTCAGAAGAGTGAGCAAAAGAGCGAGGTTATATGCTTCGACAGAATAAAATATTTATTCCCCTCTTCACAGCATCCAACTGGTCTCCTAAAAGATTGCAGATTTTCATTCTCCTACACACAGCCAATGGTTGATATTAATTGGTCTGATGTGCTTCCAAATGTCATCCCTCGATACAGTGATTGGAGCACATCCAAAAACACGAGCTGATGGGTGATTATAATTGGTAAATGATCAATTTAAGGTAGTAACAGACCATTTAAAGCTTTTATTTTAAACAAATGAAAAATATTGAATTAGCCGGCTTCCATCAGTACTGTACTGGAATGTAATTGGTAATCAAATGTTGACGAGTGCAGCATAGCGAGTGTGGAGGACCTATAGTCCAGACTGCAGTCCTGGAATCGTATCTGCTTAACCATTTTCTATCTATTGTTTTAAGCCAACTTGCAATACTCTTTGGCAGACACAAAATGCTGGAGTAACTCAGCGGGTCAGGCAGCATCGCTGGAGAGAAGGAATGGGTGACGTTTCAGGTGGAGACCCTTCTTCAGACTGATGTCATGGGAGTGGGCGGAACAGAGATAGAATGTAGTCGGAGACAGTAAGACTGGTGGGAGAACTGGGAAAGGGGAGGGGATGGAGAAAGAGGGAAAGCAAGGGCTATTTGAAGTTAGAGAAGTCAATGTTCATACCGCTGGGGTGTAATCTACCCAAGTAAAATATGAGGTGCTGTTCCTTCAATTTGCGCTGGGCCTCACTCTGACAATGGAGGAGGCCCAGGTCAGAAAGGTCAGATTGGGAATGGGAAGGGGAGTTACAGTGGTGAGCAACCGGGAGATCAGGTAGGTTAAGGCAGACTGAGCAGAGGTGTTCAGTGAAATGATCGCCGAGCTTACGCTTGGTCTTGCCGATGTATAGGAGTTGATACCTGGAACAATGGATACAGTAGATGAGGTTGGAGAAAGTGCAAGTGAACCTCTGCCTCGCCTGAAAAGACTGTTGGGTTCCTTGGATGGAATCGAGGGGGAAGGTAAAGGGACAGGTGTTGCATTTCCTGCGGTTACAGGGGAAAGTACCTGGGGAGGGGGTGGTTTGGGTGGGAAGGGACGAGTTGACCAGGGAGTTGAGGAGGGAACGGTCTCTGCGGAAAGCAGAAAGGGGTGGAGATGGGAAGATGTGGCCAATAGTGGGATCACGTTGGAGGTGGCCAAAATGTTGGAGGATTATATATACTGTATGCGACGGCTGATGGGGTGGAAGGTGAGGACAAGGGGGACTCTGTCCTTGTTACAAATGACGGGAGGGGGAGTAAGAGCGGAGCTGCAGGATATCGAGGAGACCCTAATGAGAGCCTCATCTATAATGGAAGAGGGGAACTCCCGTTTCCTAAAGAATGAGAACATCTCTGATGACATGGTAAAATACTCTTTTGCAATCCTCCTTGCTTGGTATTCCTCGGTTTGGCAAAGTCAGTTAGTTTTTTTTTTGAGAATTGGGAAAGCACCTATGCCAACATATTAACAAGCAAAAATGAATTCAAAACTGGTAACTAATTGTGGCCTTTTATAATTTACATACGCCAGATTAACTTCTTGGCATGTCATTTGTTTTGTTCCCGCAGAAATCATAAAATTATCAGCTAAGATGAATCCACATTAAGTGATATTTATGTTAAAATGTTGACAGAAGTTAAAACTTTTTGAATGATTCTGAAATTTGCCAATATCTCTGGACAAACACTGCCTTAATGCAATAGAATGTAATCTCCTTTCTGCTGTAACATTTCCAATACGATGGGAACAAGAGGGATGACTTCCTTAGTTCTGGTTCTTAGCAATAAGAGCAGATTCCTGGAGTTAATGTTAATTTAATGCACTAATTTCACAATTTTCCAATGTGACTTTTCAGACAATGGAGTGAGTATTATCATAAGATCATAAGTGATACGAGTAGAATTAGGCCATTCGGCCCATCAAGTCTACTCCGCCATTCAATCACGGCTGATCATCTCTCCCTCTTAACCCCGTTCTCCTGCCTTCTCCCCATAACCCCTGACACCCGTACTAATCAAGAATCTATCCATCTCTGCCTTAAATATATCCACTGACTTTGCCTCCACAGCCTTCTGTGTCAAAGGATTCCACAGATTCAACACACTCTGACTAAAGAAGGAACGTGTGTGGGGAGAGCTTATAAAAGAAGGGTTTCGGCCCGAAACGCTGCCTATTTCCTTCGCTCCATAAATGCTGCCACACCCGCTGAGTTTCTCCAGCATTTTTATCTACCTCTTATAAAAGCTAAAATCTTCATAATCAGTTCTTGAACAATAACATTTTAAGTTATACTACCCATTATGACATACGATATTTCAACAATATTGTTATCAATTCATTCCCAGGACACTGTAATGAATAAGATTATTTATCATCAATATCGCTTCTTTTTTTTTTAATGGAGAACGAGCACAAACTAAAAAAATCACCTTCCATGAAAAATTTGATGGGCTTTGCAGCACCTAGCCTGAGAAAAGCTGAAGACACACGGTTTAGTGGCCAGGCATAATCGCCCCTTGAACAAACCAGAGTAATTGATCTGCAAAGGAAACAGAACAAAAAAAGAAACTAATACCAAGGATGAGCAAAGTTCATTGTTAAATCAGTTAGAAGACATTCTTTCCAAAATGGTTAATGCCCATAAATCAGCATGGCTAAAGAAATAGCTCAGCACACAAGTAAGTGATATACAGTATCTCCTATTGGCAACATATGGATCTCCTGTTTGGCAATGTTATAAATAATGTGGACCTCGGCAAAATATATCATGCCGCACTTTGGTGCTGATACAACATACCACATCATGACAAACAAGAGGTAGAGAATGGAGACACAGTCCTGATATAGGGCCTCAACCTGAAAACCACACATGTTCCTTCATTAGCAAGATTCTGAAGATATCAGAGAAGAAAGTGCAGAAATAGAGATCTTCAACAGAAAATATAGTCATCAGATAACTAGTTGTTTACATGTAAAATTCCTGTACTCAATAAGCACAATTAGAAAAAAAGCTTAATAAACCAATAAGAAAATTTAATAAAATAAGTCTGAATAATATAACAAATTTCAGAACAGAAGGAAGAATATAAAGAACAAACATACATGAACATAGGTAATAGGAAGATTTAGAATGAATGGACAAATCAGATAAGTGTAAAATGAACCATTTTGGAGGTCTTCTATATTATGATCCTGTCCCAGTTCAGTTACATTATGTGTATAGAAGGTTATACAATTTACCTTCAAGTTGTCTCTTCACAAACTTGAACTGCTGTGAACTATAGATGGTTATCTTCATGCTGTGTAGTCATTCTCATTCCCACTTGGAAGAGGATGACTATTGTTCTATCAACATTTTCACAGCTGCTTTCACATTGACAGTAGGCATTTTATGAAAAATAGATAATTGACCATCTGCTCACCTTTCTGGAATGATTGCTTGGATGTAATTAGCTATAGAGTCAGCCATTGGCAGTGTTTGGGCTGTGTCAAAGTGCTGTCTGCCTAATATCTCTCCAGAACATGCATCTACTGTGATAACAAACAACCCTGGCTTCTCAAAGAGCAAAACATCATCATTCACCTACAGGAACAGAATGACAACACTTCATTTTGCTTGCAAGAAATCAAATGCTCAACTTTTGAAACAGTTTTAACAAAATCCAAATAAATTCTGCACTGATAGCAGAAGATTGCTATTTTCAATATGAAGTGGAAACAATGGTGGCTAGGATGGTGAAGGTGAAGGTGACATGCTGTCACGGGTAAGTTGGGCTTGTTTTTCTGTAGTGTAGAAGACTAAGAGATGACCTGATAGAAGTAAACAAAGGTAATTGGAGACACAAGGTAGATAGCTGAAGTCCTATTCCCATAGAAGGGGTCTAAAAACAAGAGGAAATGGTCTTGAGATCCACAGAGCACGGTAATAAGTCCTTCGGCTCAACTTGACCATGCCTACTAAGATGCCCCATCTACGCTAGTTCCTCCTGCCCGAGTATGGCCCACATTCCCCTAAATGTTGCTTTGGTATGTGCCTCAACCACCTCCGCTGGCGTCTTGTTTTACATAAAGTTGTCCCTCAGGTTTCTATTAAATCTTTCCGCTCTCACCTTAAACCCATGTCCTCTGCATTTTGATTCCCCTACTCTGGGTGAAAGATTCTGTGCAGTCGCCCCATCTGGATGCCCGTAGCAGTCTGGGGCTTGCCTGGTACGAGCACCGCTCATAATACCTCGAGCATGGAGTGGACTCTGAAAATGGCACCTCTTGCATGTGGGATCAGTAGACAGTTTCTGTACAAATTTGCTAATCAGGTTGTAAGAAAAGAATTTCACTCAGCGTTTGTACTTCGCACATGTGACAATGAAAGCAGCAATAACCATTGAAAGGATTCAAATTTAGGAGCTATGGGTTGTTTGGCTGGTATCATAATTCCCCAGCATAAAACAAAATTAATGTTCAAGCCCAGGATCTGTGCGATTTCAAATTGGAGTTAATGACATTTTTCTCCAAAATGAAAAAAATCTGAATTATAAACAAAAAGTACTTTAATAATATCAATGCGATTAATAGCTTACCAAGATATTGAATTAAACAATATTAAAACTATCAGGTCAAAAAAATGCTTTATCATTATAGGATAAAACAGAGAATTTCAGAAATAATCAATTTATCACGGTTACCTTAATGAATGCAAATTCATGGCCATTTTGTAGGTCTCTTCTGCTCTGTGATTGTATCTGAACTCTGATGTAAGTTGTGTGTGGATCGCTGGTGATTGCTACCTGGTATACAGTAGATATAAATATAATTACATTTAACGTCCAATGTCATTAATAACTGTGTCTCTCAACCCGTCACGAGGAAACAAGCAAAAACATAGGCACCTTATAAAATGATTTCTGGCACCTCAACAAATAAAAAAAAAGGTAACACTGATTGAATTTTTAATTTGTTTAGAGAGAATCTCTGGTGCCAACTCACATTAAAATCACACAATAGAGTCATTATGCAGGAAAGGATCTTGTTTGGTTTCATTGGAGAATGGGGTTTGCAGGGATGTGAACATGTAAAATTGTGAAGACTTGGTAGATGGTTTGTAACTGAGGAATAGAAGCGAAGGAGTAGGCTGTGGGCAGCTTGTGACAAGATGGTATTTCAACCTGCCGAAGAGGCTAATGGACACAAGATGAGTGATTTATGCACCTGGATCTGGAGATTGATTAATGCAAAAAGAAGTGGCTTAAACAAAGGAAAGGTAACTGGAACAAATAATCACTTAAAAAAGTTATTGTGAAACAGATCACCTGGGTGAACATGGAAGAGAAAGGGCTTTAAAATGAAGGACTGGAAAACAGAATTAAAACAAAGCATGTAATTTGGTTTTAAAATGCATTAGGAATAGGAATCACAGAATAAGCGAGAACATTTAATTTCCTTCAAGTATGGAAAAATAGGGCAGGTCCTGTATGGATTTGCATTCCTCTCTATCCAATTTTCCACTGCCTGCACAAACACATGAGCAGACAAAGGCCATCCTTGTTTCTGCTCCATTGTACAGTTTGATCATGGTTGACTTACATCTAAAGTCCATCAACCCGTGCTACTTCATTTCACTAATCCAACGGCAACCTCCGTTTCCAACATTGTGATTAACCCACAGTTTTTGGAGAGAGATTTCCACCGTGTGGCGCCGTACGATGGCAGCCTCGCCAACAGTCTGTCTAGTCCTTTTCTTCTTTTGTTGTTTTAAGTCTGTTGTTAAATGTATGTTTTAGTGTATCTTTACTTTTGTATTATGTCAGGGGTGGGGGAAACGTTTTATTATCTCTTTCCTCGACGGAGATGCAACTTTTCCGTATCGTATCTCTGTCCGCACTGCGGACTTAACATCGTGGAGCTGACAGTCCCTTGGTTAGGGATCCAACAACAGGAGCTTCAAATGCCCCGATCACGGGAGCTTCGACCGCCCCGAAGCAGGAGCTTCTACCGCCCCGACTGTGGATGGTTCGACTGCCCCGACCACGGGGGAAAAGGAGGAAAGAAGATAATACGTTAGTGCCTTCCATCACAGTGCGCTGTGGTGGATGTTTATGTTAATTTTTATGTAGTTGTGTGTCTTGTTGCCTTTTTGGTATGACTGTATGGCAAATCAAATTCCTTGTATGTTTTTACATACTTGGCTAATAAATTAATTACAATCACAATTACAATTACTTGGTGGGAAGGAAGAGGTGCTTCATGATTACACTCCAGCAATATCTAGTTTGATTTAATTTAGAGATACAGCATGGAAACAGGCCCTTCGGCCCACTGAGTCTATGCTGACCAACAATCACCCAGTCACACCAGTGCTATGTTAACCAACATTCTCAATCATTCCATACTCTTTCGAGGCTATTTTATACAGAGGCCAATTAACCAACATGTCTTTGGTGGGAAGAAACGGAGCACCTAGACTAAGGAATCTCATGTGGTCACAGGGAGAACATGCAAACTCCACACAGACAGCACCTGAGGTCAGGATCAAACCTGGGTCTCTGGTGCTGTGAGGCAACGGGTCTATCTGCTGCGCGGCTGTGTCACCCAAGCGTAAGGTTGTGCTTCCTTGTTTGAGATGACTGAAGCACAGGAATTATTTCTCTGTATCATTCCTATTAAATCCCATTACAATTTAATGAGGATTCATTAAAGCTTCCACAGCCAACGGTGAATCTATGCCAGCTGCCCTTGCAACTTAATTGGTTAAACGCTGGCACTATTTAGTTCAATTTGTGCTACAGCTTCTCTGTGATTCAATGACTTTGTCAACTTCAGTGTCCCAGTACAGGAGCAAGAAACCACCCATTTATCTTACCTCTCTGCCTCATGCTAAGCACACTCAATGTAGAGAGTGTTTGATAGCACTGGGTCTTTACTCGTTGGAGTTTAGAGGAATGAGGGGCCCACTCATTGAAACTTACCGAATAGTGAAAGGCCTGGATATAGTGGATGTGGAGAGGATGTTTCCACTAGTGAGAGAGTAGGACCAGAGGTCATAGTCTCAGAATTAAAGGACATTTCTTTAGGAAAGAGATGAAATTCAGAGGATGGTGAATCTGTGGAATTAATTGCCATGGAAGGCTGTGGAGGCCAATGGATATTTTTAAGGCAGAGATAGAAAGATTGTTGATTAGTACAGGTGTAAGGGGTTATGGAGAGAAGGCAGGAGAATGGGGTTAAGAGGGAAAGATAGATCAGCCATGATTGAATGGCAGAGTAGAGTTGATGGGCTGAATGGTCTAAATCTGCTCCTATCACGTGAGCTTATGAGAGCATACCTGTGGTGCGCCACACTGACTGCAGGAAGCAGCGACACGCCCAGTTAGAGACGTGAGGTGGCCTTGCACGCTTGTGTCTTTATTTGAATAACCAGTTTGCAAGCAGGAGCTGGTTTCCCAGGTGTTGATGTGTGCCAAGATCCTCACTCGCTCACACCCATGCTTGGAGCAGTAACTGTGACCTTTGCGTGTTTGCTTTGCTTGGAGGATAATAAAAAGAATCCTATCAGGAATGAAGGAAATTGAAGTGAACAATCATCAGTGGCATATACTGTACTCATCAAACTTCAATCATACTACATGAGCAATTAGAGTAGGGGGTGTGAGAAGCAGGAGAGGTTTTGGGAGATACAGTGAGGGTGGTAGAAGGGTGGTGATGAAATGAACCATATGAAGTGTACTATTTGCACTTATGCATTAAACAGGTTCAATAGGGCTCAGGTTCAGAGAAAAAATATTGGGTCGAGTTATGTTACAGTGGTTCTTGACAGCTGCCCAAATAACACCAGTTTTCTCACCTTTAGAAGTAAAAGGAAGAAAAATTATTTTCGGGGACTTTCAGCTTGCCCCCGTCTTTAATGGGAGGCTCATAATCCAAATCAAAGAAAGATATGTTAGCTCCATTTTAATCAGCAGGACTTTCCAGAGTCCCACTCCAAGAGACTTGTTACCAATTCCATTACCTGACCAATATTCATCCTTCAAGCAGTGTTTGAGAAAAGCAATGCCACATTGCTGTGCTGGAAACTTGTTTTCTGCAAATTGCCCATTCACTATTCGTACAATGTAGTATACTGTTCAGTAGACACCGTACATATAAAGAATGAAAAAATATCTAACCTAAAGTTGTGGAACTTCCTGACACTACAAGTTTGCAACAAAAAAAGTGGAAGCAGGCCGAGACAATTAGTGGGCACTTTTTTTTTTTAAATTAAGAAACAATTTATTCTTGTCAAAATCCTAAATTTAAACTTTAGATGCAGTTTATGGGCCTTTTCAAGCCATGTTTTACACAATAGGTATGTGTCTGGACCTGTTGATAATTCAGCTAAAGCCATTGAGCCTGTAAAACATGATATGCAAACCTACCTAAAAAAATGTTTGCCAATAAAAAGCTTCCAAACATCCAGAGAACTTTATCACAACTTAATTGGTGCATGTGACAATAAATGTGAACTTGAACTGACAGAGAGCTGTTGCTCAGTCTAAATTTACAATACTAAGGGTAAAGTGTCAAATGTGAATTTATACTACCAGTCTGTTTAATGATGAATTAAGACAATTACTCTGGCAAGTTAATCCAGACGCTATTGACAGACCACAGAGACCTCCACAAATATAAATCTCTTTCTTCCTTCCATTTTATTTGAGCCCTCTGATATTCACATTGTATGTAGTACAAGAACAAACAGTGAACGTTACTTTGGAGATATAAAAAGGAACAGTGCAGCTGGGATTAATGTAGAGCCTCCAGAAAACATGGCTGGTGAATTAATAATGGCAAAGACACGTTGAATGAATTTTTGCATCATACTTCACCGTGGAAGACCTTGCGAAAAACCCAAGGGGATAATCTCAAATATCATGTCAGCATTTACAAAAATCCCAATTACAAAGGAGAAAGGATTTGGATAACCCAGGGGTTTAAGAATGGACAATGTTTCAGGACTGCATAATAGGGTTTTAAAATAAGTTGTTCCACCGGTTACATTTTCTATAATTTGTTGACTCCGGCAGGTTACTGAAGTGTGGGGAAACAGCCAATGAAACTCCCTTGATCAGGCAAAAGGCAGGGGACAACAGGCCAATTGGTTTAACAAGTATTATTGGCAAGATGCTAGAGTTAATAATCAAAGAAGAAACAGCTAATCATTAGAAAAACTAAATACAAATAAACCTGGTCAACATAGAAGTAAGAAAGGCTAATCATGTTTAACAAATTTGCTCTATTATTTTAAGGGTCAAGTCAAGTCGTAGCACATTATATAGCACATTTAAAAAACAACTCTCGTTGGCCAAAGTGCTTTACATTTGTTATAAGAATAGCACAAACAAAACAAACTACATACAGTGGCTTGCAAAAGTTTTCATACCCCTTGAACTTTTCCACATTTTGTCACGTTACAACCACAAACGTAAATGTATTTTATTGGGATTTTATGTGATAGACCAACACAAAGTGGTGCATAATTGTGAAGTGGAAGGAAAATGATACATGGTTTTCAAATTTTTTTACAAATAAAAAACCGAAAAGTGTGTCGTGCAAAAGTATTCAGCCCCCCTGAGTCAATACTTTGTAGAACCACCTTTCGCTGCAATTACAGCTGCAGGTTTTTTGGGGGAATGTCTCTACCAGCTTTGCACATCTAGAGACTGAAATTTTTGCCCATTCTTCTTTGCAAAATAGCTCAAGCTCAGTCAGATTGGATGGAGAGCGTCTGTGAACAGCAATTTTCAAGTCTTGCCAGAGATTCTCAATTGGATTTAGGTCTGGACTTTGACTGGGCCATTCTAACACATGAATATGCTTTGATCTAAACCATTCCATTGTAGCTCTGGCTGTATGTTTAGGGTCGTTGTCCTGCTGGAAGGTGAACCTCCGCCCCAGTCTCAAGTCTTTTGCAGACTCTAACAGGTTTTCTTCCAAGATTGCCCTGTATTTGGCTCCATCCATCTTCCCATCAACTCTGACCAGCTTCCCTGTCCCTGCTGAAGAAAAGCATCCCCACAGCACGATGCTGCCACCACCATGTTTCACAGTGGGGATAGTGTGTTCAGGGTGATGTGCAGTGTTAGGTTTCCGCCACACATAGCGTTTTGCATTTAGGCCAAAAACTTCAATTTTGGTCTCATCTGACCAGAGCACCTTCCTCCACATGTTTGCTGTGTCTCCCACATGGCTTGTGGCAAACTGCAAACGGGACTTCTTATGGCTTTTTTTCAACAATGGCTTTCTTCTTGCCACTCTTCCATAAAGGCCCGATTTGTGGAGTGCACGACTAATAGTTGTCCTGTGGACAGATTCTCCCACCTGAGCTGTGGATCTCTGCAGCTCCTCCAGAGTTACCATGGGCCTCTTGGCTGCTTCTCTGATCAATGCTCTCCTTGCCTGGCCTGTCAGTTTAGGTGGACGGCCATGTCTTGGTAGGTTTGCAGTTGTGCCATACTCTTTCCATTTTCGGATGATGGATTGAACAGTGCTCCGTGAGATGTTTAAAGCTTGGGATATTTTTTTATAACCTAACCCTGCTTCAAACTTCTTCACAACTTTATCCCTGACCTGTCTGGTGTGTTCCTTGGGCTTCATGATGCTGTTTGTTCACTAATGTTCTCTAACAAACCTCTGAGGCCTTCACAGAACAGCTGTATTTATACTGAGATTAGATTACACACAAGTGGACTCTATTTACTAATTAGGTGACTTCTGAAGGCAATTGGTTGCACTGGATTTTATTTAGGGGTATCAGAGTAAAGGGGGCTGAATACTTTTGCACGCGACACTTTTCAGTTTTTTATTTGTAAAAAAATTTGAAAACCATGTATCATTTTCCTTCCACTTCACAATTATGCGCCACTTTGTGTTGGTCTATCACATAAAATCCCAATAAAATACATTTACGTTTGTGGTTGTAACGTGACAAAATGTGGAAAAGTTCAAGGGGTATGAATACTTTTGCAAGCCACTGTACATATAGCCCTCACTCAGAGGACGTCAGGAAAGGCTTGGGAGTATAGCTTTAAAGAGTCGATGGAGGGGGCAGTTCTGATGGGAAAGGGGATGCTGTTCCACAGTCTAGGGGCTGCAGTCTAGGGTGTAACAGGCAGGGTTAGAGGGACAGCTGTACATAAAGAGGGTGGTGCATAAACTAAAAGCTATGGTATCAGAGGAAGTCCGATAAAATGGATTGAAAACTGGCTGCCTCTTTAAAAGTGTTCAGTCTATTTTAATATACAAGGGCCAACTTGGGACATGTAAACATCCAATGAAACAGAAGATAAAGAAAGGGCGAAGAGGAGGTACAGAGCAAAGGAGAGAGTGCGGAAGACGGCAGCAGGGGGTAGAGCAAGAAAATAAGAATGATAGAAAATCTGAAGCAAGCAGCAGTGATGTAAATGGAAGCATTGATTCTATCTTTCTATTCTAATTGAATACGGGAATTGTGCCAGTAAAGGTTACATGCAATTAAGTAGATTAACAAATGTATCCAATTTATTATAACTCCTGAAGAGTAGATCATTAAATGGAAGACATGGAAATGGAAGCTCTCTGACCAACTGCAGCAGATACACTGAGTAATGGTGTGAAATAGGAAAACGGGCTATCCTTTTTAAAGCACTTAGTGGGAGAGATACATTACGAGCAACTGACCCAACATCACCTACTTTGGTTAAAATTAATACTCATGCAACAAGGTATGTACCTACCCAGAATCAATGTCAAAAAAGTACAGGCTCTTGCTTGGTTTTTTTTGAAGAATGCTTAAAGATGCTGCTGCTTTGTACTGTTTCACACTGTGCACTCTTCCACTTGTTCGTTGGTTTATATCGGACATGACTTTAAAAACTGTTCCTCTGGGATAACAAAGGCCGACTTGGATCCAGTCTCCTCTATAATACAATATAACACAATGAAGTTACCACCTCCACATTACAATTATTAATTATTGTCCACATTAATTATTGTCCTCTTTAACATTTAAAACAGATTTATTTTCTGATAAATTGTTGCTACTCTCTGCTCTATCCATGATTTCCATCACTCACGGTAGGACTCATTTCATTGATCTATGCTAAAAAGAGAGCTTTTGATGGTAAATTACCCCCCCCTCCCTCCAAAAGGGGGTGGAGAGTAAAGATGGGAACAATCCCAGTTGAGCAATGCAGTGTCATCCATTCCTAATGCACAGTTATCATGTCATGGGGAGAAGGCCATGATTGAATGACAGAGTAGACTCGATGGGCCAAATGGCCTAATTATACTCCTATGACTTATGAATTTATATTCGGACAAACCAATCTGCAGTGAAACTTTGATAGTCCAGCATAGTTGGGACTTTGGTGGTGTTTGATTAGCAAATTCCTTGGACTCTTTTATGTTGCTCATATTAATATCTCAAGAAAATTGTAATTGATATTACATAGATACATAGACAATAGGTGCAGGAGTAGGCCATTCGGCCCTTCAAGCTAGCACCGCCATGCATTGTGATCGTGGCTGATTATCCACAATCAGTACTCCGTTCCTGCCTTCTCCCCATATCCCTTGATTCCGCTAGCCCTAAGAGTTCTATCTAACTCTCTTTTGAATGTATCCAGTGAATCGGCCTCCACTGCTATGAGGCAGAGAATTCCACAAATTCACAACTCTCTGGGTGAAAACGTTTTTCCTCATCTCAGTTCTAAATGGCCTACCCGTTATTCTTAAACTGTGGCCCCTGGTTCTGGACTCCCCCAACAATATTATAATAAATTTCCCAGTTAACTAGACAAGTTCAAAGGGAGCATGGGAAATGGAAAGCTGACCATTTGATAGAAGGTGTGGGATCTGCGGTTCAGCAAGTCAGAAAGGAGTGCAGGAACCAAGGTCTGGATGAATCAGAAAGTAGCGGTGGAAACGAAGGGTCATGTGAATCAGAAGGTAGTGTTGGATACCAAGGTCCCGGTGCATCAGAGAAAGCATGGGAACTGGGGCCCTGATGAGTTGGAAGAGAACACAGGAACCAGAGGCCCAGCAAATCAGGAGGCAGATGTCTTAAGAAGGGTTTCGACCCAAAACATCACCTGTTCCCTTTCTCCAGAGAAACTGCCTGACTCACTGAGTTCCTCCAGTACTTTGTCTAAATCAGAAGGCAACCTGGCAAACATTACCTGGTAAGCCAGATGCCAAACCATGGGGATTTCCGAATGGTCAGGTAGAAAATTTTGTGAGTTTTACTGCAACTTTAATGATCAGCATTTTAAGAGGTTTTGGTTTTAAAGAACACATCAGCCCTGATTTGTCTGGATTTTCAAATGTCCGGAAATTCAAAAATCAAATTATTTTTACAATTCATTTTTTGGAGATGGAGTATGTTTAATCTTGCGCAACTCACTATACAACATCAATAACAGTACATTGTGGAGAAATTCACCAAACATTGGTCTCTCCAGGAAGCACAAGACTGAAGATGGAAAAGGTCACAAAGTGAACCAATGATAACGGTTCAAAATAGAAACTATCTGCCCTCATTGTTACATGCAAATCACAGAATAGGAGTTTTCCACATCCTGGTTCACCTTTACCCCTCAACCCACACCAAACAGATTATCTGGTTGTTAACTTGCTGATGTTGGCATTATTTTTGTATCCCAATATTCATTGTTGAGATGGTAATGGTAACAATTCTTCCATTGTACTGTTAAGGTAGAGAGTTCCAGAATTTAGGTTCAACAACTATTGCAACGTTTATGAAAAAATGAGACAAGTACATGGATAGGATAGGTTTAGACGGATATGGGACGAATGCAGGCAGGGACGGGACTAGTGAGGATGGGACATGTTGGTCGGTGTGGGCAAATTGGCTGAAGAACCTGTTTCCACACTGGATAACTCTATGGCCTCTAAACCTCTAAATCGTTATCCTCTTTCTTCACACACCTCTGCAAAAAGAGAGAAGTTTCTTACTATTTACCCAATCTATGCCCCCCCACCCCCCGATAATTTGATATACCTATGTTAGGTCTCCCGCCAGCCAGCATCCTCTGCTCCAGTCTCTCCTCATTACTGAAATATTCCATTCTAGGCATTGTTCTGGTGAATTTTTTTCTGCACCTTCAGAAAATGTCTTCTCCAGTGTAATGTCGTGGCAACCGGAAATGAACAGTATTCTTGCTGTGGCCTAACCAAAGTTTTATTGTGTTGTATAATGATCAACCTGCTCATGTATTCTATGCCTGGCTAAACTGTTAACCTGACAACTTTGTTATCAGTGTATTGCCACAGCAATCTTGTCAGAGGTAATCTGAGGTGATGACTTCATCCTATCCAACCTCCTCTGCATCTTAGTGGCTCACAAATTTCTCGTCATATATATTACACACTTAATTTTAATATCTCCTGTCACAATTTCACATATTATTACATTTTATTCCATTCACCCAAACTTTGCAACCCTCCTTTGAATTTCTTATGCCTTCTTCAGATTGTTCTATCCAACATATTTAAATGTTGTCAGTGTTTCTAGGAAGGTGAGAGATATCCCACACATTAACGATAACAGGTTGACAATCAATCTATTGTGCAACAATACAGCAACGCACTGTTTGAAAATGCTGCACTGATCACCTGAGCAGTACAGGCAAGACGGTTGTTTCAAGAGTCTGTGCTTGGGTACGTAAACACAAGGGCCCAACCAACATAGCCGTCTGAATGTAATTTGGATCTCAATTCTATGATGTTTGCCCAGGAAAAAAAACTGACATGTTGACAAATGTTTCCAATGCATTGAGGTGTCTGCTGCTGCTTTTTTTCTATTACCCCTCAAGATCAGTTCTAATCCAGCAGGAAACCTTTTAAAGGAAAGGTGAAGCATTGTGGTGAGAAAGTTTGAAAAGAGCATAAGGTCAAGGACACAGCCATGCTCAACACGAGTCAAGACAGAGATTGACTCTGCTCTTGGTTAGTACTATGGCTTGAGTGCCATTGTAAAACAAATACAAGATAAAGATCGAATTCTGCAGACAGCCAAGCTTGAGGAGAGTGTTCCACTTTCCTTTCCAGTTGACAGTCAAAGCATTTCATGTAGAGCAAACACAATACAGCTCCTTACATTCACATTGAAATCTGCACAGGGCATCGCTTTGCAATTGGTTTCCATGAGGTGCTCACTGGAGCAGCAAAGGGGCAGCCAGAACTACCATAGAGGCCAATGACACTAATGCTGGAAACTGGGACTTGCACAGGCATAGATAGGTACATCCCAGAATTAATGCTGGCATTGCAGTCAAAGGATTTATCAATTATTGTGGATACTGAGCACCAAATTTGGATTAAATCATAAAGGAATCGACCACATATCATAATAGCAAGTGGGACAAACTTAGAACCGCAGGAAGTATTGAAAAGTGTGGGCTGATAATGAGACTGCACATAGTTTGCTGTTGACTCCAACATCAAAGATAGTTATATTGTTCATCGCAGCTTTATGACTCCACTATAAATAACATTGGCAGTTAAGCATATTTACCCTCTATCTGCCCCATTTGACCTGGTTTCATTGATATTCTCTTTTGCTCTCTCCTTTCCACCTGTCACTTCTCTGATACTTAAAATTACTCTTTGCGTTTCTTATACCCAGTTCTGCTGAAAGGTGCATGACCTGAAAAGTTTAATCTGTTTCTCTTTCCACAAATGCTGGATTATTCTGTCATCGAGCCAGTAATGACTCCACAGATGAATGTTCTCCTTCTGTAATCATTGTGATTCCATGAAAAAAAGCTTCAATAGCTGGAAATCTGACAACCACACTGGAAAAACACTGACGATAGTACATTTTGTTTGTTAAATTACTCCTGAGGAGAATTCTATGGGTTTGTTTATACACTATTCCAATAAACAACCCCTCATTTGTCATTTCCCCTCCAAAATGTTTTCTCCCATAAGGCAGAAATCCAAACCTACTGGGTATTTCTAAGGCGGAGATTAACAGATTCTTGATTAGTAAGGGTGTCAAGGGTTATGGGGAGAAGGCAAAAGAATGGGGTTGAGAGGGAAAGATAGATCAGCTATGATTGAATAGTGAAATAGATGCAATGGGCTGAATGACCTAATTCTGCTACTATGACTTAGGAACTTAATACCATATTTAATTTATTTTGCCAGCCATAGATGAATCACATTTCCTTCTTGGTTTTTATGACTTAAGAAATTTGTTTCAGCAGCTTCCGTATTTTTTCTTTAAATGCTAACCATTGCCGGGTCCCGACCGTAGTTTGTAACGTGTTCTTCCAATCAACCACAGCCAATTCACCATTCATACCTTCATTACTTAAAATTAACAAATCAACTTCACATTGGGTTTAAGTGATGCAGTTCAATCTCAAATGCCTTCATATTATGGTCCCTTCTCTCTAATGCTCTCTTGACAAATGGATCAATAAACCTTCTCTAATTTCACAAAACAAGATTCAAAATAGCCCATACCCTGCTGGTTCCTCAACATATTGATTTAGAAGAGCATCTCATATACATTCCATAAATTTATCTTCTGCTTTATTACAGTAAGTATAATTTGTCCAGTATACCCGTAGGCTAAAGACTTCCATGATTACTGTGCTACCTCTAATTTCCTGACAACTATTTTGTCACGGTCTCTCAACGACAACCAACATCTGCACCCCAGAGGCCGGTAGGGGTGGGGTAGGGGTGAGGGTGGCTTGCAAGGGGACAGGCAGACTACCATTCCTCCCTACCCACCCCCGCAATCCCACCCAAAATGGATGAAATGGACAGATTTACAGACCTGCCAAGCCTCTTCCAAGATCTTTATTATTCAACCAGAGGCTTAGTTTTTCCAAATGGCCTGAATTGCAGCATCTCTAACAAAGCAGCATCCTTTCAATAGTGCACTGAAATGTCACTGAAGGATCAGGGCGGCAGAGTGACGCAGCGGTAGAGTTGCTGCCTAACAGCGCCAGAGGCCCGGGTTCAATCCTGACTACAGGTGCTGTTTGCACAGAGATTGCATGTGACTGCATGGGTTTTCTACGGGTGCTCTGGTTTCCTCCCATATTCCAAAGATATGTAGGTTTGTAGGTTAATTGGCTTCTGTAAATTGTCCCTAATGTTTAGGATAGAACTAGTACACGGGCGATCTTTAGTCAGCGCAGACCCAGTGGGCCGAAGGGCCTGTTTCCACACTGTATCTCTGAACTAAACTAATGACATTCAACAAAATCTCTTTAGTGAGATTAACATTCACAGCCTTCCGATTCCGAGGTGAAAGTTATGACGTAGATGGAATTCAACATCATCATGCTGCTACTGATCCTGAACCCAACTGAGCCTAACATTTGATGTGCATATCAACAAGAACAAGGAATTAGTTAAGTAAAATGGATGTATTGCAACTTGTCAAAAAACTAAGAGTGCCTCTGAATTTGTTTCAAGAGCAAGTCAAACAATTGCATTTTTTTTTCTAATAACGAGCAGTAACGATAACTCACTGGATATCGATAGTACACATATAACTTCTCCAGTCTTATGATGTTCCTTTACTAAGGCAACACAAGCCCTCATTTGTCATTTTCCCTCCAAAAATTCTTCTCTCTCATAAGCCAGAAATCCAAATTGCCAAGTTAAAGTGCCACAAAGTAGGCTTGATAATCTGAAGGCTATGGAATATAAAAGGCTGTGACAATTTAGAATTGGAAATAGATAGAAAGTGCTGGAGTAACTCAGTGGGTCAGGCAGCATCTCTGGAGGACATGGATAGGTGACTTTTTGGGTCAAAACCCTTCTTTAGACAGGTCAGAATTAAATTTAGCTAAGTACAAGGGAAAAAATAGCAGCAAAAATTAATATTTTCAGACTGGAGGAAGTGTACCATGGTGTTCCCATGGGTTTGGTCCAGGACTTTTGTAACATTTTAATAATTTCAAATAATTTCCAAATCTACTTGACGCACAAAGCCAAGAGAGAAATTGAACCATTAGGAGAATAGTAACAGATTTCATAGGGATCTTGAAAGGGTGTTGGAAAATGTAGGTAGGTACTAGATGAAATTTAGTCCTGAGAAAATGCTACTATTTGATACGCAATTTTAAAACGATTACAAGGAGATATCTATGGGCATATGTGCATTATTCAATAAAAATAATGGGGTGTATTGAGAAAATGACATTCAAAATAGAGTCAGAGAGCAAGGAAGACATGACGAACCTTTTACAAACAAAAGGTACTTCTATAACGATTGTATCCAGTTCTGGACATCGCAGTTTAGGAAATATATAAATATAATAGTGAATTTGCTGAAGAAATTCACCAAAACGATTCTCGGGAAGAAAGATTTTTGTTACGTTGGCCTTCATAACAAGAGGATTTCAGTATATGAATAGAGAGGTTCTTCTGCAGTTGTATAGGGCTTTGGTAAGATCACATCTGGAGTATTGTGTACAGTTTTGGTCTCCTAATTTGAGGAAGGACATCCTTGTAATTGAGGCAGTGCAGCGTAGGTTCACGAGATTGATTCCAGGGATGGCGGGACTGTCATATGCGGAAAGATTGAAAAGACTTGGCTTGTATTCACTGGAGTTTAAAAGGATGAGGGGGAATCTTATAGAAACATATAAAATTATAAAAGGACTGGACAAGCTAGATGCAGGAAAAATGTTCCCAATGTTGGGCGAGTCCAGAACCAGGGGCCACAGTCTTGGAATAAAGGGGAGGCCATTTAAGACTGAGGTGAGAAAAAACGTTTTCACCCAGAGAGTTGTGAATTTATGGAATTCCCTGCCACAGAGGGCAGTGGAGGCCAAATCACCGGATGGATTTAAGAGAGAGTTAGATAGAGCTCGAGGGGCTGGTTGAATCAAGGGATGAGAGGAGGAGGAGCCATGTTGGGGAACGGCTGCTAACCAGCAGCCGTCCGTTTAATTCACCTTTTTTAATAGTTTTTTAGTGTGTTTTAGTGTCTCCAGTTGGAGAAATCTACTTTTAAATGTAAGGTGAATGGGGGTAATTTTATTCTAGGTCCCTACCTGGTCGGTGAGGCAGCTTTTTCTCCGGGCCGCCTCGTCGACCCCTCCTCGTGGCCTACCAGCGGGCATGGAGCGCCGTTTCCTGACGGGGACCGCCCAGCACCTTCAGCTTCGGTCGGCGGCACAGCGCTGGAGCGCTATCGTGGAGCGTAGCGGGCGATGCCTTGCCTGGGTCGCCGCGCTGGATCGACGCGCTGGAGCTCCGGTATGCGGTGACCGCCGAGATCAACACCTCCGGGCTGCGGGTCTGCGGGCGACCAGCCGCGGGCGGCGGCGGAGCCGACTTTAACATCGGGAGCCTCGTGGCTCCAAATCGGCGCGGCCCTGTCGGCTTCAGGTGCCATCGACTCTGCTGGGAAACCGGCCATTCCAGCCGCTGCGAGGACTCTCCCGACGGCCAGGAACATCGGGCCTCCGTAGAGGCAACTGTGGCGGCCTCGATGGGCCTAACTCTGGGGAGAACTGGGGATGGGGACTGGACATTGTGCCTTCCCCCACAGTGGTAATCATTGTGGGGGGATGATTTTGTGTGTAGTGTTAAGTGTCTGTGTTAGTCTGTGTTAGTCTATGTCCAACATGGCGGGCGGAAGGGAGAGTGTACGCTGGCGCGGTTTGGCTGCCGCTGCTCTCCCTTCATGTTGTGTTTTCTGAATTTTGTTGTTGTCTTTTTTGGATCGAATTTCTGTTTTTAATTTGTGTATTTGTGATGTCTTTATAACTTGTTTTACTCTGATTATATGTTTATATGTTTCTTAAATTGTAAGGTGTCCTAGAGACCTCGGTATTAGGCGCCCTTAAAATAAATTCTATTATTATTATTATTATAAGGGGAGAAGGCAGGCTCGGGTTATAGATTTGGGACGATCAGCCACGATCACAATGAATGGCGGTGCTGGCTCGAAAGGCTGAATGGCCTCCTCCTGCACCTATTTTCTATGTTTCTATGTTTACGTGAATAGTCTGGAGAAGCTGATCTTTCAATGGAGGATTGGTGTGAACCTGTGAAAGAAGGAACTGCAGATGCTGGTACAAACCGAAGATAGTCACAAAATGCTGGAGTAACTCAGTGGGACAGACAGTCTATCATTGATGTGAACCTCCCTCAATGGGTGAGTGGTTAAGTACGTGGGAACATAGAATGAAGGAATTGACAAAAAATAGATTAAAGTGACACCAGGAAACTTATTTTTCTTTTTCAAACTACTAAATAATTAGGGTCTAGAAAACACCAATGTGGTATTGGTGACAGCAGATTCAATTGTGGTGCAAAGAGAGCTGGATAAGTATCTGAAAGGAAAGGATTTGCAGAGCTATGTGGAAAGCGGGCAGTGGAATGGGATTAGCTGGATTATTCTTACACAGCCAGTGATGACTCAACAGCTGAATGTTCTCCTTCTTGTAAATATTGTGATTCCATGAAAAAAAAGCTTCAGTAGCTGGAAATTTGAAAACCACAAGAAAAACACTGACACTAGTACATTTTGTCGATTAAATTACTCCTGAGGAGAATTCTAAGGATTTTCTTTTACATTATTCGGCACGGACTTGAAGGGCAGAGATGGCCTGTTTCCGTGCTGCAATGGTTATATGGTTATTATTAGAATAAACAACTTGTTTAGAAACATGGAAAGTAGGTGCAGGAGTAGGCCATACGGCCCTTCGAGCCTGCACCGCCATTCAATATGATCATGGCTCATCATCGAGAATCAGTACCCTGTTCCTGCTTTTCCCCCATATCCCTTGATTCCGTAAGGGAGGGAGGCCCAGTCAGCTAAAGGCACAGGATTGATAAAGAAGGGTGAGAGGGCAGAGACTCACTATATACGTCCAATGGTTTCTGTATTAGAGCAAGTTCCGATTTTCCACAAAGAGCCCAGAAAGCATTTTTTATATGGTTTGAGAGGGCACCGTGAATAAATCATAAACAAATTATAGCGCGTCGAGCACAGGCTAGACAGAACTCAAAGAAGAAAAGCAGCATAGGACTCAACCTGAATAGTTAATTAAATTTATCTCTCCAGATACTGCCTGACCTGCTGAGCATTCCCAGCACTATGGTTTTACATTACCTGTTAAAATTGATCGGGTAGAGGACAATCTGCTCAGGCGTACTGCCATTCCATGATAATGTGTAGGCTTGTTCCAGCATGACTACAGGCTGGTACTGCTGATAGGGTGCCCTACGATTTACACCCTGCAGCTTCAGTGGGTGGTTTGGGTACAAATCCTTTGCAATCAGGAGAGAAGGGTTCTCTGGATGCCATGCTTGAACGTAGAGCTGTGTAAAAGAAAGGAGAATATTCATTACGGTTTCCGGCTGTAAAACAAAACTTCTGAGTTGCAAAATATGTTAAATTCTACAATTGCGGGTTATTTAATGAACCCAACTAAAATTCACCTGTGCATACTTGCCAGTGCAGATTACACCATTCCACCTTGGCACACTCAGGCAACCTGGATGACGGACCAAGTAGTTATCAGCCCTGACCACAAATGTATCAGGAAATCCAGTCACTGAACCATCCAAATCATGGAAGATAGAAGTCTGGTCACCATCAAGGCTGTTGGTGCCAAACCACTGCCCTGGTGTGCCAAAAAATACCTCAAGATTAGCCTGATGGGGAAAATGCAAGGAAATAAATTAGGAGATGCATAAAAGGAAATTTGTCCTCAGACTTTTCCCCCCACACACAGAAAAGCCATACTGGAGGTCAAAATTCACAGAGGAACTAATAAATCATTCTGCACATGGAACACGTGTTGAAACAATGCTTGCAGTGAACGTCTGCTGGTTTCATTCAATGCAGTGGAGAACCAATGTCCTCACACACGCATGCAATACTTTTACAGAATATACTCCTCTGCACAAACCTTGTATTGCCAAAGACCAGCTAGCAGCTTGAATTTTCAACCACATTCTCCCGACATAGCTTGGGGTTTCTAGTAGTAAGACTAATAAAACTAATCTATAGTAAGACTACATTTATGCTCAAGTGGCGGATGAGCAAAAGGGACAGATATGAGGAGCCCTTGACAATTGTGCCACCAAAGACCAGCTGCAAATGTAGACTTCCTCAACTTCAAGCACCTTGAAAAACTAAATTTAGGTTTAGGTTTATTATTGTCACATGTACCGAGGTACAGTGAAAAGCTTTGTTATGCTTAGTATCCAAACAGATCAGATATACCACACAGATTAAGTGAGCTTAAATTTGAGGATAATAGATAGAGCAATGGGGAAGATACAGCGTGCAGAACATAGTTTTCAGCATTGTAGTGTATCAGTTCCTTGGACAAAGTACAATTATGTACAACCTTGACACCTTCTAGACCAAATAATGTCATTGACTGTTGGAAACTTTGAAAGTGGCTGTGGGATGGAGGAACTAGGGGTGATGGAGTTGGGGATGCAGTCTGGGCCTTTCCTGTAAATATGCAAAAATTCTGCTCCAGTGTTCAAGGCATTTGTCATTTCACAAGTGTATTTTCACTCAATAATTATCACCACAGCAATATGATTAGTGGTAAAAACATTGCACTAGGCAGTAGAATTTCTGGCCTTTTGTTTCAATTTCTTGGATACCAAAACGAGAGTACAAACATGACGTAAATTACCAATTAGTCCATTAAGGAGTTTAGAAGAAATGTATCTGCTCACCATGCTATGAATGCTGAGGTGAGGGGTGAAATGCATTGAATAAAAACTAGATAGATTCCATGTGGGGAAAAATTGGCCCAAGACCCAACCTACTCGATCTCTCCCCAAATGGCAGACACAAAGACACTAGGTTTGTAGGTTAATTGGCTTCAAATAAGAATTGTAAATTGTCCCTGGGTGCATAGGATAGTGCTAGTGAACGGGGAGAGCGCTGGTTTGTGCGGACTCAGTGAGCGGAAAGGCCCGTTTCCACACAGTATCTCTAAATAAACTAAACTGCCATCCAAGGAACCAGTTGAGTGAAATGCGCTGGACTTTATCTACAGCAACCCATTATCAAGTAAGGAGCTCAAATTGTACTAAATACTCCAGACCTGGTCCCGCTAAGTTCAATATAATTGTAGCAAGAAATCTTTACTCTTGTACCCAAATATTTTCACTATAACATTATTTTTCAATCTAAAATGTCACTATTTTTACTCCACTACCAAGGAATGATTTCTTCTGATGTTTGAGGAAATATAGTAAAGTATACAGTAAAATGATCATAACTTACACTAGTCTCCAACTTGACTTGAGATATATTATTTTGGGGGCTGATTTGCCAGGGATTCCTCATAAAGAATCCAAGTGCACTACTGTACCTTTCATGGTTAGATAAGTATTTCTTAAATGTGCACTGTGTCAACCTGACTGGACCATCATAGATCTGGAATCCGCGGATGGGAAATGTTCTGGAAAGCAAGAAAACCCGTAAATTTAACTCGCCCTGTAGCTTCCTGCAACAGTTTGATGCAATACACTTTATAATGTTGCTTTATATGTACTACCTGTTTCTTGGCAATGTTCTGTACTCTCCATATGCACCCTTGCCCCAGTATCTGTTTTGTCCGCCATTGTAGCCCACATTAATGCTTTCACCAACAAAAACTGATCTCGTCACTTCCATGCTTGAGCCTTCATCAGTTGGGAATGTTCCATCACTATGGAAACAAAACCACAATAGTCGTTGAGAATCCTTCCTATTGTGAATTTTCAGCAAAAAAGTGATATCAAGTAGAGATAGTTACTTATCCTTTGTACACAATTCTTTGAAGATTATTCTTTGTATATCTGAAGAAAGAACTAAATTGCATGTTGTCTTAGAAGAGATTTTATTTTTTGAAGTAGTTGAGAGAAACTGGAACTGCATCTCCACATAAATTTAATACTGTACATTAAAACTAGTTACTTTGCATAAAATACTGAAAATTGCAACATTTTAAATTCCCGAAGACCAAATTGCAAGCCACAGTAAAGCAAGCAAATTTAGTTCATAATAACTGACCTAGTAATGTGGAGGGCTGAAGGCAGCTTTTAGTTGTGAAACTGCTCTTTCTTTGGTTAAAATTATTAATTGCCCCCCCCCCCCCTTTTGACACAATGGCAGGGATTGCAGACTGATACTAAAGTGCAAATTCTGTTAACATCTAGCAGAGTACTCACTAGAAGTGGGGAGGTTCTAAACCACTCTTGTAAAAGATGGTTAAGTCCACAATATCCTCCCATTATATGTCGGCTGACTATCTTATCAACTGGTCCATAATGCTAACTAACTTATATAGGAAGAGACATCAATCAATTGGCAACTATTTTCAATCCTTAAGTCAACAATAAGCAAACAACAATCACAGAGTTACATGATAAATATGCTTCCAATATGGAATCTTCCCATTTTAGTGTGAAAAGTAGGAAATTATGGGTTGATAGAGACTTTCTGCATTGATCCTTCGATGTTAGAATAATTTACTAATTCCACTCAACGGCAGCTAATTAAACAAATTAGGATTCTTGTTCCTTCCATCATTTGCAATTCACAAAAGTAGCACTTTACACACTACCACCAAACGGCCTGTTCTCTCAAGCCCTTGCATCATAAACACTGTTGTGCTTCCTGGGAAATGAAGTATCTCAAGTTGCAAAGTAGGAAAATAATAACTTTGATTGTTCATGTTCTGTACCCATGAAAATCTTGTCACCATGAAAAATCAGTTCCTACGTTCTGCAGAGACCCTCGCCAAAATTATAATAATTTAGCCAGGTATTCATTGGGATTGGCGTCTTTTTAACCACTTGTTTTTCAGATTCATCAGAGTCAATAGCTTTCTTGAATTCACCAAATGCCACTTTCAAATTAATAGAATTAGCTTGAATTATATCAGTTCTCCAATTTATTCTCCATTTCCAATTTAATGCCAACAAAAAACAAATCAAAAGCAAACATTTTTCTGCCGCTTGCTGCACTCCATCACATCCCCTTCAATGCCATTTTCTCCCCCCATTCCATCATGAATGGTCCCTACCTGAAATTTCATCTGTCCACTTCCCTCTGATGCTGCCTGACCCACTGAGTTCATCCAGCACTGGTTTTTTTAAAACTCAAACTTCCAAACTTGTGTCTCCCAGTCACTAAGTATGTTCAAGGCAGAGATCAATAGCTCTTTAGATATTAAAATAAACCATGGGATGTGGGGCTAGTGCAGAATAGCAACACAGAGGTAGAAAATCAAGGATAAACATGTGAACTGATAGGTTTAACATGAGGACATAAACAGCCCACTCTGATTCCATGAACATCACAAGGTTGAGGTTGCTGCATTGTCAATGATGTATTAGATGAGACTAAAGCAGAGTTGGATGTCACCATGTACATTGTCCCAGCGTTTTGGTCAACAGTACTCTCCTAACACACTTAAATACATTCTCTCATGAGTTATTTGTTTATGCTTATAGATACCGTGTCTCTCTAAGCAAAGGATGCTTTGAAGATTACATATGTTGCAGAAAAGCAATTGGAGGAACTACCAGAGCACAAAAGCAGAGCAATTGCAGGATCTGAGCGAAGTGGCAACAACATTATGGGATCTTATACGGTGTTGACCTTGGCCAATAAGCAGGCCAAACCAAATTGGCAAAGTCAAACCCAGTTACACGTTGAGAGATTTAGTTATGTTTTCAATTGTTCTATATTTTATTGCACTTCATGGCATAACTGCTTATTGTTGGGATTAGGTAGACAAAAATGCTGGAGAAACTCAGCAGGTGAGGCAGCATCTAAGGAGCGAAGGAAATAGGTGACATTTCGGGTCGAGACCCTTCTTCAGACTGATCAGTCTCAAGAAGGGTCTCGACCCGAAACGTCGCCTATTTCCTTCGCTCCATAGATGTTGCCTCACCGCTGAGTTTCACCAGCATTTTTGTCTACCTTTGATTTTCCTGCATCTGCAGTTCCTTCTTAAACATTGTTGGGATTAGGATAATTATTTTTCTACCTAATTTTCCTTTACAACAAATGTAAAAAAAAAAAAATCTTGCCAGATTTGCATAGTTTAACAATTGTATAAAACAGAATTCATTTAGAATATTAAACATCTTACACTGTACACTTGCCACTATTGTATTGGAAATTATTGATCACATTTACAATAACTTTTTCATCGGAATAACTATAACACTTTGTATCATCCTGAGCAAGGCCATATATTTGCGAGAATTTTTCATTTCAGAAAAGATGTTATAATGGATTGAATGATCCTCAGGAATCTTGTCACTAAACCAACTGCAAACAAAGACTACCTGAAACTTGAAAATACTGGAAATGCTGGGCAGCATGTGTGGCAACAGAACCATTAACATTCCAGGTCTATGACCTTTATCAGTACCATGATTTTTGAATCTGTTGGGATTGGAAATTGATAAGCATTGTTCCTGCACATATTGGTTTTTAACCCAAAATGATTTGATCAGATAAGCTCGTCACCAAAAAATTAGAAAATCAAGATTACCTTGCTAGAGTCAGACCTATCCCATTATCGGAGAACCTACAGAAGCAAAGAGAATGGGGTCACATTCCAGAATTTCATGCATCTTACATTATACAGCAAGCAACATAATATCAAATCCTTTGTGAAACATATGTGATCAGCTAATTGTTTTGTATAGCCGTAGTAATTACCTCTGCATTATATCTTCAGTACCGTGCATGCAGCATCAGCAGTGGAACCTCTAGCTCAGTGACTGAGATACACCATCTCTAGTAATTCATTCAATGCTTCTATATATATCAAAGATATTTTCTGTTGCAAAGACATGTTCCAGCATATAACAGAACTTACCCAGAGTTGCGGAATATAATGTCTCCCCCTCTAGCCCAAGCTCCTTGCTCATTGTTTTTAAAAGCTATAAGACCATCAATAACAGCAGGAACACGTGGCTGCCTTGGGTCAGCATTTTGATGAGGGCGAAACCTATGTCAAAGATACAGAGCAGAAGTTACAGATCTGTCACGGTTCTTGAGACATAAACTATTGAAAACAGAAGGCAGACACTGAGGCCCAAGGAATGAATAGACATCAGAAACCAAGATTCAGCGGGAACAGAAGGCTAAATACAACAGTTTTAAACACTAATTAATTATTAATCCTTCATTATCAGTTGAGCATAAGATATTTAAAGCCATATAAATAAATCATTAAATGACAAATCTTTTCTTGTTACATGATTTCAGCCAAAATAAAATGAAGCAATCATTGCATATTATGCCAAATATGTTTGCAGCAAAGTGTAAACATCAAGAAAATTGGAGATTATAAATAATAAAAACAACAGTTGAATGGTAAATAAAGGGCCTGTCCCACGGGCATGCGACTCCATGCGGCAAGCGCGACCTAACCGGAAGCGGGGGGCCGCACGGAGGTCGAGTGATCCCCGGACAGGGCCTGTCCCACCAGCATGCGGCTGCATGCGGCAAGCGCTACCAAACCGGAAGCGGGGGCCCCGCGGAGGTCGAGTGACGTCAAGACGGTGCGTACGGTGTCGGGGTGGTGCGCACGGCCGTTGAGGCGGTGCATACGGCCTCGATGCGGCTGCGTACGACGTCGAGGCGGTGCGCACGGCCTTAAGGCGGCTGCATACGGCTTCGAGGCGGTGCGCACGGCCGTCGATGCGGCGCGCACGGCCTCGATGCGGCTGCGGGGCGGCAGGCCGTTGCCGCGAGGAATTTTTGAACAGTGTCAGTTTTTCGGAGCCCCGCGCCATGTGTGGACCAGCTCCGCACAACTCCATACGGCTCCGGCGATCGAAGTGGGACCGGCCCTGCGACCTCCGCGCGGCCCCCGCTTCCGGTTAGGTCGCGCTTGCCGCATGGAGTCGCATGCCCGTGGGACAGGCCCTTTAGACTCTTCTTGCTGCACATGGAGCATGTTATTAGAAGATCCAATGGCTGTTGCTGGCAATATATGCCAGAATGGTAAGAGAATGATTCAATATTTTATACACATTATTGATTACATGTGAACCCACAATATTCATTATTTATTATTTAAGCTTCACAGCAGCAGATATATCTATCTGTACTCCACTGTATGTTGGCACTTATCGCTAGAACAATGCAGTTTTACTCGTATTGTTGCAAGATATTCTGAAGAAACTGTGAATTTTAAAGCAGAATATTTTTTGTTTACTTGGTATCATCCCCGAGGAATGACCTTTTCAAACAGGGTGGCTAGTACATGGAACAAGCTACCAGAGAAAGTAGTTGAACTAGGTACAATAACATTTAAAAGACATTTGGATAGGTACATGGATAGGAAGGATTTAGAGGGCTATAAACCAAACAAGGGTAAATTGGACTTGCTTAGATGGGGCATCCCGATTGGCATGAACGAGTTAGGTTGATGGGCCTGTTTTTGTGCTGCAAGTCTCCATTACACCAAGTGATAATTTTATCAAGCTCTCTATTGGGTCATCAGTCAAGAACCTCGCTTATCTCATTCCCTTGACAACTGACCTAACCCAGCTTCATTACTATGTTGTCAATGCCAGTAGTGAGAAACAACTCTTTATCATTCTGTCTCTACACTCTTTCCAATCCCAATCTTCAAAATACCCAACAGTTAATTCTGCCCCATGCACCTCAATATATCTAATGGCTTCTTGGTCCAATCTTCATTACTGACTCCCAGTTGACAACGTCCCAGCTATTGAGTTCTCCTTTCCCCCTTCCTATTTTTTTAAAGCGTCAACCCACTGAGAGATTCCCCAACGCTGACCTTCTCCCTTAATTCCACACTCTTACCTCCCTCTTACTAGCAACTGGTGGTATCAAACAATAATACCCAATGCCAAAAACAAACACCAATCTCCAGCATTTGACCCTGCTTTGACAGAGTAAGGAAGCTGTATGTTATCAAAACAAGCACGAAAAAATATTGGCTGAATGAAATCATTTCCTAACAAATAGCCAGATCTTGCAGGGGAAGTAATCAGCTATTTAGTTCCCACAAGGAAGAGGCTGCAAATAAGCATCAAAACTCACCAGTGAACACAACTTGCATAATTTCTCCTGAAATAATGCTTACATGGAATCTGTTTCGTTCAATTTAAAAATGCTTCAAGCATTGGAAAAATTAATGCTTATAAGTTGGATTCATTTGCATAGAGTTTATATCAAATTTCCCAGGGTGATATCATGCTAGCAAGCATTACTAGTTCAATAAACTAGCCCCAGTGTTTATTATGGAAAGACCTTTACACAGAAGTAAATCAATCTTCTGAAATATTTAATTCCGCTATACCTTGCAAAGTCCAGTGCAAGAATTTCCCTGGGATCATTGTCATTGCATTTGGTTGTCTTCACTCCACTGTCAATGAAAAGTCCAGCCTGCGGGAAAGGAGACCAGAAATCAATAAATCACTGGAGATAATAATCCCAACATTCCAGCCTGGCACTATAATAAAACACACATTAGTAACACTGAGTAGAATTAACAACTACAGAAACTCCCTCTTCTTTTCTGGAGGATTGGGTATTTCAAAAAGATAATATACAGCAAAAGTGAGTTGACTAGCAGAAAACACTAGGCACACTAGGCTTTTTCTGATTGGCAAGATGCAATGAGCAAGGTGCCAACGCAATTGGTGTTGGTGCCATAATTCTTGTTTACTATGCAAACACAGTAAATGACTTGGATCACGATACCAAAAGCTAAAACAGCTCAATTTGATGATGGCACAGAGATGTCGTGAAGCAGACAGAGAAAGGTTAGAGATGGATTTGGTGTTCTACCAAGTGGATTATAATGTGGGAAAATGGGAAACTGACCATTTTGGCAAGAAAAATAAAGGAGGAGAATTTTATCTGAATAGTGAGAGACAGTCGCGTTCTGAAATGCCGAGATCGGCGTGTTTATGCATGATTCTCAATGGGCTAGAAAGCAAGTAATTAGGGAAGTTAATGGAATGCTACCAATGCTAGTGGAAAATGTGTCAGGTTGGTATCTCAAAGATTACCCCTGTAGAGTATGTGAATGCCGCGTGCCTCTCCCACTAGCTCAATCATGGAACTAATACTCTAGGGTCATCAGCACGGATGTCCCCCCCACATTGGGAACTACGGGCAAACCCAAAGAGGACTTCTGCTCAAGAAATCATGAAAACGCCCTGGCTGTTAGAAAATATGAGACAAAGCAATCTTCCTGGATAACCTCAATGCTGGAGACAATCTGGTAGCAAGACAGAATTTACAAGGAGGGAGTAGGGAAAGATCAATCCAACAGAATCCTCCTGACAAATTGCTTGAAGCGCAGACTTGTCAAAATCAACAACCTATTTTGTCAGAGACAATCACAAGGCTTTAAGGAATTCCCCATGATCTTGTCATAGGCAGCAGTTTGATTACATCACTCTCCAAACTGGAAACCACAAAGGCGATGTCAGTTGGATTCAGCATTACCTAAAACCACCAGGCACAAAGCAATACAGCCACAAGAAACAAATAACTTGGGAATTTCCAAGTACGGCACAAAAGATGACTATTCAGACAGCACCTTACGTACAATCTGATGACCCCACAAACAACAAGAGCTTTAATTAGCACCTTTTGAAAGACTTTGGGCTTTTCTACCAAGACGTACCAGGGCAGGCTTGTAAGAATCAATTGAGGATCCAAGAGTTAACCAACCTCGACTGTACGGTGTTTTGGGATTAGAAACACCACTGTGATTTTAAAAAGCAACTCTTTAAATATAAGGTGGCTCAGAACACAAAACACTTGACCCAAAAAACAGGAGGAAGAGCATAGGCTATCCAACACCGATAACACACACTGTTAATAAGACAATCAATGGTCTAAACACCCAAGAGTAGGAAAGAACTGCAGATACTAGTTTAATCGAAGGTAGACATAAAATACTGGAGTAACTCAGCAGGACAGGCAGCATCTCTGGAGAGAAGGAATGGGTGACGTTTCAGGTCGAGACCCTTCTTCACCCAAGAGTATACCAACTGTAAGTGAGGAATGGACAATAATGTAGGGAGCGTCCACTGCACGGAACTTTTGAGATCTGACATTACCCTTGACATTAATGTTCGTGACTCATCTCTCAGCAAGATATCCAGTTAGTATGTTTTCCCGGTGATTGCGTGGGGTTTCTCCAGGTGCTCCGGTTTCCTCCCACTTTCCAAAGGCATGCAGGTTTGTAGGTGTATTGCCTTCTGTAAATTGCCCCTAGTGTGTAAGATGCAAAAGTGGGATGACGTAGTGTACAGGTGATCGATAGCTGGAGTGGACTCAGTGGACTGAAGGGGCCTGTTTCCATGTTGCATTTCCAAACTAATCTAAAAAAATTGGGTTGAAATCTAAACCTAGGCATAGAACACACTAGTGTGCCTACAGGCTATATTTTTTAATAGTTCACAACAATAATTGGAAATCTTATTTTGAAATAAAAAATATGTGCAAAATAAATCATTGTTACATGCTCTTATTGTAGCAGAGTATACACACCTTGAAGTTAGAATGTACCCTGTTGTTGTAAAATATTCCCAAGGGGGTAAACTCTGACTGGCCATCTGGAAATTGACCCACAGATTCTCCAGTAGGGTTACGGTGGAAAATATACCATATCCCCACATCCTGGAAAGGAAGAGATTAAACAAGAAACGTTAAAACCAGGAAAAACAACATATATTTTTTAAACAAAACACTCTCTAAGCATAATTGTGCTTCAGTAGAAATATTCAAACACTAAACTAACCTATACATTTAAATGAATTCATACAACCCAGAGGAGAACCAGCTTAAAATAGGGCTTGAGGTTAATTATTGCTTTTTGTAGGTTGGACCAAATGTATGCAGAAATTAAAATTGAAAAATCAGCAAATGCTGAACATCTGAAATAGATGCAGAATAAAATGCCCTTGCATCTATTAAACATGCAAGGACTGTTCCCGGACTTATGCAAAGTATTTTGCAGCAGTAATCTTTCATACAAAGTAACTGCCTACTTGCCACACACTGAATAGACACATTCATAAACATGTATTTCTATGGAATCAAGGTATTATTTGCAATTCCATTTATTGTTGTTCCATAATTTCTCTTGAGAATGTTGTGGTGAGCTAAACCATTGTAATTCTTAAATTAAAAAAAATACCAGATATGCTCAGCAAGTCAGGCAGTATCTATGGAGAGGTAAAAATGACCATTTGAGATCAAAGTTTCATCACCAACAAGTTACACTTGTGTAGATGTATTCAAAAGGGCCAGCAGAACAACACCAGTCCCACCTAAACATTTGTGTAAGAAGAAACTGAAGGTGCTGGTTTAAACCGAAAATAGACACAAAAAGCTGGAGTAACTCAGCGGGACAGGCAGCATCTCTGGAGAGAAGGAATGGGTGACGTTTTGGGTCGATCACTTCTTCAGACTGAGTCTTCTTGAGCTTTTTGTGTCTATCTTCCACCTAAACATTTTGCAGACTTTGGGACCCCAGATAAAATTTTACAATTTCAAGCTTTCCCTGTATGAGAATTGGCTAAATCATCTGCAATATTAACCAAGTTTTTCACTCTCCAGAGGCGTTACCCAATTTCCAATATTTTCCATTGGGTTTAAGTTCTCTGCAACTGCTCTGGCCTCCAGTTTATAGCTTTTACCTGTCTCTTTCTCCATTTCCTTTCTTGCTGACTGCCAGCATTAGTCTATCATAGAAACATAGAAAATAGGTGCAGGAGGAGGCCATTCAGCCCTTCGAGCCAGCACCGCCATTCATTGTGATCATGGCTGATCGTCCCCTATCAATAACCCGTGCCTGCCTTCTCCCCATATCCCTTGACTCCACTAGCCCCTAGAGCTCTATCTAACTCTCTCTTAAATCCATCCAGTGACTTGGCCTCCACTGCCCTCTGTGGCCGGGAATTCTATAAATTCACAACTCTCTGGGTGAAAACGTTTTTTCTCACCTCAGTCTTAAATGACCTCCCCTTTATTCTAAGACTGTGGCCCCTGGTTCAGGACTCGCCCATCATTGGGAAATTTTTTCCTGCATCTAGCTTGTCCAATCCTTTTATAAGTTTATATGTTTCTATAAGATGCCCCCTCATCCTTCTAAACTCCAGTGAATACAAGCCTAGTCTTTTCAATCTTTCCTCATATGACAGTCCCGCCATCCCAAGGATCAATCTCGTGAACCTACGCTGCACTGCCTCAATCACAAGTTAGGAGACCAAAACTGTACACAATACTCCAGATGTGGTCTCACCAGAGCCCTATACAACTGCAGAAGAACCTCTTTACTCCTATACCGAAATTCTCTTGTTATGAAGGCCAACAATGGGGCAACTTTGTTAACAGCATATCACTACACAACTCTGGCTTCACCTTTGTCCTATCCATCTCTCCCATTGTCTCACTAGACCCTGTAGGTTGCTTTTTCCCCCCAGTTCTAATGAAAGGTTGCCGAGCTGAAACATTAAATCTGCTTCTCTCTACATGGATGCCGCCTGACCAGATGAGTGTTTCCAGCACTTTTTGTTTTACTTCAATTATGTGCAAACATTCCCCTATCCCCCAGACAACCACTCCACAAAAGATATCACCATAAGTTTTCACCACCTTAACAACTTTCAGGGTAATTTTTCAGATGCCATGCCACAAATCCCATTTCAAAACTTGCCCTGTTTCATGACCACAAGTTGAATAAAATAATTAATATATTAAAGTCTGTAAACTACTGCTTGGAATCTTTTTGGGTACTGGTATATTTTGCAGGTTTCAGACCAATTAGATCTGTGATAACTATATCATTAATTCACTCCTGGCGATGGTGGTATTTGACATCAACACACTATTTACATGGTAAGAATTAAGTAACAGTGACTGGGAATTTTCATAAATTGGTAAGCCAGCTACAAAACGATTGTTTGGGATAAGTTAATCCTCATTTTAAATAAGTCATAGCTCAGCGATATAGTTCTTGCATCTTGGAAACAAAGACTGAGTGTTTTGAGCAGCAAAATCTCAGGTTGATACCGAATTACAGAAATGAGGGGAAGCTGCCTTTTGGGCAAGACATTAAATGGAAGCCCTACCATGTAACCACGTGGATGAATTTGAAGAATAGAAGAGCTCTCCACTGGGCAACCTCATCCAAAATTAATAAAATGGCATGAATACAGATTCTTGCTGAGGCCAGGGTGAACGGGTGATTGATGGTCAGAGTGGACTCAGTAGACCAAAGGGCGTGTTTCCATGCTGTATTTTGCAATCAATTAAATAAAAACACCATGCTTGGAGCAGTACACCTTTGGTCACCTTACCCAGGAAAATATATATGTGACATAGAAAATAAAACAACACAAAGGTTCACCAAACTGAGTCCTGTTAAATTAGAAGGGATTGGATAGACTCAAGTTTGAAAGTATAAGTCCCATGAAGCTGGCAAGTGTCTAACAGGGCTCCAGGCTGGATGAATGATGTTTTGCTTGGCTAGAAGATCAAATATAGATGGTCAATATTTGGTTAGGCCTGAAGTCAAGCTGCCTTGGCAAGATCCAAACTTGGCACCAGCATTTAAGTGTTGCATAATACTATTGTCCATGACAGCTCCCATCACTTTCCAGATGATTGAGAACAGATAGATTGGCCAGTTGGGATTGTCCTACATTTTGTAAACAGAGCACAGCAAGGCAGTTTTCATATTGTCGGGTAGACGCTGATGTTATAAGTGTACTAGACAGAGGTGGGAGAAACGTTGATAATAGCAAGAGCACCAAATGTATTCTGGGGGGCAGGGATTTCATTATCCATAGCCAAGTGATTAGGTAGCATCACTATAATGACCAGGCCATGTTCTGAAGGGCAAAACTGAAATAACTGCGTATACGTCCTAGACCATGCCTCACCATTTACCAGCAGTAGATGGATCTGCCAATGCTCCTATTAGTAGAAACGATTAATGCACAATCCTTGTGCAAAGCCCTGTCTTCACACCAAAACTAACCACCACGGTATTGTGAAGGTGATAAGTTCTAATCAGGAAGAGGTTTCCTTGTCCATGGCTGTCCTGATGCCATGTGTATTTATGAGGTGTGGCATCAATTCTTGTCTTTGGTGAGACTGTTCTACTCATTGAATAAGATTGGTTTAATAATAATGCTCATGGATTGCGTTGGAGATCTAGTACATTGCCAGGAATGAATCTGCAAGTATGATTATGTCGGGTTTTTGAATGAATGGTCAGTGGCAATGCACTCTGCAAATCTTTGTGAGGAGGTGTTTGTCTGATGTTTTTGGGAGCCATTTGCTGTATCCAGATTTAATAGTCATAGTGTCTTACAGCATGGAGACAGGCCCTTTTGCCCAACTTACCCACACCTGCCAACATTTCCCATCTACAGTAGTCCCACCTGCCTGAATTTGGCCCACCTGTCTTATCCATGAAAAACCTGTCTACATGTTTCTTAGACATTGCGATACTCGAGTCAATGCCAGGCTGTCCCATCCAATTTTCTACCACAGACACCATTTCACAGCAGTCAGTGCTGTTATCTCACAGCTTTGGGAACCTTGGTTCCATTCTGGCCTAGGATGCTGTTTGTGTGGAGATGGCACACTCTCCCCATGACCACCAGTTTCAACTGAGTGACCCAGTTTCCTCCCAGGTTCTAATGAAATACTGGTAGGTTAATTGGCTACAGTAACTTACTGGCAATTAGAAGCGAAGAAAAAGTTGATAGGAATGTTTGAGAGAGAATAATTTGAAGGGCTACTGGGAAATGAGAGGGAAGGGACTAATTGCTCCCAGGGGCTTGGCAAGGAAGCGACGGTTCTCCTTCTGTATCATTATGTGTACAAGAACATACATTTAAAGTTTGACTGTAATGGAACCGAATGATTTACTGGGCCACTTCATTGGCAATTAAGAGTTAACCATATGGGGTGTGCCTGGAGTCACCTGCAAATCACATCTGAATGATAGCTTTCCCCTCAAGGGCATTGGTGAACCAGATGGGTTTTTTTTTTTTATAACAATCCAGTAGTTTTCAAGAACATCATTATGAAGAATATTTGTTGTTTCTTTTTTCAGATTCAAATTTATTAAGAAATTTTAATTTTCTTACTGGTGGGTTTTCCCTTCTGATAGATATCGCTAATCTCTGGATTACTATTCTGGTGCTTTAACAAGTGTCCATGCCCATGTTGAGAACATTATGATCAGAAGTTCATAATGATCATATGAACATCACTCTCTGTGATCCTGTTTACTGCACGACTTTAACTAAAATATCAAGCCAAAATAAAGGACAACAAATCTAATTCACTTCATGTATAAATGGAGCCTGTATAACAACTGGGCAGATTTACAAAACAAATATATACAGACAGCAGCCCGTCAGATTAAAAAAAACATGATTCCCAGGTCATGATTTCCAGACTAAATAGTATCAGTAATGTTAGGGACATGTTGCTGGTAGGGGTGCTGGGGGAACGTTACAAGAATGACTCTGAAAAAGAATATCTACGATACGATAGAACTTTATTTATCCCAGGAGGGAAATCGAAATCCCAGGCTGCTGTCTGTATAAACTGGTTTTCCAAGTCAACCAAGTATTGCCTTACCTGGGCACCAGCTGCTGCATTGTTGATGAGGTGGTTGTTAGGATTGGATATCCAAAATGTTGTGACAGCCCTGCAAATTAACATTCCACTTTAGTGATACACAGCATCCAATAAAGCCAAATTCCCTCTTAAAACGAGAGTGACAACAGTAAATTTATTAAAAGAATTTTATACTTGGAACTCAAGCGTATGCTACTCAGGTTTGAGCGAGATCCAAATTCTCAACAGTCCAATGGTTAATTAGATTAGTCAGTTTATTCGACATGTTTCTGAAGCACTTAAAATATCTCAGAAAGTTGCAATGTGTTTAAATGAATGTCATTTCCTTTCTAACCCACAGTATGGCTAGTGTGCTAAGTCTGGGAACACAAGGAACAATAGATGGTGGCTTACAAAAAAAATACAAATGCCGGAGTAACTCAGTGGGTCAGGCAGCATCTCTCGCTGACATGTATAAGTCTGAAGAAGGGTCCCGACCCAAAACATCAGTACTCCATGTCCTTCAGAGATGCTGCCTGACCTGCTCAGTTACACCAGTACTTTGTGTCTTTTTTTAGTAGCCCAAGCATGTTGGGCGGGGTGATGGAGGTGGGGAGGGGGTGAGAGATGGGGAGATGTGATGGGATGAAGGAGCATTTGATGGGGATGTGGGTGACAGGGAAAATTAGTGTGGAAATGTGATTAATAATTGCATGTAATCGTAATATTTATAATCTACATTATTGAACGGATGGACAGACAACTGCTCTTTATCTTGTTCCATTTAGTATGAATTTTCAATAATCCATGGTAACCCCACAAAACACTTGCAAATGAAACATGTGGCCAAGACTGGGCTGTTGGAACACATTCTGGATTTTCCCTCAACGCATTGCATAGTCTACAGAATTAGTCTTGTTACTGTATATGTAGTCTTGGAGACTTTGGAAGAATAAATTAAAATATGACATCCAACAATTCTACTGTGCAACACAATGTATGTGCAATACCAAATAGAATTCTGAACTGGAAAAGCAACAGCTTCTTACATTCATTTCAAAATAACTTTGGCTTCAGACTCTTCTGTGTGTCTGAGCACATGAAGTTTCCAAACTAGATCTGCACCCCAACTCAATCAATTCATTTGCACTGTGTAGCCTGCAGACAGTAAAAACCACTCATGCAAGAGCAGAACAATATGAGACCTGCTTCAATAATACTTAAGGGATTTAGCCCGAAGGATCCAGTGCTGAAAACCAGCTGCAGGTAGATTCCCCGTGTTAGAAACTTAACCCTTGTTCCAGGTGTCCTTCAGACCCCCCCTATCGCCAAACCCTGCAATATCGATGGCACCAACATCCCCCTCACATCATAACAATTCAACCTTAATCTTCCAAACCGATTGCAACCTTATTATTCTATCCAACTCTCCCCACTCTCCGCACACACACTAATGCACTGATTCTAGATATCCACCCACTTCCCCGACATTCTTTCTGCTCCCTTGATATGACCATGATCTTTGCTGGACCATTTCAAAGGATCATCAGATTGCTTGATTCTAGAGTCACAGTCGACCTGACCAGGCATGGTAGAATGACATCCACCATGAATATAACAATGATGAATAAAATAGTTTATTTTTATTTTTTATAATGACAAACTAGTGGTTGTCGCCTGGACGTCTTTGGAATATGGGAGGAAACCCACGTTGTCACAGGGAGAATGTACATACTCTGTACAGACAACACCTGTAGTCAGGATCAAACCTGGGTTTCTGACATTGCAACTCTACCGCCGTGCCACATCACAAATAAGCCATTCCATAAATATAGCAAATATATTTCCTGTATAAATACATTTAATCGGGGATCCCAGAATATAAATAGGTCTGAAATTCTTTCTATTCTCACACCCAGAAAATAGAGCAACCGATTCAAATTACAAAAATTGCATGAAATGCAATTGGCCTAGCAACAAAAAAATATTAGAAATATTCAAATGGTAAGAAAGCATCTATGGAGAGAGAAAAACAAAGTTTATGTTTGATCAACCTACACAGGTTGATGTTCCTTGTGTAGACAAAGCTTGTTGGATTTTAGCTTATGGGAATGATTTGCTCCGAAACATATTTTCCTCTCTCCATAGATACTGCCTGATCTGCTGGGTACTTTCAGCATTTCTTTCAGATTTCCAGTATCTGCAGACTTATGTTTCTCAATTTTGGGTACATAGGTTATGCAAAACATTATAATTATCTCTGCTCATGAAACTCACACCATCCTAGGAAAGAGAAGAATAAGACAGCATCAGGCAATTACATTTGCCCAAAGTTTTTTTTTTTCAAATTACAATCAGATCCTTACACATTGGAGGAAGATGCACGTCATCATTAAAAATTAAACAGCTTCTTCATTTATAAATTTCTAGCTACAATGGGACACATTTTGTAGTCAGCAGCTGGAGCTGTCAGCTTGCTTTCAAGCTAAGTAAATATTCTAAACTCAGTAAATCCTCAATGGGAACCTGCAAATACTACTGGAAATATTCTTGGTGAAGAGCCCCTACACTTCAAAAGGGGCCTTCAGCTTTTCAAGATGCATTCAGTGGAACATAAGACTTAGCCAGAAATCTCAAACAGGTTCAAAACATATTGTTAGAAGCTTAACTGAAAAATACTTTTAAGCATTTTAAAATATAAATTAATAGGCCAATTAGATATTTTATGAGAAATTCTCAGAAAGATCGACTGAATTAACAAAAACATCCTAAATTGCACATTACTAAGTTCCCACCAAAGGAAATCAATGTTTTCAGGGAGGGTTGCTAGTGCTGCTTGGTGGGGAGTGGGGTTTAATCTGGGCTCTGAGCAGTAGATCAACAGGTGGAATGATTGAGGAGAGGGTGGAGATTAAGTCAAGCAAATCTGTCAGGAAAAACAGGGATGTCCAAGATCATGAACATGATATGAAAGATGGTATGAAGTATATTTGTTTTAATGCGGGGAGTTATTAGGTAAATAAGAAAATGGAGAGCAGGTGGAGGAACTCAACGGCTCAAGTAATATCCATGGAAGGACATGGATAGTCAATGTTTCAGGTCAAGATCGTTCATAATGGGCAAGGCAGATGTGCTTCGAGCTTGAATTAATACATGGAAATACAATTTTGCAGCCATTACAGAAACTTGGCTAAAAGAAGAGCTGCAGTGGCAGCTTAACATTCCAGGGCATAGATGTTTTAGAGAGGGATCTATAAGAGGTCGGGGGGATTGCATATTGATTTGGGAGGACATCACAATAGTAAAGTCAAATGCAAGAGGGAAGCGTACAGTGAATGCCCCTAAGGGGCAATAATGAACAGAGGGATCTTGAGTAGCAGGTTCATAGCTCCTGAAAGTGGCAACACAAGTGGAGAGGATGGCAAAGAAGATTTGCTTTCATCAATTGGGGCATTGAGTATAAAAGTTGACAAGTCATGTTACAGCTATATAACATTTTTTACACTAAATGTTGGAATATTTTGTGCAGTTCCGACCACCACACTATAGGAAGGACAAGAAGGCTTAGGAGAGGGTACAGAAGAGGTTCACCAGGATGTTGGCTGGATTGGAGTGTATTAGTTATAAGGAGAGGTTGCACAAGGTAAAGATGTTGAATACTAGAGGGCATGGGTGAAAGGTGAAAGTTTAAAAGGAAACGTGAGGAAGAGGGTAGGTGCCTGGAATGAATAGCAAGAGGAGATGATAGAAGATACCACAGCAATGTTTAAGAACCATTTGGACAGATACATGAACTGGTTGGCGTACAGAGGGATATGGAACGATATGCAGGAACGTGGGATTAGTTTAGATTGGCAACGTGGTCTGCATGGGCTAAAGGGCCTGTTCCTGTGTTATATTGTTCTATATAGTGTTATCGGTGGTGAACTGCCTGCAGCAACCTTGGGATTTTTATATTGAGATATGCATGCATGGATATTTTGCAGTCGGTTCACATGTAAACATGGGCTCATCTCATCTGATCTGAGGTTGTGCCATTGAGTCAGTAATTATATGAATGATGGTCAAAATCTTCATACTTGAAGTGCTTGTATTTCACTTTCCATGATAGACTGATATCCCCTCATTTTACATTGAATCTTTTTCTAATCAGAAATGACCAGAAAATGTGCCAATATAGTGACTCAAACAATGGGAGAAATTCCAAGTTTAACTTACATGCAGTCATTACTTGGTATGGGAATATAATTTCCACAAACTTGATTACGGATTGAAATGCACATAATTTCATTGCGGTCAGAAGGGAGGATGGTGCCTGGCTTGGTAAGGAGACCCAGGTTGTGATACAGTATGTTTCTCTGCTCCACACCATCCTCCAGGAAGAAACAATGTCCAAGCGTGTCATACCCTATTGTATCTTTGACCTATAGAATTAAAAGATTAGATTGAATTAGGGAAATAAACATAAAATAAATAAAATTAAGGATGCATTGGCTACAATTTTATTAAATGGCACAGCAAGCTGAGGGGAGCCAAATAGCTTACTTCTTCCAATTTGTATGTACATTTGATATCAGTGTAAGCTAGCCAGTTGAAAGTCATGGCGTATTGGGCAAAGGCATGCACTATGTTTGTTTAGAATGGAGCAATGAATGTAAATCAACATAGTTCTCAAATGATCAGTCTCCTTGTCAACATGTAATTCTCTACATTTTTAGGAAAACGCCCTCTGTAACCCATTCAAGCTTAACAAGGCAGTTTGCACAAGATGTAACAAGCCTCAAATGATCATTTATCCAGAGCTCTGGGTACACTCCCAGTATTTAGTTTAGTTTATTGTCACCAGTACCAAGGTACAGTATGGCTTCAAGCACAGCAGTTTGAGAACATATGGAGGTATAAATGTTGATTTAATCTGCAGCACAAATACAGTGATCACAAATGTAAACCCAAATTTTCTTCACCATTGAAATGAATGAAATAGTTGAAATTCTGATTTACTCCGTCTACTGTTAAAAACTACAAATAAAAAAAAATAGCATTCTCAGAATCTGCATAAAGAGTGAATAATTTAGGTCTGAGATCCTTGTTCAGAACTGGGAAAGAGTTAAAATGGTTCATTTTAAGTTAAGAAGCTGGAGGGAGGGAGGGAGGAATGAATAGAATATCTAATTAGATGAGACCAGGTTTGTTGTTTAGATACATAGAAAATAGGTGCAGGAGTTGGCCATTCGGCCCTTCGAGCCAGCACTGCCATTCAATGTGATCATGGCTGATCATCCACAATCAGTACCCCGTTCCTGCCTTCTCCCCATATCCCTTGATTCCGCTAGCCCTAAGAGCTCTATCTAACTCGTTTGAATGCATCCAGTGAATTGGCCTCCACTGCCTTCTGAGGCAGAGAATTCCACAAATTCACAACTCTCTGGGTGAAAAAGTTTTTCCTCATCTCAGTTCTAAATAGCCTACCCCTTATTCTTAAACTGTGGCCCCTGGTTCTGAACTCCCCCAACATCGGGAACAAGTTTCCTGCATCTAGCGTGTCCAATCCCTTAATAATTTGATATGCTTCTATAAGATATCCTCTCATCCTTCTAAATTCCCGTGAATACAAGCCCAGTCGCTCCATTCTTTCATCATGACAGTCCCGCCATCCCGGGAATTAACCTCATGAACCTACGCTGCACTCCCTCCACAGCAAGAATGTCCTTCCTCAAATTGTTGTTAAAACATCTGCTACAGGATAATTCAGAAAAATTAGCTCAAAAATTCAGTTTTGATTGGTTAGAATTGGAAATTTAAGAATATTCCCTATTTAAATAAACTGTGGAAAATAGTGCAATGTTCACAATGTTTTGGGATGGAGGTGGATGGAGGGAAAGTTTTAACAAAAAGAGTAGAACATTTTGCTTTCATATATCACAATGCACCAAATAGGGTCTGAAGGAGTAACTGTGCATATCATACTCACCGAATCTGCCATTAGCATTTGCTGGTTACACATATGAGAAAACATGTAGAATGTGCTGATGAATTAGTTTGGTTAAAATTAGAGAGTCGGGTGGAATGATACACGTACCAGCAAACCATTTGTTCTATGTATAGCCACACATCGCGAGAAACAGTGATGTATGGATAGGTTGTCCACATAAGTTGGCGGATTGTAGCCGCCTTTCCGATCCACATCTCCAGCCAGGTGTAAGTGTACTGGGTAACTCCCAAGTATCTGCTGGCCCATGTTCGTCAATTCTACGCCAGACAAGTGAACCGAGGCAAAGTTTCTTAGGATCTGCCAAGCCAAGGTAATGAAATTAGTTCTTCCCTATGTACTTGAGATAGATTTGAGAACCAAATCTTTGAAAATACACTCGAGTCATGGAGAGATTGGTATGTTCAAGAAAAATACAGTCTACAAAAGTTGAAATATTCTGGCATGACAGAAATTTCCTCAAATTCCTAAGACACTTACTCTAGATAGAAGTAGAACAGAAGACAGAGCTTTAAACCACTCTGTATGGCTTTGAAGGGGGGGGGGGGGCAGGGCATTGGTTGGGAAGCCATTGCCAATCTAGGAAAAGCAGAAAGTTGACAGTAGGTTCACTGCACCATTTTCCTGCCATTTAGTGCCATAGAACAGTACAACACAGAAAAGGACACCTCAGCCCAACTCATCCATACCAAGTGTGACACAATCTATACTAATCCCATTTGCCTGCATTAGGCTCTACTCCTTCTATCGAAGTGCCCACCCAATGGCTTCTTTAAACATTGTGATTTTTTTTCTGTCTCTACCACTTTTGGCAGCTCATTCAATCCCTCTGTGGGAAAAAAAACACCTTTTTCATCCTACTGAAATTTCCTCCCTCTCACCCTAAATCAATTTTGAAAAATCCACAAGGCACAATAAACAGTGTGTATTTTGGCCAGAGACCAAATATACATGATTTGCTTTACCTCTAATTAATATTATCTAAACAATGCTGAAAGACCTTCAATAACAATGCTTACCTTTATCTGTCCACCAAATGTATCGTAGCTAAAGAAGTGGCAGAAGTTTTGTCCGTAACAGGAGTCCTCCATTTCTCCTTTTATGAGGATGTTTCTACTTAGAAGTCCAACTTCAGCCCTCATGTCTATTCCATCTACAATTTCACCCATATGGAGATAACGTGGCTTGCCTATGATGAAAGATTATTTTTCAAAACTACCCACTCATTGAAATGGCATATCACCAGCAACTTAAGACATTTATTTGAAAAGCCCCAATGATTACAGCAGATTGTAAAGAGTACAGAGAACAACTCAACAAGTGTTGATTTGATGCCAATCAACTTTACTACAGTCAATAACTTTAGGAATATTGGAAAAAGTTCAAGTTATTCAGTCTATTTTCTCTCCATTACTTTTAGAAACAAAAATCTATCCATTTCAGATTTTAATTTAACAACTGATCAAGCAATAATCCTTATGGATAAAGTTAAAAGATTTCTACCATAATTTAAATGCAGAAGTGGTCAAATTTGAAATGCTTGGGTCTAATTTTTAGATTATATGTATTAAACTTAGATTTCCCAATCATCACAGATATCTCCTCTTTCTATCCTTGGTGCCCAACATCTTAACATTTTAATTTAATCACTCCTTATCCTTCAGTTTCAGGGAATGCAATCCAAGTCTGAGCAAACATTTATCTATATTTAACACATCATGCAAATTTGAACTGCACTTTGTTTTTACCAAGAGAGGGGTAGTCAGCTGCAGTCAAATCAAGGCTTTGGAAAACTGCAGCACAACTTCCTTTGCCTTGTGCTGCAGTTCCCTCGAGTTAAATATCAACTAGAATGTATAAATTGCTATTGATCTTTTGCACATACTCATGACATTTTAATGACCCATGTAGTGTTAGTAATAAAAATTGATCCAAATCCTCAGGGAAGTTAGCTGAGAATTAGAGGTGGTGCTTCTAGGCACTGCAGGTTAAAAATAAACGTAGACTAGAAAGTATGCTAAGAATGAAAACAATTAATGATAAAACACTAAAAGTGTGCAATCCAAATAAGCATTATTTTTAAAAAAGCATAGAATAAGAAGCAAAGTGGATGAAATTAACAAATTGCTGGCTGAAATTTAAATTTGGAGGTCAAATCATAATGGAGGCAAATTTGCAAGAATGAGAGCAGGAACTAAAAGTACGTGATCCACAGAAGCAAAAGAAAAATAGCAGGTAGGAATATAATCTTGGTGATCAAGGAATGAAATGAAGTTAATGTAAGAGGCTGTAACAAGTAGCAAGCAGTAGGTGGTGACTTCACAGCTAGAGTTAATAAGCGTAGACAGATTTAAGACTCCAGAGGGGAAGTCTGAGATCCCAGGGGGCAGCTGGGAAATGGTAGAAATAACATGCAGATATTTAACAAGCATTTAGGAAATACAGGATGGGTTTTTTTAGGGGGAGGAGGGTTGGTATTTTAACTTTCATGCTTGACCATCAGCAACTATAGTAGTAGACTATTCAGCTCCCCCCTCCGCCTTCCCCACCCTCCAAAGTCCGCTTTGTCATTGAAAAGGTTCAGGACTGATCCAAGATTTCCTAAATCTATGCTGCCTTCTCTTCATCAACAAATTCTAACATTACAGTAAATACACCCGAAGGACTCTGCTCTCAGTTCTCTGTGGCAAGAGGCTCACCTCTGTTTTAAATATGCATCTCCTTATTCTGAGACTCTGAGTAATTTGCAGGTTGAGTCAGCGGTAAGGAAAGCTAATGCAATGCATTCATTTTGAGGGGACCAGAATATAAAAGCAAGGATGTATTGCTGAGGCTTTATAAGGTGGTGTGAAGCCACATTTGGAATATTATGAGCTGTTTGGCCCCACATCTGAGGAAGGATGTGTTTGCGTTGGAGAGGGTCCAGAGGAGGTTTACAAGAATGATCCCGGGGACGATTGGATTAATGTATGAGGAGCATTTGAAGGTACTGGGCCTGTATTTGCTGGAGTTTAGAAGGACGGGGGAGGGGGGAAATCACGTTGAAACCTCCTGAATATTGAAAGGCTTAGATAGAGTGGACATGGAAAGGATACAAACACTTCTGACAAGGTAAACCTCTCTGCAACCTTGTGCACCAGGTAACACATTGGAGTCAATCTCATTAATAAGAAAGCTCAGGGATGATTTATCCACCTACCACAGGAAACTGATCATATGATAACTATCACAAGACACTATAATCAGTCTGAAGAAGGGTTTCGGCCCAAAACGTTGCCTATTTCCTTCGCTCCATAGATGCTGCCTCACCCGCTGAGTTTCTCCAGCATTTTTGTCTACCTTCGATTTTCCAGCATCTGCAGTTCCTTCTGAAACAATAAACTATAAGTTGTGCAACATGCTAGGTTTATCAGAGAACACTCTTCTCTTGTTCAGTGTTGATATACTCATTACCAATGGAAAAATATATTTTTGTGTGTTAATCTGTGCAGGCAATTCAAATGTTCCCGTTTGTTGAGATCACTAACTCTAATCTAGCCAGGTAAAGGCTCAGCATGGAAGCAAAATGAAAGGATATCTAATCACTCAGAATAAGTAGGAAGGAACTGCAGATGCTGGTTTATACCGCAGATAGACACAAAATGCTGGAGTATCTCAATGGGTCAAGCAGCTCCTCTGGAGAAAAAGAATAGGTAACATTTCAGGTCCGATGAAAGGTTGCGACCCAAAACGTTACCTATTCATTTTCTCCAGAGATGCTGCCTGACCTCCTGTGTTACTCTAGCATTTTGTGTCTAATCCCTCAGTGTTGGGAATTCAAATTGGTTGAGCAAAATTGAACATCAATAAAGTATGCTTTCTACACTTTAAATTCTGAACATACAGTCTACATTTATTGTTACAGTAAAAAAGACAGGAAACAGATTGCATATCAGAAATGTCCCCAGATAAACCTTGAATAGCATTGCACAATTTAAATCCACAGAGTAAAAGAAATCCGAAGTGTTGATCCATAGAATCCTTGAGATAAAGTTTTAAAAAGAGATAAACTCAAAATTATTGTAGATTCGTAGTTCTTACCAATTTTAATCTGATAAATATTACACCCAGGACAGGGAAGGAGATCAAATTCTTCTGCCTGATGCATAGAATAATCAGTACTTGCAATGACTATTTGATCACCAGGCAACCAGCTTGAGGCATCATCCATTAAATTAAGAATAACACCATTTGACACATCCACACGAAAGCCACAGTGAGGGACACCTGTGGAATAAATAACACAATGTTATAAAAGCACAAAAGGCATACATTAAGAAAATAAATATTAGAAAGAAAAAATACGTTATGCAATTGCTTTCCTTTAAAGATGGAGAATGGTACAGCAATATGATTAGACTTTAGACTTTGCTTTAGACTTTAGAGATACAGCGTTGAAACAGGCCCTTCAGCCCACCGAGTCTGCGCCTACCAGCGATCATCCTGTACACACTAAGATTATCCTGCACACTAAGGACAATTTCCAAAAGCCAGTTAACCTACAAACCTGTACGACATTAGAGTATGGGAGGCACCTGGAGAAAACACATACGGTCATAGAAAGAATGTACAATATCTGTACAGACAGCAACCCATAGTCAGGATTAAACCTGGGTCCATGGTGCTGTAACCACTGTGCCACCCTGGACAATGATCTTTTTTTGTTTCCTTTCCTTTCCTGCACTATATGACTGTCCGATTCACTTGTGACAAGTCAGTTCTCATTCTTATCTCCCCAAGCTTATCTAGTTCAATAACACTGTCAACCAACATGTTTGAATAACACTATCCATGTGAATTTAAGCCCAGTTATCAATAGCAGCCTGCATATGATATATTTCACTATAACCACATGTGTGCTGTTCAGTGTTGAATTTTTAGTTTATAATAGAAAAAAACTATTGAGTTGTAGACAACTGCTTCAGAAATGTCATGCAGAATGTTCGATCCAAAAACCAAATCTCAACTCCTCTGTGCCAGATAGCCAGAGCCCTCAAATTCTCCAAAACTTTACCTCTTCAAGTGAACTACTTGTCATGAGCTAGCTGCTAAAACTCTCTGGGTCAGTGAATCTCAGAGATTTATCACTCTCACAGAGAAGAAATTTAAATGCAAATCTGTTCTAAATGACTCACTCTTTATTTTGAAGCTATTCTCCAACAAGTGATCACACTGACATCTACCCTGTCACTCTGTCACAGAAGGCCGTGGAGACCAATTCACTGGATGTTTTCAAGAGAGTTAGATTTAGCTCTTAGGGCTAAAGGAATCAAGGGATATGGGGGGGTAAGTAGGAACAGGGTACTGCTTTTGGATGATCAGCCATGATCAATTTGAATGGCGGTGCTGGCTCGATGGGCTGAAGAGCCTACTCCTGCACCTATTTTCTGTGTTTCTATATCACGCCTCCTTCCAATCTTATGTTTAATAAGGATCAGTCCTCATTCTTCTAAATTCCAAAGTAGGCAAATCACAAGATGCCCTTCGATCTATTTTTGTCTTAATGGCAAACTTTGATACCTTAAATCCGACCCCCGCCTCTAGGTCATTAACATAAATAGTGACTAACGTAGGACCAAGAGCATATCCCTGGGATAATTGAAAAGTTATATCCATTCAACCAAGAAAAAAAGTATCATTTATTACATCTGTTTTCTGTGCAACAACTGGTTTTCAATCTATTCTTACACTTGGAATTTTTCAGTAATCAGTGGTGTAAGTTCTCATAAGATAGGGAACAAAAATGAGTTATTGGGAAACGCACAATGTTAAAACTAACTTTCTATGGAGATTATATTTTTAAAAGATGTGGTTTAGGTCATCACAGTACCTTTGGAGAATGTGGCTGGGAAATTAATGTCAGAAAACAAGACAGATACAGCAAACCATCCCCCCCCCCCCCCCCCCCCCGCATTGTCTACACCGTGGAGGACATTGCCAAAAATCCCAATGATAACAACTGCAGAAACATCTTCACCATATTCGCTCCGTCATCTTATGCACCAGTGGTGTCACCTCCCAGTCTACTACTCTCCAGCAGATTCAAGCCTAGTTTGTCCAACTTTCCTCACAAGACAACCCACCAATGCTGGGAATCCTTCAAGTAAACCTTCTTGGAATTGTTTCCAACATAGATCCTTCCTTAAATAAGTGAGACATATATGGCACATAGTACCCAGATGTAGTCTCGCCAATACTCTACATAACCAAACTTTAACCTCTCTACTCTTATAGTTATAATCAAAGAAATACAGCATGATGCCATCAGCCCATCCACCACACCCAGCAAGCCACCCCCTTTTTGATATTTTTCCTCAACCTTCGTTATTTTTATAAATTCCAATTATTCCTGGCTTTGAATATCTTCAATTACGTTTCTCAATTGTTTACATAAATGCTTGTGTTCTTCTACAAAGAAAATATGTTTTTACTTAATCAGTGAAGGGAGAAAAGGCAGAATTGAGAATCAGGTATACCTGTACAATAGATATTTTTTTAAAGTGGAAATTGATAGATTTTTGATTAGTAAGGGTGTCAATGGTGATGGGGAGAAGGCAGGAGATGGGGGTTGAGAGGGAAACATAGATCAGTTATGATCGAATGGCTCAGCAAACTCGACAGGGCAAATGGCCTAATTCTGCTTCCATGTCTTATAATCGTATGGCCTTCCGCTTACATGCGTCTATGGTTCTTAGCAGACTATAGTAGTGACCCTAAAAAAGACCTAATGTAAACCTCAAAAACACAAAACTGCTGATTAGACTTACCTCTCACCCACTCACTGAAAGCAGTGACTGTGAAATGAATCCCATCATATGTCTGAAAGTCTCTTCTTACTATAGCCATACCAGTTGACCCATTAGGCTGATACAGTTGTTTGTCTTCCATAGCAAACAATTCACCAAGAACTCCAATCGCAGCCCATGGTTGCCTAAAGTCAAGATTGGCAAAGATCATAATGAAATTGTCTGCCACTGTGATTGATTTACAATGGCAAATATGCTTGAATGAAACAAATGAATACATAATTTGAACTATATAAACATACACATTATGGGTTTCAAGTATGGTCTTTTTTTTTAGAGACACAGGTAACCGCATATGCTGGAATCTTGAGCAAAACTTATTGTGCTGGTGGAGGGAGGAGGAAACCGAGGAAGGGTCCCCATAGGAAACATCTCCTGTCCATTCCCTCCACAAATGTTATCTGACCCGCTGAGTAGCTCCAGCACTTTGCGTTTTACTCTCACTTTGCAACCAATCTGACCAGTCGCCCGAGAAAGGACCCGGGGAGCTGTCCATGGTGGTTCCAATTGCAATCATTAAAATGTACTTCAGCGAATGTGTACCCTTGGCATTGATCCAAATCTGCTAAAGGACCTGCGAGTTGAAAATCTCACCCCAGTTGACAAGATAATCGATACCTTCCACGTCAAGCAACGTTTCCGACTGCATGTGAGGAATAGGGAATGCCCCGGCCTCTGGTTTCCTCCATCTTGTTGTCACACAGTTATAAACGCAGGCAAACAGTGGTAAGAGGGTAATTAACGTGGGTAAAAACTGCCGCCCCAAATGAGCAAACGGAAAGCCTCGTTTACCGGATTAGATTTAATCTAGCACGCGAATTGAATTAAAGCAGTAAACGACAGGGACGCGTCTTACTGTCTGTTGAAAGTAAACTGGATTTAAAATGTAAACACATTCCTCAAAACGCAGTGGGAGCGCGGCGGTGCGGCCATGCACGATCCGAGCTGGCTCACCTGTAGCCCAGATACATCGCCTCTTTGCTCCCCAGCAGTTCGCTCAGGTCATTCCTGGCAGACAGCGTCAGTCTCCTGGCGGCCGAGTCTCCGACAGCGATGGCCACTATTCGCCCTCTGGGTTGGCGGCGTAAGAACTCCTGCAGCCGCCTGCTCTCATCCGCCCAGAGGTGAGTGTCGAAACGGTGGGCTGCGAGCACCTTGGCCGTGCCGGCATCTATCACCCTGATGTTGATACCCCTGCTGCCCCAGTACCTGTCAAAGCGGTAAGCCCCAGACTGCAAGCCACCGGGGTAGAGAGTTTGGGCTAAAAATGTCCAAGACAAGGTTTTCCTTCCGTGCAATTCCAAAACACCACCTTTGTCCACGCCAATGAACTTCTGACCAAAATGCTCCACGTTTAATGCATCTGTCGACTTTCCGTAGAGAGTAATAGTGGCGCTGGAAATATAGGGGCATTTTTCCGCTCCGATGTGCAACTCGCCCCCGTTCCTGATCAGAATATAGCGGGCTTTCAGAGCGATAGGGGATTTCGGCGCATCGTTGAACACGAGTTTACCTGCAAAATAATGTCAATAGTAAGGTCACCGATGGTCACCAGGGGTGATTTTACCACCCCGCTCTACCCTTGAACAGAAATCCCATCACAAAAATAATCCCAAACTCAGATGCATTTAGCATCACCCGTACTATCCAACTGTAAATAAAGGTAGCATCTATTCTGTCAGGAAGGAATGTGAAAACCTATGCATAAAACAGAGCCCCAAAGAAGAAAAACAGTTAGATATGGGAATTGTTTACAAGTATGAAAGACATTTATCAAATTAAACTTACCCCCGTTCTCTATAATAATGGAATGTAGCGAGGCAGAAGACTCCAGTTTTAGGAACATTCTCCGTCCAATCTTAACCTTCTTATTTTCATGATGTCCAGGGTTCCAGGGTAATAAATATGGGGCCTTATCTGGGCAATCCACTAAGAGAGAATTCTCATTCACTATCACATGTGGTTGCAAATTCTTAATATATAGTGTTCAAATGTTGATAACAAGAAAGTTACACACCTGTTGTATAAACCAGTGTGCAGTGCACAAATGGGCTCCGGCTCATCCAGCCGCTGATGCTTTGTGTTTAATCCTAGTTTCAGGCTGTCAACGTCTCTCGGAAGAGGGGCAGGTTTGCCATGGATTATTGATAGATAATCCATACTTATTATAGTAGAGGGGCCAGGCGGGTGGTTGATGGAGAATCACAATGGAGAAGGCAGCACAAAATACAAACTAGAAGCCTAGAAATCAGAAACTGTTTGGCACGTACTACAGTCAGCACAGCTCCCTGTACCAGGACTGCCCCCACACACTCCCGCCACGCAGAACACCCTCTGCCAACCTGGTCCCCACCACCCGCTCACCGCAACACCCACCCGGGTAGTGCGCACCTGTAGCAAGTTGGGAGCAGCCAGAGTGCGTTTCCCAGGCTCCGGCCGCTGATGTCCGTCTGTCTGTCTGTCTGTCTGCCGCGGATTGAGAAGCTGTGATCGCTGTCTGCCGGTGGGCTGGTGAGTGTCAGTCAGTCAGTCTGTCCCAGCGCCGCCGCCGCTCGCCGCCGACTGCCCGCAGCCGGCAGTCACAGCTCTATTTATACCCAGCTCGCTGGCCGCTCACCTCGCCCGGCGACACCGCGCTGCCGCCCCGCCTCCCGGTGCTCATTGGCTCGGTCCGCCCTCTGTGACAGCGAGCGCCCGCCGAGGGGGAACCCAACCGGCCGCCCCATCCCAGCTCAACACCACCACATCCTTCACGCCCCTCTCCATACCCTTCACTCCCTCTCCACACCCTCACCTCCTCATCTCCCCATCCACACCCCTCACCTCCTCTCCATACCCTTCACTCCCTCTCCACACCCTCACCTCCTCATCTCCCCATCCACACCCCTCACCTCCTCTCCATACCCCTCACTCCCTCTCCACACCCCACATCCATCACACCCATCACACCTCCTCCACACTCCCCATCCACACCCCTGCACCTCACCTCCTCTCCACACCCCTCACCACTCCTCATCTCCCCATCCACACCCCTCACCTCTGCACCTCACCTCCTCTCCATACCCCTCACTCCCTCTCCACACCCCTCACATCCATCACACCCATCACACCTCCTCCACACTCCCCATCCACACCCCTGCACCTCACCTCCTCTCCACACCCCTCACCACTCCTCATCTCCCCATCCACACCCCTCACCCCTGCACCTCACCTCCTCTCCACACCCATCACCTCCTCCTCCTCACACCCCTCATCTGCACCACAGCCCTCACCTCCCCCACTCCCCTCTCCTCCGGCACACTTCTCACCCTCCCTCCACACCCCTCACCTCCTGCACACCGCTCACCTCCACCACACCCCTCCTCATCACTTTACCCCCACAGCTCTCGCACCCATCCACTCCACATCCTTATCGCACCGCTCCTTTTCATCACCATTACACCCTCACCTCATGCCCCCTCTCACTCCTCCTCACCTGCACCACACCCACACTCCTCTTTAGCCCTTCCCTCCTCACCCCATCTCCTTCTCATTATCTCTCCCCTCGCTACTTGCCTCCAATAAGAATAATTTACAAAAGACAATTAACATTTCAGCACACAACACTAGTCTGAAAGTACACAAAAATGCTGGAGAAACTCAGCGGGTGCAGCAGCATCTATGGAGCGAAGGAAATAGGTAACGTTTCGGCCCGAAACGTTACCCATTTCCTTCGCTCCATAGATGCTGCTGCACCCGCTGAGTTTCTCCAGCATTTTTGTGTACCTTCGATTTTCCAGCATCTGCAGTTCCTTCTTTAACACTAGTCTGAAACGTGTGGTCACAGGGAGAATGTGCAAACTTCCTGTAGAAATCACCCGAGGTCAGCATATATCTCAAGTCCCTGCAGCATTGAGGCACCAGCATTAAATGTTGTGCCAAATGCTGTTCCATCTCATTCTACCTCATTCATTCTTATCTTACCACAACCTCTCACCATTTAATTCCAGTTAACCCATTTGTTGCATCTCATTAACCTCAGATCATTGATCCTTTTCCCTCCCCAATCTTCGTATTCAATGTCACACTGTCACCGTCTCCCTCATCCTCACTCCATGTTGCAATTGTAATGCAATAACCATGGTGGACTTCAACCTACGCATATACCATGAAAACCAAATTAGCAGCAGTAGGGTGGAGGATGTATTCACAGTATCCATATAAGATGGGATTTTTAGATTTCTATGTTGTGGAACCAATTAGAGAACAGGCTATTTTAAATTCAATGTGCTAACTAATAACGTGGGTAAAAAGAAGAATGATTATATTACCTAAAAAAGTTTGCAAGTGAATTAATTCTATTGCAACCCAGATCTTAAAACTAAACAAAACCAAATATGAATGCATGAGGCACTTGTGGTTCTGATAAGTTGAAAATCTACTTTAAAAATGCCTGACAGTAGACAACCAATATGATATTTAGAGAATGAATACATAGATTACAACAAACACATTTCCATTTAAGGCAGTAAAACACTAAAAATGTATGGAAGTATTAATGGAACGTAAAGTCGATAAATCCCGGGACTCACGACTTACATTTCAAGGTTTGGTAAAACCTGGCAGTGGAGATATTGGATGTATTGATTGTCAACTTCCAGTTTAAGACCAGCTAGCCTGACATTGGTTGCAGAGCAAATGTAGGAATCTATTATTATGGAAGCGATAGAAGGGCACATTGAAAGTAATTATAAGATTCAGCAGTCAACCTCAATTTATGAAAGGGAAATCAGATTTGAGATTGTAGTTAACAAAATTGCATAAGTATAAACCCGTGGTTGTGCAGTATTCAAATGTTCATAAGATTTTATTGGAGAATGTGATACTCTGGTAATATACTGCTGATTGGAGATTAGTTATTGGGCTAGGTTTGGAGACTGAACCTAACGGAGTGCCACAGGGGTTGGTGCTGGGGCCAGGTGTGTGGAGGCTTGGATTCTTGGAGTCAGAAAGAATGGAAAAATGTCCTCTGGCCCACCTAATCTGTGCCAATTTGGACGAGAGAGTCAAGGGGTATGGGTTAGTACAGCATATGAATAAAGTCCCCCATGGTAGGCTGACCCAGAAGATTAAGGTGGATGTGATTAACAATGACTTGGTCATATGGGTTCAGAAATGGCTTACTGATGGAAGACAGAGGATTGTGGTGGATGGAATTCAATTAGAGTAAATGTGATGTGTGGAAATATACAATTAATGGCATTGAAGTACAGAGGGATAATGGGGTCCAAGTCAACAACTCCCTGCAAGTGGCAACACAAGTAGATAGAGTGGTAAAGCAGGCATATGGTATGCTTGTTTTCATAGCTCAGGGCATTGAGTACAAGAGCCAGGAAGGCATAATACAGCTTTATAGGACGTTGATTAGGCTGCATTTGGAGTATTGCATCCAGTTCTGATCAGGAAGGATGTGGAGGCTTTGGAAAGAGTGAATATCTGGAACATCCAGGTTCAGGAACACCTTCTTCCCCACAGCCATCAGGCTATTGAACACAACATCAAACAAGCTCTGAACAATAAGTCTATTATTACTATTGCACTTTATCTGTTTATTTATTGTATATATATATGGTATGGTATATAGACACACTGAACTTTTATCTCCTGTTCTGTATTATGTTTACATATTCTGTTGTGCTGCAGCAAGCAAGAATTTCATTGTCCTATCTGGGACACATGACAATAAAACTCTCTTGACTTGACTCTTGAGAGGTGGTTTACCAAAATGATGCCTTGGATTAGGGGGTAATGCCAGAGGTTGCATGGGGACATATGAGAGGCACAGATAGGATAGATAATAAGAATCTTTTTCCCAGGATGGAAAAATCAAATACTAGTGGGCATAGCTTTAAGGTGAGAGGGGCAAAGTTTAAAGAAGATGTGTGGCGCAAGTCTTTTTACAAAGACGGTGGTGAATTCCTGGAGTGGTGGTTGAGGCAGATACGATAGTGGCATTTAAGAGACTTTTGGATAGGCACATGGATATGCAGGTAATGGAGGGATATGGATTACGTGCAGGCTGCTAAGAGTTGGTCTTGGCATCATGTTCAGTACAGACATTGTGGACCTAGGGGCCTGTTCTTGTGCTGTACTGTTTTATATTCCAAAAGTGGTGCTGAAGTAAAAGATCAGCCAAGATCTTATTGAATGCAAGCAAGTTCGAGAAGATGGGTTTAGAGGGATAGGGCCAAAAGCAGGCAGGTGGGGCTAGATTAAACGGGGTATGTTGGTCGCCATGGGCAAGTTCAGCTGAAAGGTCTGTTTCCAGACTGTATGACTCTATAACTCTAAGATGAATGATCTACCTATGTTCATGCTTTGCCCTCACCCTCCCTCCCTCTATTATTCTCTCAGCTATTCTCACTTCTCTCCCTTCCTCTTCTTCCTATAATCTGAGCATTCTCTATTCTTCACTCCTCCTTACTAGCAGCTCTCCTTTCTTCCCCCAATCCTTCACTCCCACTCTTTCCATTGCTCTTTTTTCAAACTCTTTGTCCTTTTCTTGTCCTAATTCTTCCTGCCCTCCACACCGTTTCTTACCTACTCAGTCCTTCACACTCCTCCATCAAACTCCCTGTCCAATTAGCTACCTTTCCTCCCCCCTTTGTTATTCAGCCCACATCACTTCCTCATTCCCCTTCTTCCTTTCCCTTCAGTGGTCACATCCTACTGGTTTCACTTTTCCCTTTCATTTCTACATCCCTCAATCTCACCTCACCCTGCCTTGCCCTCTCTCTGCTTCCCATCCCTTTCTTTCGTCACCTCCCCTCATGAGGTTCATGAGGTCTCACTTCTTCTTTCCCTAGTAAACCTTCCTCAACTCTCTTTTTCTTGTCCTTCCCTTTTCTTTTGTCTCTTCTTCACTCTCAGAGAATCTCATTGGCACTCAATGCATTGGCACAGATTGAACAGATTTCACCTCTGGGCACATGGTGCACATCAGCTGCTGTTTCACCCACTGTTCAGTGAAGGAATGTTGACCTATAGCCCTAGAATTTGTCATTATTCCATTTATGGGTCCCTTTACACATTGTGGATTACATTTTATTCCTTGAGCATTTTAAAGGAAACAAGAAATAATTTACAAATCTCACCAGGGAGTACAAGGGTTACAAAGAATAAACATCATAGAATGGGTGGTTTCTAACACAACACATTTCCCTTCATTGTAGTCTACTTCTGATGAGAGTTTATATTGGAACTAAGGACGTGTTTTAATTTGGCAATGTATAAATCTGTAACTCAACACACATTATACCAATGTTCCTAAATCTCTAACAGAATGTTAGCAATCACAAGTTTCATTGCTGTTTCTTCTACTTGCAGCTTACTTGAACATCTCCAATTGCTTTCATTTACCTTTTATTATCCTTAACTAATTCTCAATTGCAGAGCTAATGCATTATATCATCAATATGAATTATCGTGATCCATATAGGCATATGAATTTGTAGACAACATTCCGATTCACACAAAATCTATATTAACCAATTGAAAGTCAAAACTAAAATCTAAATACTCTCCAATTAACGGACACCTATTTTCCAATAACATTCTAAACAATACTTAAATTAGAAAAAAAAACATTTCAGGGAACTTTACGAGAGTAGTAAAAATTCAGATTCCAAATGGTAAACGATGGCATAGTCGGAGATGGAGAGGAAGGGTGAAGTTATCCCAGAAGGTCTCTAGTGATAGGGAAGAGATACCAGGGCTATTTGAAAAATGAACCAGCCGTGATGAAGAAGTGCTGTACATTTGCACTCATGCAGGTCTGAAACGATGCTTCTGTGTTGCCCCAGACCAGCAAAAAGAAAATCATCACAATCCATACTCATTTCAAATCACCGCTAAAAAGAAATACACTAACCTTCTTTATGACACAGGAGGACATTCATCTATCAAGTCTATGCCATGTTACGAAATAACCCAAAGACCCTATTTATTTCACTGCAATCTTTCCAGATGTTCATTGAGTCATCACCTCAATATCTTACCACCAACCTACTCCAGGGGCAATCTACAGGGGCCAATTAACCTACGAACCAGAAAGTTTCTGGGATGTGGGAGAAACTAGAAACAGAAGAGGTATATGTAAATTCCACGCAGACAGCAGCAGAGGTCAGGGTCAATCCCAGGTTGCTGTAACTGTGAGGGCAGTTGCACTTCCTGCTATCTCACTCTACTGCCCTCATGTTGCAATTAATGGATATTCCAGTCAAACTAATATCTCAGCATTGTGCTCCAACCTAAGCACATACCAATTCATCAAAGTTACAGAAGGTTGAAACATACCAGTAGACCAAGGAAGTGGGCCAGGCACCACATCCACTTTCTCACCTCGTCAAGGGATCTACAAACAGTTGTTACAGCTCGGCCTGATAGAAGGTGCAAGAGGAGGTCCCCTGACTTCCTGCCAACTGGCCTTAAACATTTGTCTCGGCCGCAATACCCATAACCAGTGAATGAATGCATGTGTCTGCTAGAATGTAAACGAGTTGGGCAGAACAAGGCCATACGATACGATAGAACTTTATTTATCTCAAAAGGGAAGTTGGTCATGAATGAGGATTTTGATTGAAATAGAAAAGGAAACAAGGAGCGAGCTGGTGGGAACAGCTGCTGGGTGAGCGAAACTTGATTGATGAGGATTGAGTTTCTATTCTGTGGTACTCAGGCCAGCAAAACTGAATTGCAGGTGTCAAAAGGCATGGCTGATGATTTTTACAGCAGAAGATTTGGGATGTGATGTTGAACAGGACTCTTGAGCTGAGTAGTGCAAAGTTGGGATTCTATGAGGAGGACTGAAATTGGGAAGAAGTGTGGAGAATTTCTATCGGGAATACCGGATGGCTTTAACACGGCTCACAAACAGCCCTATAATTATTATATGATGTGGATAAAAATGCTGAATCATTTTTTACATTTATTACATCTAACATGCTGAAATGTTGCTATAAATGAAGATTTTCCAGCTGTCACTGTTGTATTAATGTCACATTGTGATTCTCAATCAAACCAACAGCCATTCTTTCCCCCAGTGATTACTCTGTGATCTTAATTTCACTAATTATAGAACCAGATAACAAATGTGCCCACATATTCTATTATGTTCAATAGAAACATTAGCTTTATGAATAAAGGTGAAATATTGATCATTTTGAGTATAAATTAGTTCTTACCTGTATTTTTTTTAAATTCATTTTCAGAATGTGCCAACATTTTTAGTTCATTGTTATTGATACAACCCGTGGCTTGCATTAGTCAGGGCTGCATTCATATACCAGGTTAAGTCATTAGTAAGCCAATTATGATTTTATGACAGTGGTTTTGTGGTCACTTTCACAGAAAACCAGCTTTTTAGTACCAAATTCCATACAGCATTTTCAAATTGCTTAAATAGATTAGTCCAGTAACGTAACCATTACACCACTAAACTACTGAGTGGCACGTACTGTTTATTAGCTAAGCAGTGTTTCAATTAGCACTGATGGGAAAGGTGCTTTATAAATGCAAGTCTGTTCTTTCATTCTATTACTTTTCCAGTGTAGTATCCTCATTTCTAACTGCAAGCTGCCTTCTGCCTGCTTGGTAGTCATTTTGAGCAAGTTTGTGGTTTACCAGAAACACTTTAAATCTGACAGCTATTCCTCACAATCCTGGCACAGTCAGGCAGGCTGAGCAGTAATTACTGAACGTTATGCCTTCACAGATATCCTTAGCGTGTATATGAAAATTCTTCAATGTGTCTTAAACCACCTGATATTTGTAGAAAATTAAAAAAATGCAAATGCTAGGGGAAAAAAACTGAAATTGAAAACAACAGCATTATTCCTTGTTCTTGTTTTCACTGAAATTAAAGTAGATAATAAATATGCTCCACAGGAGATGATAAATATTAAATAGAAACACTAGCTGTGGGAATATTAGACAGAAGTAAAGGTTTAAAATGATTGTGAAGAACATTGTTTAATCTCTTTGGCTAAATTTGAAATGTATGAGATTGCTAGTAACTTTAAATAGATACCATCTTGTCCATGACAACAAATGAGTAACTCTGGAAACCAGGGGGCACAATCTTCTATTTTTTGAATAGGCAGAAAATATTTTGAGCACAACATATTCACAGAAAGCAATGTGATGTTATGGGAAATGTTTACAAATTAAAACATAGTATTATTTTCAATCAGCTTGTATGTCCCATTTTAGATTACTATTTTTCATTGCTACATTATCTAATCAATATTGATTAGTAAATACTTAAAAAGTGTAAAAGGTTAAAAATTCAGACTAATTAAAACTGCTCTCAGAGATTAATTCAAACTCCTCACATAAACAATAGCAAAAAAAAATTTGCATTTAATATGTGGCTTTCATCCATTCAGAATGCCCAATAGCTTCACAGCCATTTTATGTTGATCTGCATACTACAACCTTGCACAAACAGTAAAACAAGAAATTTGAGTGATGTTGGTTTTGAAGTAAAATTAAACAATGTACAAGGAGAATTCACAGAAAAGGAGTGACACAGTTTGGTGTCAATGGATATACAGATAGCCCCAGTTAAACATCTCATTTAAAAGTGGCATCTTCGGCTGTGTAGTACTTTCTTAGTCATGTGTAGAAGCATCACTCTTAATCATTTGCTCAGGTCTCAGGAGTGAGACATGAATTCAACATTCTGACTGAGCAAAAGTAAGTAGATGCCACAGATCATTCATTGCTAATATCAATAGACTTTCCAGTGAAATTGATATGTTTACAGTAGGACACGTGCAAAATAAGTTTATCACTACATAGTTATGTCTTGTTCTGGTGAGGGAATCTCCTAACATTAAGAACTGATTCTCTTTTATAACGCAATGACTAACTATCTATTTTGAATATAGTTTGAAGACACGACCAAAACAAAGAACTGTTCATTCATCATCATTGTAAACATTACGAAGTTAAAAGTGGCTATTAATGGATTCATAAATTACGAGAATATACAATTTTCACTTAATAAGTGGAATCCCAATTGCCATCTAACTCTGGTTCCATTGGGCTGGAAATAGCAGTCAGCCTTTACAGCTTGGTTGCAAACAGTGAGTTTTACACTGATATATCCACTGCCTTTCAATAACTATACTTATTTTAGCAGGTATAATGACCTCATGAAATATAACAAATATTTTTTATTTTGAAAACATAGAGGACAAATGATTTCTTTTTTTTTTATCAAGTCATAGAGTCATGGAGTCATACGGCATGGAAACAGGTCCTTCAGCCTAACTTCCCCATGCCGACCAACACTGAATTGGACATGTCGAGGGCAGTGTTTAAAATAATTTAAATTTCTTAGCAGTATGGCCGGTATTGCTAATATTGCCAATTTATTAACGGTTTAAATTATATATTGAAATGTTTTAAGTAAGACATGAATGCACAGTCTAAGTAATGGAGCACAGAAACAGGCCCTTTAGTCTATCTTGCCCATGCCAACCAAGATGCCCCATCTATGGTAGTCCCACCTGCCTGCATTTGACCCATATCCTTCTATACCTATCCTATCGATATACCTGTCCAAATATCTTCTAAACGTTATGATAGTACCTGCCTCAACTATCTCCTTTGGAAGCTCGTTCCATATATCCACTACATTTTGTGTTAAAAAGTTGCCCTTTAAGTTCCTTTTAAATTGTTTTCCCCCTCACTTTAATCCTATGTTCTCTGGTCTTGATTCTCCCACCCTGGGTAAAAGACACTGTCATCTACCTTATCTATTCCTCTCATGGTCTTATACGCGTTTTATGTTTCTGAAACATCAAATTTTCTATTTACCAAGGACGATAAACTAAATACTAAGTGAGAAACAGTTATGCTCAGGGCAGCTTTTATGTAAGCCTGGTGAAAGTGGAGCAAAATATAATCTCAACGGCCAAGCTACCAGATGTCATTTATTTCAGAAAAGGTACTCTGACTGTTCATTAGGTGGCAGCACAAGCAGCACTGTAGAGAGAAAGTTGCTGAAAGCACACCACTTTTTTAAAGTGGGTGTGTTTAAAATGACAGTAATATATGATTTATCTCTCCTGCTGGGGCAATATATATAATTAATTGAAATAAATAAATAATAGATTGGATAACTAGGAGACTGAAGAAACTGTCGATAATGTCAACTTACTTACTTACTTACTTACTTACTTACTTAATGGAATCTTGAGCTAAACACAAAATGCTGGAGGACCTCTGAGGGTCAGGCAGCATCTGGGGAGGGAATAGACGTGATGTTTCGGGTCTTGGCTGAAGGGTCTTGATCTAAAACACTGCCAATCCATTCCCTCCCCAGATGCTGCCTCACCTACTCAGTTCCTCGAGCACCTTGTGTTTTGCATAAACTAAATAATCAGTTGGCTATCTTTCTTTTGATTTTAACAGAGTGATTCAACATGACATCTTTTTTTAACAGCCCATGTAACACACATTAAAATGACAGGTATTCTACCTCAAGTGATTTTATGTTACTAACTTTCGATCACCTTTTAAACATCATCAGTACACCCAAGCTTATCTTATGATAGGGTGGAATTTCCTCTTTTTAAAGTAAATTTATGTGTGTCATTCTCTATGAATGGCCACCTACTAAATATAATTTATTGTTTGTGCTTTTTGATGATTTTATTATTTTAAAAAAGTCCTCCTTTTTCTCATTAATAAAGGAACCCTATGGCTTGGTGCCAGTCTGAATGAATTTCATCTCGTGTCCTATCTATATTATTCATATATCAAACATCATGTCCAACACAACTCAAAACAATTTTTCTGTCAAGAATGGCAATACTTTGAGATTAGTGTATAATTTATTCAGGATTTGTCCAACAAAATCTATTTATTCGGGATAAATAGTATCACGAAACTCATTGACCTACTCAGTGCCAAGTCCTGTCAGTGCAACAGAATGGAGCACGAAACAAATGGGAAGAATTGGATTGTACCCAAGATGTTTGAGCAAGTGAAATGATCGTTATACACTGGAGTTGCCATGCACTAACAACATATAACACAGTCTGGTCCAAGTAAGGGTCTTGGCCGAACTCTACCTTTAAAGGACTTTCTGTGGGTCCTGTTCCTTTTCAGCCATTTTAAGACTATAAAAACAAAGCAAATGGATAGACATAACATGGAAAAGCATGGGACATTCTGACAAATCATCTAGAAAAATAGCATACACAAATGGATTTAGTGAATGGGATGCGTACAATTAAAACATTTAACTTTAAGAATTTCAGGTGACATTCTATCAGACAGTATGATTAGCCAATGATGAACCCAGAGGTGCTATGACCATGCAATGAATGTCGCTGTGTGTAAGCCATGATATGAGGAATAAACCTTGAAGACAGAAGTTTGCTGTTCAGATCCTCACAGCAGATGTTAGAAATGTATCTCAATTTTACTCACTTTGATGGACGACAGAAATTGAGGCCTTGGAGAAGGTCAAGAAATGATCAAAGTCTTAAGCTATCAGACTCCGGAAATCATTTTTTTTCAACGGAAAAGGGTAGAATGAGGAGTTCCACTTGATATTTTTTAAATGATAAAGAGCACCGATTTTTTTTCTGACTGAAAGATCATTTGGTATTAATTGTAAGGAGGTAACTTTGAAATAAAAAGGTTAAGATTTATTTAGATTTTAATATTGATCCTTTGAATGCACTACTAAAATATATGTTAAACAAAGATTCACTTAAGGAAAAAATAAATGCTGGAGGACTCAGCGGGTTAGGCAGCACGTGTAGGAATAGATAGATGACTTTTCAGTTCTGGACCTTTCCTCTGACCTTAAGTTAAGCCCTTCACTTAAGATGTCAGGCACTTTAGCCCTTTAAAGGTAAACCCATAAGAATCAAGAACATTTCCAGTTTGAGAGGTATGTGGATTTGTAGATGTTGAAATTCAATACATATGCCTCATGGAGTTTTATTAAACTACCTTCGGAGGTCAAAAAGATTTTTCCAAATCTTTTTGACTAAATTACTCTGAGGCATTTTCTGTGTGTTTGACTCACCTAAGACTGATATGATTCCTGATATACATGAATTACACATTGCCTCAGTAGAACTGCCTTGATGGATTCACCTTGACATGACTGGGACAATGAGACAATGGTACAATGTGACAAAACCTAAGCATTTTGATAGTAGAATACTGCACTTGATCTTGGCTAGTGAGATATATTGGGTTTGCAGAGTTTACAGTGCAGATTCACTAAAATGATACCAGCATTGAAAACTGGTTGTGCAAACTTGACTTGTTTTCCTTGAATTTATTTGAGCTGTTGAGCTGTTGTGTGCAGTCAGCACTAGTGTATGCGCATGTTCTGAGGACACACTCCAAGTTGTTGATGACCTATTCACTGAAACATATGAGAGAATGGACCTAACACCAAACATATTTTGAACAAAGCTCCTCTATCAAGCTGCATCCTACAATAAAGGTCCACAACAGATAGATGGCGATAAATGAAGACAAAGAGAAAAAGAAAGAAACAATACTGGGGCAGTGAGTGCAAAACATTGTAATGAGTAGGACATATAAAGCATGGAAATGGGTGTTCAGCCTATTGAGACCTTACTGACCATCAAGCACCCACTTTATTTCCCTCATATTCACATTAACTCCCCTCCAGATTCTAACATTCACTGACACGTTAAGCAAAATTTACAGTGGCCAATGAATCTACCTTTGTGATGTGGATGGAAACCGAAGCACCTGGAGGATACCCACGTGGTCACAGGGAGAATGTGCAAACTCCACACAGACAAATCTCCAGCTTACCAACCAGCATGTCTTTGGGATGTAGGGGAACACCCAACAACCTGGCATAAAATCGCATGGTCATGGGAAGAAGGTGAAAACTCTACAGACATCACCTGAGCTCAGGATCAAACTGAGGCAACAGTGCCAACCACTGTGCTGTGGTGATTCTATTGTAACCAACCATTTCCACATGACAGTAACAGATACATCACCTTTCCTTGCATCACCTCCCATTCCATCATCCTGGGACCCCTTCCAGGTAAAGTATTATTTGCTCTCCTGCCAATTTGGTGTACTAAGTCCTGTCCTCATGATGCGGAGAAACTAAATACAGTTATGACAGCACCTCTGTTCCATCGGCAAGAGTGTTGTGTGCTTCCAGTTGCCTGTAACATTAATTTTTCATCCCTCTTCCATTTTGACCCATGTGTTTTTGCCTCCCTATTTTGTTCCAACAAAGCCCATTACAAGCTTGAGGAATAGCACCTTATCTTTCATCTAACATGTTGCAAACATTGGGACCCCATATTGAATGCAACTTAATGTAACCAGCCACTTTTCTATGCGTTAGAACCTGCCAGTTCTGATAGAAGATCCTGAAGCGTTAACATTAAGTTTGTTTTCTTCTCTCCGTAGTTGGTAACTGATCTTCTGAGTAATCATGAATTTCTATTATTTAAGATTTTGCAGCAACTGATAGGTTCTACATTTCAAAATTTCAGCAGTGTTTTGTCCCTCTCTTCTCTGTCCCCATTTATTATTTATTTCCACTTACATCTCTTACAGAAAGATTAGCTATGATTTGTAAGCCTGTACTATCCTCTTTTTGATGTTGCAGATGTTGGTCAACCTTGGTCTCCAGTCGTTCACAAACATTCCTTTTATTCTCTCTGGCCCTCCTCTTCTCTGCAATTTAAAACACATATTCCAGTTCTGAAGGAAAGTGATTCACCTGAAACATTAACTCTTCTTCTCTCCACATATGCTGCCTGGCCCGCTGAGCATCTTCAACATCTTGTTTTTATTTCTAATTACACTAGCTTGGCTCCAATGAGCACATCACTCACGTGCCTGACAGTCTATTCTGAGTATTGTCACAGCAAAATATAATCAAGTGGACAGAGGAAAACATTAGGGAGTTCTCAAAGCCTCTTTGAAAACTGTAACATCACCACTGGCTCCTGGGAATCAGGGAGGCCTTGAGATATTCATGTTCCTTTGGAAGTGCACAGAAGCCCAGTGTAAATGGCATAAGCAGTGAACCACATCCCAAACTACTTACATTCGCATCAAGCACCACCGCCCTCCTGTATTGGAGTCTGTGATTCTCATCATTAGTCTCATCATCATCTCAGAACACACAGAAGAGTGGAAGCAAGTCATTCTCAATCCTCAGCGGAATTCAAAGTATTGGATAATTGGAAAAGCCACCTCTGGGATCATATTCCTATTTCATAATTAAAAGTACTCAAAAGCAACAAATTTGTCATCTGCAGCAAACCACATTATCTTTGCATGGTTTACAAAAGTAGGAATTGTGGCACAAAATCTTTCAAGTAATGGATGAGGCCTTCTGCTACATGGGAATTCTTCAATATATATCTTGTTATGTGGTGGGGCCAGAATAGGTCCCAGCTACATACTGCTGGAAAAACATATCCTTTGGGTAAGCTATCCATCCCCAGCTGTGTATGTTTAAAAAATAAAACAAATATTTTACTTAAAAATAAAATAAATGCAATGTTATAAATATATTCAAAGAATTCAAAAGAATTATACAGTAACTTCAGAGTTACCGTGACATTTTGGAGCAGATCCACTGCATTGAAATAAATGGAGATAGTTTTCATGCCAGTCCATTCTGAGACAGGCTGTTAAGGCATATTCCTGAACTGAAATGCTTGTGACTAGTGACATCTTCGCACTGAAGTATCCAGTGGACAAAATGTCAGCAAATATCTGTCAGTATGTCTGAGACTTCAGTTTTTGTACAAACCATAAATGCAATGTAATTTGATAAATTAATCCTTTAGAGCGTGGAAATGTAATGAACTATCCTCACAAACCTGACAATCTACAGGTGGTAGACACAAAATGCTGGAGTTACTCAGCGGGTCAGGCAGCATCTCTGGAGAGAAGGAATGGGTGATGTTTCGGGTTGAGACCCTTCTTCAGACTGTCAGGTCAGTGGGCTGGACAGAGATAGAATGTAGTCGGAGACAGTAAGACTGGTGGGAGAAATGGGATGGGGAGAGGATGGAGAGGGAGGCAAAGCAAGGGATATTTGAAGTTAGAAGTCAATGTTCATACCGCTGGGGTGTAAGCGACCCAAGCGAAATATGAGGTGATGTTCCTCCAATATGCACTGGACCTCTGACAATGGAGATGGGAAGATGTGGCCAATAGTGGGATCCCGTTGGAGATGGTGAAAGTGTTGGAGGATTATGTGCTGTATGCGACGGCTGATGGGGTGGAAGGTGAGGACAAGGGGCGCTCTGTCCTTGTTGCGAATGTGGGCGGGGGGAGCAAGAGCGGAGCTGTGGGATATCGAGGAGGCCCTAGTGAGAGCCTCATCTATAATGGGTGGGGAACCTGCGTTTCCTAAAGAATTAGGACATCTCCGATGTTTCCCATACTAGATCATCAGAGATTTCCTCATTCTTTAGGGTTTTCCATACTAGATCATTGGAGATGTCCTCCAACACTTTCGCCACCTCCAACATGGTCCCACTACTGGCCACATCTTCCCATCTCCACCCCTTTCCGCTTTCCGCAGAGACCGTTCCCTCCGCAACTCCCTGGTCAACTCGTCCCTTCCCACCCCCTCCCCAGGTACTTTCCCCTGCAACTGCAGGAGATGCAACACCTGTCCCTTTGCCTCCACCCTCGACTCCATCCAAGGGCGCCGACAGTCTGCTCAGGTGAGGCAGAGGTTCATCTGCACCTCTTCCAACCTCATCTACTGCATCCGCTGTTCCAGGTATCAACATCAGTATATTGGTGAGACCAAGCGCAGGCTCGGCGATCGTTTCGCTGAACACCGCCGCTCGGTCCGCCTCAACCTACCTGATCTCCCTGTTGCTCAGTACTTTAACTCCCCCTCCCATTCCCAATCTGACCTTTCTGCTCTGGGTCTCCTCCATTGTCAGAGTGAGGCCCAGCACAAATTGGAGGAACAGCACCTCATATTTTGCTTGGGTAGCTTACACCCCAGCGGTATGAACATTGACTTATTTAACTTCAAATGCCCTTGCGTTCCATCTGTCTCCATCCCCTCCCCCTTCCTAGTTCTCCCACCAGTCCTGTCTCCGACTACATTCTATCTCTGTCCCGCCCACTCCCCTGACATCAGTCTGAAGAAGGGTCTCGACCCAAAACATCACCCATTCCTTCTCTCCAGAGATGCTGCCTGACCCGCTGAGTTACTCTAGCATTCTGTGTCTACCTTCGATTTAAACCAGCATCTGCAGTTCTTTCCTACACAATCTACAGGTGGTTAAGTGTCCACAAAACTAGAGAGGATAGTTCATTATATTTCTGCGTTCTTAATGATTAATTTATCGAATTACATTGTGTAGCTGTCATTATAGTATTTTGCTTCATATTTGTTTCTCTTTGGGATCAGCCTTATAATGATATATCCCTTATCTCTCATGGCAAGGATGACTTGTTGCTACTCCAATTCTGCAGGTTCTGAAGGTCAAATTGCTGAGGACAGTATGAAACATACTCAAACAGATATGGTGCAATACTTGGTGTCTTTGGATTGGGCAGGAGGAGAATTTCTGAAGTAATGTATTTCTTCTGGTTTTGACATTGGGCTCTATGTGGTTCTGAACAATTGACTCTAGATTCTCAGTTCCAAATGAAAGCATTTACTCTACTTGGAGAAGAGCATGGGCCAGTGATTCCCTGAAGTCAATGCGATAATTTTATCTTTTCCAGGTTTTGAGAACATCGTGGAATCTTTCTCCCCAATCAAGATGGTAATCTCTCTCTGTGACAGTACTCGGAAAAGGGTGTCCATTGCAAAAGGCTGATGCTGGGCGTGCAAATGACAGGATCTGCTCAATTGGAGCAAACTGAGTAACAAGGGCATCAACACTGGGAATGTTGACATGGGAGAGGGTGCTAACATTGACTCACTTACCTTTCTGGTGAATCTGGAGGAGTTTGCAGAGACAGTGTTGATGGTGTCCTTTTAGTGTTTTTATGTGACTGTTGTAGGTAATCAAAGACTCAGAAACATAAGGAAGAGCAGGATTAATGCTGGTAAATGCCTGGGAAACTATGAGTTTTGTAAAAGGGTCTGATCTTCAAACATCCTTTCCCTCAGATAACCAAAGGTTGCACGTGTGTGGTGATGGCAATGGTGAATTTCATAATTAGGGTCTACCATCATTGACAGATGGCTTCCTACATATCGGAAGTTTTCCACACAATAAATATGTAATGTTCCTCCTTGGATTCATATTTATCCAAAAATTCCACATATGTTTTTTAAATTTAGAATCTCAACAAATCTAAATGGAAGGAGAAGATATAAACAAATACATACCATGTTCATTATTGGTTTTACTTGTCTTTCCCAATATCATTTCTTGCTTAAAAACCATTAGCTTTTTCACAGTGTAGAACGCTTTTGCTAGATGAGCATCCACCAGCCAGTCTAGCTCTTTCAGGAAGTGTAAGACTTGGTAAAGTAACTGTGGTTTTATCTTAACCCTAACAAGAATGAGTGGATCAACTTTGGTAATCTGATTATTCAGCCTCTGATCACAGGTTGGAAGTGGGTAGAACTCCAAAGTTTTCCCCAAAGCTTCTCTCAGAACATAATTGGTCACTTTAACAAGAGATTCGCATTGCAGTAGTATTTCTTTTACTTCTGTCATTCTCTGGTAGATAGTCAGCAAACTTTTCTCCTGTTTGTCTTTCTTTGGTATTGTGCTCCGTACAAATCGTTTGTGCAGTGGGTATATGTCAGATGAGTTGGTTGTGAAGTATGACAACTTCCAATGAGTGCTTTGAATTTGTTGATCACCATCTGAAGAACAGAAATTAAATATTCAGATTAAAAAAAAAAAATTACATGGGTTGTAACTCTTAATGAATACTTATACTCGTCTGTTTATTATTATTATATATTCTAAAATGCAATGAAGACAGAATTTATGATCACACCTTTGTCAGTATCAAGATGTCCCAAAACACAAAGTCACAGCTCAGTATTTTGTTTTGATGTATATAAGCACCACCATAATTTGCACATAATCTGATTTACGAATTTACCGAGACATGAATATTGACATGGACACTGAGGAATTTTTTTATTTCACTTTCAAAATGATACTATAGAACATTTCATGTTCACTCGAGAAAGTAGTTGGGGTCCTGGATTAATAATTTTATCAGATTGACAGTACATTAGTTGGACCCCAGCTGGAATACTTTATGCAGTTTTGGCTGGCACAACTATGGAAAGGTTGCGATTACACTAGCGAGGGTGAAAAAGGATTTTTGCCAGTATGTGGCTGAGGTGGAGTGTTTCAGCTAACAGGAGAGACTGGAAAGGCTGGGAATGTTTGCCTCAGTATGAAGAAGACTGAGAAGAGATCTGATTGAGAAACAAAGCTGAGGAGCATAGATTAGATTAGTAAGAAACGTTTACCCTTGGCAGACTTATACATTACCTGAAGTAAAAGTTGGGAACTTTAGAGAGATTTAAGGAAGATTTGTTATCCACCACAAGCCAGTCCCTGAAGGAGTGGGATTGGGTACACCCACCCTCACCACTGCTTTTGCCCATTATGAAGTGTTCAGACAAGAGAACTTAATTTGTTATTAGCATTTTACATTTTTGACAAGATAATATATTTGACCATCCTTGGTTGCCTTAAGGAGATCAGGTGTCCATCGTGCTGGTGTAGAGTTACAGAGGCCATTGCGTTCCTTCATCAAGATTATGACAGACCTTCAAAAAGTATCTTGTTAGATACGTCATTTAGGACATCCCAGGTGGTGAAGATGCTATAAAATGGAAGCCTTTTGTTTCACTTTTGAATCACATTTTCCCCTTTTTTGTAACAAAGAAATATGAGAATTTAAGAATTTTGCTTCCATGTAAACCATTAAACAGATAAAGGCATTATTGCCCTTTTCACCACCTTATCTATCTTGTTCTCACTTTCAGGCAACTATGTATCTGTGCATCTAGGTCTCTCTGTTTTACGACTCTCCCCAAGGCCCTGTTTTTTACTCCCGTTTTGCTTTACTTACCAAAATGCATTAATTCACACTAATTTGAGTTAATTTCCATCTGCCATTCCTTTACACACTTTCCCAGTTGATCTAGATCCGTTATAATCTTAGACAATTTTCTCAGTGTCCATCGCACCACCAATCTTGGTGCCATTCGCAAAGTTACCATCAAGGCATTTATATTGTTAATGTATATGACAAAACAGGGGATGCAGCACCGTTCCTGTGGCACACCATTGGTCACAAGCCTTTTCAATCTGAAAAACAATCCACCACTGTCACCATCCGACTCCTTCCCCCAAGCTAATTTTGTATGCAATGTACCGACTCATTCCTGGATCCCATGAGTTCTCACCTTCCAGTCTGGCCTACCATACAGGGCATTGTAAAAAACCCTGCTAATGTCCATGTAGTCAACGTCTACAGCTCCACCCTTGTCAATTTTCTTGGTAACCTCCCTCAAAACCTCAATCAAATTCATGAGACACAAGTTCCCATGTGCAAAGCCATGTTGACTATCCCTAATTTGTCCTTGCTTTTCCAAATGCAGATAGATCCTGTCTCTCCAAATCCCCTCCAATAACCCCCCTCAACATTGATAAGAATTATTGACGTCATAACAACCTATAGTTTCATAAACGTCCTTCAGGAGATGAAATGTGCCAGGATTAGCTGATCTGGGCAATATATGACTTCAATCACTGCTTGTGGTTGACTCTTAAATGCCACTTGAAACAGCCCAGCAAACCACTAAGTTGATGGTGGTTCATCACCACCTCAATGAGCAATCAAGGAAGGACAATAAATGATGGCTTTGCCAACAGTGCCCAGTCCCCAAAATCAGAATTTAAAAAAATTACATTGAGGAAATCATTGGATACAGGAACAAGTTAAGATGTAGTTTGTGTTTAAACACCAAGAGGCAGTCGCCCCAGAATTCATCTTAATTATTAGGATTATCTTAGGTAGACAATGTTACAAAGCATTTGTAGAAATTTGAAGCTGCACTACTTTTCATTCTTACAGCAGCACGAGACAGGCAAGAGTAATACTGAGTGAATTGTGTGTGACATGGCTATTGGCTTTGTCCTTCTTGATGGTAGAGTTCATAGGTTTGGAAGGCTCTGTTGAAATAATCCAGGCACGCACCTGCAATGCATTCGAGGGCCACAACACTACAAAAATGTTTGGAAGTGGTGGAGAGAATAAATAGTTAGGTTGGTTGATAAGCACCAGTCAAGTGACCTGCTTTGTCCTGGACAGCATCTCAAGTATCGCTAGAACATCACTCATCCGGGCAATTGGAGAGCATTTTATTATGCTTCAGACGCGCTTTGTTTATGGTGGAAAGAATAAGATGGTGGAAAGCATTAGGGTGCCAAAATCAACCCAGCATTTGGCCTTTTCTTGTAGCCACAGTACTTGGGTGCCTGGCCCAGCAGATTTTCTAATCAATGGTGACCCCCTAGGATGTTGATGGTGGTAGACTTGGAGAGAGAGGCAGGTCAGTGCATTGAGAAAATGTTTCACAAAGTGTACTTGTCAATATACATAGTCTATGATTTGGAGCAAGGGTAAAGATCTAACTTGCAGAGCAAGTTTGAGAAATGGACTGTGAGGCTGCAACTGTGAAGTGAAAATTAATAACCATTAAACATAAATTATTTATTAACATATATTTAAATGAGATTTGAATACAAGAACTTCAATTGGCCTTGAATGAGTGTTTTCTGAGCATTACACAAAAATGTACCGACAATTATGCATGCATGCTTGTCAATGGAGATGAGGCTCATTTTGAGTCATTTGGCAATGACAGTCCTATGTGCAGTTCAGTGTGAGTTGAGACATTGAGAACATGCAAGTATTTGCGGGTTTCCTTTTTAGAATGCCTGAAAGAAAAATGGTGCAGGATTTTGAGAGGTGGACGCACAAAATAAAATCTAATTCCCAGAAGAGGAGATTGTGAGGTCAATGATAAAATTACTAATTAATTGGAAAGCTAGTTACCGTGGTAAGTTGGAAGCCTTACAAGTAGAATTATGAAATAGAAAATAATTTTAAATGCTGATGGGAACTGTGTATTGTTTTGGTAGCATTTGAAGACGTAAAACTCAAATTCTAAGATTAGATAAATGTGTAACAAGGGTGGAGTAATTCATTAGCAGTAGGATTTCAACTTCCATACAGATGCAGTTAAACCCTATCAGGAAGGAAGTAAATTTCTCAAGAATTATCATGATAGTGGTCAGCAACAAAAACATTCCTACAGCTGACAACATAGCTGGATATATTAGTAATGAGCTATATATCAGATTTCATTAACAGCCTGAAAGTGCATGGATATTTATTTAAAAGTAGTTGTATATTCAAGATCAATATAGTAATTAAAATAAAAATGGAAAAAACAGCCATGAAGTATTCTAGACTTAGACAAGCCCACTTCAATACTGACACATTGACGGTTTGCAATAAGTTGTAATGGGAAAAAAAGACAAAGACCAGTATGAAGTATTCATAAAGGAATTTAATGGGATAAGTGCCAGTGTAGTTTCCTCAGGAGGAAAGAGTTTCAGTTGGCAACTAATTTGTAGTCTATGACTAAGAGCTAAACATGACATTAAAAGAAAATGTATCTTTCAATACAAGAACCAACACCCAGAACCTGTCAACTAGGATAGATTGCAAGAACAATAAATGGCCACGGAACAGTAAAAGCTTGAAAAAAGAAGAACATCAATATTTTTTATAACATTAGGAAAAGTCAGAAGCAAAGCAGGATTCCTTGAAAACATATAAAAAATTAAAAAAAAATCATGAAAATGTTACATCAACATTTATTACAACGAGGATGGCATACTGTCATCAGGACATGGGATCCAAATGGCAGAATGTAAGTAGATCCAACAGGGATCTACGTTGGAACCACAACTACTCCCAAAATCTGTTGATACATGGATGAAGGAGTGGAAAGCCACATCTCCATAAATTTTCAGATGTCACAAAATGTATGTTGCATCGGAAAATACCTACGCCACCACAATACACGCCATTAAGGGCGGTTTAGGTAGAAGCAATGAATTAAATTGATATTAATAGATTAAGGAAACGAGAAAAATGGCAACAAATGGATTGCAATCTTGACAAGGCGCATGTTTTTGTACCTAAGTAGAATAGAGTACCTCAAAAATGGTGAAAAGTTAGTAAGTATCAAGAACACAAATAGGATAAGGGCCAATCCACTATCCTCAGGAGGAAAGTGTTCTAGTGGCGTCTTACATATCTAAAGAACTATGGTGAAAGAACTATGAGAACTATAGTGATCTCATTTTATTAGATCATAAAAATAACACGGACAGGAAAGAAATATCAATTAGTGGGTTTGTCTTTACAGCTTTAGAATTAGAATGCACAGGCCTATATTTTAAGATATGAGGGCCTAAAGGCTGAGGTGGCAAAAGTTGGTTTGTGCAACTAATACTTGATCTAAGTGAATGCTGGACAGGCTTGGAGGAATGATATGGCCTCCCTTCTGTATGACTTTGTTATTCCTATTGGTGCTATTCTTTATTCCTTTATGGCTGCTATCTGTGTTGCAATAAAGTCTAAATCAACAGAGGTTAGACTCTGCAATATAGCTAGTTGTACACTCCATTTTGGAGATCTCGAGCATGCTTGCTAACTATGCATTCATTGTGCATCTTCCTTAGATTGCTTCAGATGAGCTCTTTGCAACAGAACCTGTTGCTCTTTGCAACAGAACGGTGTTGAACCTCTCCCTTAAGTTTTTCTCTTTCCTCTTGGCCTGACTTAAGCGATGGTTGCTTAATGTCCCATCATATGTCATTTTTATTTTTCTGCTATCCTCTAAGCATGAAGATGCAATCCAACATTCAAGTCCTGATTAATGTAGGTTGTTGGGAGCTGAGTGATCGGACGTATGCACTGAGTGGCATCTGAGGCAGATGGTGCTCGTGGTAAGAAAATGTACCAGAAGGAGCACTTACAGGGCGTGAAACCAAGGAGCTTCTTCCAACACCACACACAAACTCTTGAGCACACGAACTTCAAGCATGGACCTCCTTAATTCCCTGAGGATATAATGGCAAGTCTACTTTCCATCTCTTCTGTCAAGATCTCCAGTGGAACATCCATGCAATACCCTGCCATGTTATATAATTCTTCAATGTTCTTAGCTCAAATTCACTTCCTACATATCTACCACCTGCCTCAATTAAAAAACACCTCTCTTGCTTTGTACAATGTAGGCCGATTTTATGTTGCTACTAATATTCATTCTTGTTTTTGTTTCCACTGGAATTTGAAATCATGTTGAAGAGGCAACAGGAAGTTGGTGTACTCTGCGTTATAATCAAGGGTTTTGTTATCACATTTGGAATATTAGTTTTCGATTTTCGTTTCAGCTGTTTTGCATATAGGCAGCTGCATAAGCAACCTGCTAATCAGTATACTAACTAACTAACCCCATGCAAATAGCTTGAAGATAAATAATGATGCAGCAGTTTATTTGCTGAAATGTTGCCTTTTCATGCGTTGCTATTAATTAGGGTGGGTGACTCTCCAACGGAGACAGCGACTAAAACTTTACACTGAGCACACAATGTGCTCCCAGCTGTTGTAGTACGCCCTTTGGCCTGTGCCCAATACAAAGCAACAAAACAAACTGCTTTTACAAGTTGGGTTTGCATGTCTCTATCAACATCTGGAAGACACAATAAGAGCACCTAATAATTCCCACAGCTTGAAGGCATTCAGGTGCTTCTGGCTTTCTAGAGGTCAGTGATTTTCCAGTTTAGAGTTCTCTTCAGGTTAAGACAACTGGTGCCAGGTTGCCACCTGTAGTAGATGGAAATTAAATCAATAGTGCAGTCTTACATATAATAGCAGGAAGAAAACAATTTAATTTTATAGATGGATAATGCATGTTTTTTTCTGGAGCCCACTGAGATGGAATTTCCTCCTAAAAACGTGGAATAGACTATTTAAATATATATATTTTTAAAAATGGGATAAGACATTCTGCAACGTTTTATGAGATTATGTAGGATCGGTGCCCTAACTCCATCTACTTGTCTTGATTTTATATCAGTCAATATCCTGAGCTGGAATTAGAAACCTCAGATTTAAAATTATTAATAGAGATAATGTTTTGTGGGCAAATACTCCACCCTTCTATTACTTGCAATATGAAGAACTACTTCCCAAGCGGCCTGCCTTCTAGTTAAAACTAATATTCCTTCATCCTTGAACTCCCGACTAGCAGAAAAGGATTTGCTTTGTCCTCCTTAACAATTCCTTTCCAAATCCTTCAAATCTGGTTCAAATCACCCATTAATCTTTGACTGTACAGGAAATACAAGGCTAGTTTATATAATTTGACTTTATAATATAACTTGGAGCAGTGGCAATATCCTGGGAAATTGTGCAGGACAGATTTACAAGAAATATTCATAACAGCAGCAACTTGTATTTGTATTATATCGTAATGCATTAAAACATTTCAAATTGTTCAAAGGAACATCATTAAACATTGTGCAGCAATACAAAAGATTGTCCCTACATGGTCTCTGTTGCATAATCTAATTCATTGATACACATTTATTTCACCAGCACAGAAACTTAAGGGACACCAAAGGTTTTTTCAAAATACTTGTACATATCAATTATTAATAATTTCTGCCTTTTACTTTCTAACTAAATTTCCACTGAGGTCAATAGCTTCACCTCAGTCTGTGGGTTTTTATTATTCCAAAGTTTATCATATTGAACCTTATTGAAAGCCTTCAAGTGTATAAACTGTATCCATAAACAATACAATCTTCTACATTAATTCCCCCCTTCCCAAAAGAAAATCCAATCAGTCCAGCTGGACCTACCCTGAACCAGATCCCTCAATGTTATGCATTATTACATATTTTAACAGATCCTGCACAATCCATTATGTTAAAACAATCAGATTTTTCTTTAAGTAAATGTTTGTTGTTTTCCAATCATAAGAGCTAATTCCTGAACCAAGACAATATGGAATACTACAGCTTTTTTCCCCCCAAGAACTGTGGATTTGTAAGTCATTAAGTGCCATTATTTTTCCTGTACCATCTGCTATCTCACTTGAACTTAGTTGATTCCAGTCTTTGATTTTGTTTTATTAGTTTCCTGGGATGCCAAATTTACTGTCATTTTCTACTGTCATGTTCTGCTGCTGCTCTATTTTCTTTGTAATTTCCCATCCATCTGTGTGTAATGAACCTGTTATCCTTTTTATCTTCTGTCAAGTTTGAAATTTCTCACAGATCTGAGTCTATTGTACTATTTACTTTTATTCTTTCCTTTTGGTTTCATGGCACCTCTCACTACTTATGTTCACCATCTTTCCATACCGTATCTATATTCCCTTCTATTTTAGTAGTTTTAATGCTGTCTAGCTTACCTTTGCAACTTTTTCCTTGGAATAGCTGTATCATGCCATGCCAGTGAAGTAAACCCAGTACACCTACAGCAAAAACTGCAAAATACAGCAGGTGAAGTGCAAATTCTCTTGCTACCTCTGGGCTAGAAAACACTCTCCTCCTTTTCTTTAGTGTATGATCCTCAGGCATGAGAAGCCTGGGAGCAGCTTCCAATGCAGGCGAGACATTTTGAAACAGCAACTGCTTTTGATGAGGCCATAAATGAAGGGACTGAGGTATTGTACTTTGCGAAAACCTCTTAACTGTGCAGTTGTCACAATTGTCTTTGAGGGAAGATTGGAACTTGGGGGTTTCATCTGTTTGCATTTTGAATCTGAAAATGACAGTAAAAAGTCAAAATTAACATCATACAATCCACCACAGTGAAACCAATCAGTAATCATCAAATTATCATTGTAAACCAACATCTATAGTTCCTTGTGTCCTTGATGATCACTGTAACCTTGTCTTAAGGATGATTGCGGGAGAGCCCTGGGTGTGGAGATGGTATTGGCGGATGAAAGGACATAGGAGATGTAATTACTGCCTTTGGATAACATCTGTACATGGAATATATCAGCCTTTCCACTATCACATTTAAAGCTTCATAAGCCTCTTCCTTGCCACCAGATTATTTTAATTTCTTGAATCTAAACCTTTTGTTTACGTACGTCTTCTTAAATGACCATCTTAAATTATCATCACTCTACCTGTTCATTTTCTACATCTTGTATTTGCTTAAAATTGAAGTTGTTTGTGTTCAATATTTGGTTTAGAGTTATAGCATGGAAACAGGCCCTTCGGCCGTGTCCATGCCGACCACTGATTACTCGTTCACACTAGTTCTATGTTATCCCACTTTCCCATCCACTCTGCACACCAGGGGAATTTACAGAGGCCAATTAACCTACATACCCACACGCCTTTGGGATGCAAGATGAAATGGGAGCTCCTGGAGGAAACAGTCACAGGGAGAACATGCAAACTCCACACAGACAGTACCCAAGGTCAGGATTGAACCCGGGTCCCTGGTGATGCGAGGCAGCAGCGCTTCCAGCTGCACCATTGTTCTTGTCCTTTGGCCTGAAATTTCTGTCTCCACAGATACCACCCGAAATGCTGCATAACCCAGTCATTAGATAAACATTTACATTTAACCTAGCGTCCATAGAAATTGTGAGTAACTATCAAATTAGAAGTGGGTAGCAAGAAAAAGGGCTAGGTTGAAAGATTTGTATGTTTTCTTCCAAATTACTTCCTGAATAAATATATGTATTTCTGACCTCTGGAACTCCATTCGCTGTTACTTGTTGGTCGCAACGTGACAAACTAAATTCACAGCAATGATGTGACTAAAACTATGAACGCCCAGGAAATTTGTGTTCCTTGAACTCCACGGTCATCAACGTCTTCACACAAGTAAGCACATTTGATTGTTATGAGGATGTTAGGAGGATGAGGGGAGATCTTATAGAGGTATACAAAATCATGAGAGGAATAGATTGGGTATATGCACAGAGTCTTTTACCCAGAGTAGGGGAATCGAGGACCAGAGAACATAGGTTCAAGGTGATGGGGAAAAGATTTAATAGGAATCCGAGGGGTAACTTTTTCACACAGAGGGTGGTGGGTGTATGGAACAAGCTGCCAGAGGAGGTAGTTGAGGCTGGGACTGTCCCATCATTTAAGAAACAGTTGGACAGGGTACATGGATAGGACAGGTTTGGAGCGGTATGGATCAAGCGCAGGTAAGTGGGATTAGGGTAGCTGGGACATTGTTGGCTGGTGTGAGCGAGATGGGCCAAAGGGCCTGTTTCCACACTGTATTACTCTATGACTCTATGGAGGCTGCTCTTTTTAATTAAGGTCAGTTTATTTTCTTAAATCAAAGATCTAAATATGTGACTTTTCGCAATATTCCATGGAATAAAAGCCACAATTAGTGAAATGAAACAACTTAACAGCACAAAAAAGAATTCCTTTCAAACACTAATTCATTTAAAATTGAATCTTTGAATCTCTTTCCAAACCTCACTAATTGAGCCAATTAGTTAAAAAATTTTGGTTAAAAATGAATAGATATTTTTTATATCTGATTATAACTCCAGATTTCGCAGTTGCAAAATATCATTTACATCTGAAAAGCTCTCTGCTCTTCAAAAGTACCACATTCGTTTTTTTCCACCGCACTGTACATAGTTAATTATCAGATGTCAACCCACCAATTTCCAACACCTACAAATCTCACTTACCTTGGTCCAATAAATTCCCTACGGCAGTTACTCTTAATGGTATGGTTTGTGTTTTTCATCCAAAAACTGAAGATAAACTATTCTCTCAGTCGTCTTCTCATTCTCCTGCCAAATACTCCGTTAAAGTAATTTTATAACATGCCAAGCAGCGAACTTCAAGCTGGCTAGCCGTGTCTGAACTTTGCAAATTAGGGCCAGAGAAACATCATTGACATTAAGTTTACTCTTCAATAGAAACAAACGTCTATTTATTATTTGTGTAAATCACCACGCACTAGGACCTGCCTGGCAGAATTATACTGTTTCCAGTAATGTTGCACAGTACTGGAGACTGCCGATCGAGGGTGGGAGTTGTTGGACTGTCAGTCAACAGAAGTGAGAGGACGGCAGAAAAAGGTCACTTCAACTAAAGTTGGAAGGATTTCTCATCGTTTAAGTAAAAGAACAACGTGCAGTTCTAATTACATTATTTAAATACATGGAAATAAAAGCAAGGTTAAAAGTTGATTATTTCATTCGTTTTTTTCTCTAAGCAAATATATTTAAAGTTAGATTATCGTCAATCCAGTGTGTCTTTCCATTTTAAATGATTTGGGGTTTCAATGTATGGGGGAACACAACACACGCACAATATGAAACTTTGGAATTGATGCTCAGAAATAGTAGACGAAATATTTGTATTTTACCGCGGCATGGTCCCTAGTACCAATCTCGGCTTTTCGCCCGGTCAAACTGATTCCTTTCTTTCCTCCGCTTTTGTTGTAGTGTTGATTGCAGCTGGAGTCAAAACAAAATCCACGTGGCATGTGACATCACCTGGCGGCGAAACGTTCGGGACAGCGAGCCAAGCACTGGGATCTCAAGCGCATCCCCAACCTGAAGCGAGAAATAAGCACGGCCACATGCGGTGTACCCGCCTCCAAAGCCGAGCTGGTAACTCGGTGTCGATGTGCAGGGAGCCGAGCTGCAGGCGCCGGCTTCTAGTAGTTCAGACTGCGATGCGCAGCCTCGTTTCCACAGCCTTTAATGCCGGTAAAATCCTGTACCGAGGGACAAAGACCCAGGAATTACAGTTCGGATATTTGTAGTCACTAGATTATAAACAAAATCAATAATATCGAGAAAGAGGTTGGCTCCATTCACTATAGTAAAATTGTATTAAAGGACATTATTGTTAAACAAATCACTGTTTAAAAACCCCCATTAAAAAGTGTAACCATTTTCTAGTAAGTGAATTAGTTGGAAATTAATACAAAACTGCAGCTGCTGGAAGTCTGAAATCGAAACAGAAAAGGCTGAAGCACTCAACAGAGGTCGAACTGTACCCGTGGAAAGAGTAAAACAGTTAATGTTTCAGGTCAAAGACCTTTCACCAATTATTTTGAGTTGACAGTTTTTCTTGAGGTATTTGTGATACCTGCCGCCACGTGATTGATCATTTGGTCAAGCTTTAATGCCTTTCTGGCTATTGCATTCATTATTTGGAACAATTATAATTCCAAGTAGAAAACTAAGTATTTTGAGTTGTAATGTATGACAATGTGACCTGCTGGTACACTGGCCACACACACACACGCAAATAAAACAGATAACGAGTGATTTTTGGGGGGAATATGGGACTCACCTTACCATGACGTTTCAGTATTGACACCAGAACCAGCTAGCGACTTGGAGGCGGTACAGATACTGTTCGTTCGATATTATTAACATGTACTGCAAACATAAGATGTGACACAAATTATAGCAGAGCTCAGATAGAGTTATTAATGCATTAAAATGTAATGAGCAGGGGATAATTACAAAACAAATTTGGTGTTTTAAATTATTCAATCATTTACAGCAGTAAAGCCTTGGCTAATGAAAGAATTACCTGAACATCTTAATCCCGACCAGTGTTGCCATATGTATGCTTATAACTAATAGACATAATAATAATTCAAATTCAGGATGTTGATTTGTATTCTAGCTGCATCTTATCTGGTTGGTGAACCCAGGGAGAGAAGGGCCGAGTGAAATTCTAGAACATGTTAACATTAATAGAGATATGAAATGTTGAGATGGTATAAATCCTCAGGGATTCATAAGAAGTATTCAAGGCTGTTATGGAAGGCAAGGGAGGAGATTGCTGGGGCCCTGACAAAGATTGTTAAATCTTTGCTGAACTAAGGGGAAACACTAGATGACTGGAGGACAGCAAACGTGGTCTGAGGAAGGGTTTCGGCCCAAAACGTTACCTATTTCCTTCGCTCCATAGATGCTGCTGCACCCGCTGAGTTTCTCCAGCATTTTTGTGTACCTTCGATTTTCCAGCATCTGCAGTTCCTTCTTTAACAGCTTTATTCAAGATGGGTAGCAGTGATAAACCACATAATTATAGGACTGAGTGTCCAATGTCAAGAGCAAGAATGTTATTGGGAAAAATTCTGTGGGACAAGATTAATGTCTACTTCAAAAAGCAAGGATTATTAACAATCAGCATGGTTGTTGTGGGGGGACTCAGCCTGACCAACTTGACTGAATTTTCCAAAGTGACAAAATGTATTGAGGCCAATGCTGTTGATGTGGTCCACATGACTACAGTAAAAAAGACTAGTCCAGAAGGTTAGAGCCCAAGGCATCCAAAATTAGCTTGGTGATTAGGAGGGAGAAGGTGATGATGGAGGTATTTTGTAATAAGGCTAGAATGTGGTGATCATTATATACATTAATATCTTAGATATGCAAGATGTTTCCAGATGACACAACACTCAGTAGTGCTGTTGATAGTGAGGGGGGGGGGGGAGGTTGGAGTCCTACATTGTAGAATTATATTGCTTAGCTGGTAAAATGGCAAAATCATGACAGATGAAATTTACTCTAGATAAGTGCCAGGTGATAAACTTTGGGTAGGTGAGGGTGTACATAATGAATGGTAGGGTCGAGTCGTACAGTTGTATAGCTCAGAAACAGGACCAATGGCCCATCCCATCGCATCCATGCCACAACTATGCCTATAAATGCTAATCCAATTTGTCTGCTTAAGGCCTGTGTCCCACTACTATTGTCCTATCCAGGTACTTTGTCCAAATGATTTGTAAACATTCTTATTGTATTCCCCCCTACGCCAGCTCATTCTGTATAATCAGACCTTATGTATGGAAAAAGCTTGCTATTCAATTTTCCTTTAAATTCCTCCCCTCTCAGCTATGCTTCTCAGCAAATTCCTCCCCTCTCAGCATCCTGGGAAAAGGACTCTATCTACCCTATCCTCCAGCATCTCCCTCTCCAGGTTATTCACACCCCCTGCCCCCTCGCCCCCTCCATGGTTATTCATGATTAAAGTTTCCACAAAAAGCCAAAACAACCTTTTAAAACACCAGCTTCCAGTGACTAACCCTCCCCGGGTTAGTCACACCCCCCGCCCCCCCCCAATGGTACAGTGAAACAGAATATTCCACCACCTTCCAGTGACGTCAGGGGGAGGGCCTCATTTAAAAAACAGCTACATCAGCTCGCCAACGCACACCGTTGGGGGAGCAGACCCAATGGGTCTGCACATAATCTAGTCATTTTATAAACCTCTATAGAACCATCCTTCAGCTTCCTGTGTTCTCATGAGAATAAACCCAGTCTACCCAGTCGTTCCTTACAACTAAAGCCTTCCATTCCAGGCAATATTGTTTAAACCTTTCCAATCCAGTCTTCTTTTACCTCACCTGTGGCAAATGAAGATGCAAAACTCTTAAGAGTCCCTGGATAGATCCCTTCAGGCTTAAGGATTTATGCACTTTAGTGTGTGGTACTATCTCGAACGGTTTCTCTTTCCTGTTCCAGAATATCAATGCATGGCTCCCCTAACTCTCTATCCTCCATATGTTTCTCCCTGGTGAATATCAATGAGAAGTACATATTTAGGATCCCATTCAAATCCCATTTCCACTCTGTTTTATCCATTTACAAATAAACATTTTCGTCCTTGAAGCAACCTATTCTTTTTCTAGCTATCCTCTTGCTTCTAATATACTTGTAAAAGATTTGGGGATTCTCTTTGATCCTGCCTGCCAATCTCCTTTTTAAGTTTTCTACTATAAACCTAATAGGACAAAATAATTGGAAAAAATAGATGTCGTCAATAGGTTTATTATGCACAATATTTCCTACGTTTAATCCATATTTTGAATCATTTTTTAAACTGATTACACCAAAAAGGCTGAAATTGGTTTATTGTTGTTTCCTACTTTACACAATGTTGACTTTCAATTTTTTTCTACATTTCATGCATCTTTCATTCCATTGTGACAATTTGTTGCTTATGTATAACTTACAACAATTGGTATTGAAATCAAATATACAGAGGTCCTTATTACATTTAAGGCTTTGATCAGTTTGTTTAGCATTGTCTTGCATTATTTCTGGATATTTCAATACAATCCCAAGGTCAAAATCAACCTCAAATTTCTGGTCTTTCCATCTGTTCCCATATTGATAATTGATATGTAATTTTTTGAAACTAAATGGCTGTACATTTTTTAAAGTTGAATGTGTAATTAATTCAGGGTATAAATACAAATGAAAACATCTCACAGGATAAAGCTATTAGACAGTTATCACATCAATTCAACACCTGAAACTGAAAAGTTCCTATAACCTTGAAAGATATCACAGAAGAAGCAATACTATTTAAGATGAAGACACAACACTTATTTTTGGAACTCCTCTCCTGAAATACAATACACAAGAACTGTCAATTAGTTCGTAACTTTACACATGTGAAAAGGTATGCAGCCATGTACCATGTTTTGCACCATTAGGGAAATATGAGGTATTGTTTAACAATTTTAATATGGAAAGCACTTCCATAAATGTTGGAACATCGTGACCACTTTAAAGAACGTTAGTGATGAAATGGAGTTTCCTTTCAATTTCATTGAGTTTTACAAATACAATACTTAGGGACAATACTATAAATATCTAGAAGGTAATAAACATTCAGATTAATTAATCACATTGGTTTAATCATCTTTCAATGAAAGGCTGTTTTAGCTACTTATTCACAATCGCATACTCTGTCATGTTACATTGTACAAGAAATTTCCAGTTTATAAACTAGTTGCAAAAAAAATAAAGGGTTGAGAGTAATCTTTGGTCATTATGACTAAACTCAGTATTGGCAGCTGGTTGTACTCATCTCAAGCTTCAATCATCCAATATAAAAGGAATTGAATGTGTGGAGTACACCAATGACCATTCTCATACATTTATTAAGTGACCAAAGAGAGATTTCTACTCCAAAAAATTCAGGAAAATTGTTGCCAGGATGCTGAACAGCTTACATCCCCAGACAGTTAAACAATAATTTGTAATTCAGGAAATACTAAACGTTAATAACAATCATAAAATATTTAAAATTACAGTAGGTGAACATTATTTCATGTGCAAGATACATAAATCATATGGATTTTTCCTGGTATAAAAATGACAGATTTTGTGCTGTTTCTCAAATGAATCAGCCTGAAAAGTGATAGCTTCTTGTGTCCTCAGAAGCTACAGTAGTCCAGTTTGACCATGTGCAAATTAAAGCAGTTCATCTATTCACATTTGCCTTGGAAACATCCACAGAGTCTTCAAGAAACAGGCAGTTCATGACTAATGAACTGTTTCAATCTTTCAAGGTACTGCGCATAAAGCTCAATGTCATTGTGGCCGGCTCCCTCGACCCAGAGGGGTTCCACTGCTCTTGGGCATTGCTCGTACATTGTAAGACCATGGGAAAAATCAATCACTTCATCCTCAGTACCATGAATTACCAGCACGGGAGAAGCTACCTTGGTTATCTTGTCAATGCTGAAAGAGATGAAATAAAGTTTGAAATACAAAAGTAATAATACATTTTAAAAAAAGGATTAAAAATCAATAGCAATTTTCATATTGATGCATTAGTGAAAAAGCCAATAGGTGAACCAGACTCCAATTGGTTTAGAATTACAAGCTAAAAAACTGCTCATTTTAAGTCTGTTGTCAGTTGAAAGATCTTGATGTCATTATCATCACACATAAATAAGAGATCGAGGTGTACGTGAGAGTAGGGAAGCAGTGTTGAAACCAAGATTGATTTTGCCATAATTTTACTGTGACAGAGGAGGCTTGAGCAGCCAATTGTCCTCCTTTTTGTAATAACAGTATACCACTCGCCCTCCCCAATCTGCTCTACCAATCAACATGATTATGGCCAATTTCATTTTAGCCTCAGTTCTGTATTTCCACCTACACCCCAGTAATATTTCACCCATTGCCTATAAAGAATCAATTTATCTCTGCTTTAAAATAACCCCCCTTTGAGGAAATGTTCCAAAGTAAAGAGAGAAAAAAAACACTTCTTGTCCTAAATCTGTAACTGCTGTGTTTTCAAACAATAATCCCGTTCAAGGGAAATCCATCTACATTCACTCTGCCAAGAACCCTTTCATTTGTTGTTTTTATTTCATAAGACTGTAAAATCATGAGGGGAATAGATAGGGTGAATGCACAAAGTATTTTACCCAGAGTATGGTAATCAATAACCATAGCACATAGGGTTAAGGTGAGAGGAGAAAGATTTAATAGGAACCTGAGGGACAACAGAGGATGGTGGGTGTATGGAACAAGCTGCCTGAGGGAGTAGTTGGGGCAGGTACAATAACAACTTCAAAAGACATTTGGACAGGTATAGTATGTGGTTAGGTAAGATTCAGAGGCATTTGGGCCAAACATGGACAGGTGGAACTATTGTAGATGGGGGCATCTTGGACAGCATGGGGAATTTTGGCCAAAAGTCATGCTTCTGTGCTCTATGACTAAGATTGTGAGTTAATGTCTTACTTCAGACAATTCAGTATATTTGGCAATTCAACAATTTGGCAATATTAGCAACAGGCCATACTTTTAGTTTAGTTTAGACGTACAGCGTGGAAACAGGTCCTTCGGCCCACTGAATCCATGGCGACCAGCGATCACCCCGTATACTAACTCTATTCTACACACTAGGGGCAATTTACATGTCCAATTAACCTACAAATCTGTAGGTCTTTGGAATGTGGGGGGAAATCGGAGTACTCGGAGAAAACCCACCTGGTCACAGGAACAACGTACAAACTCCGTACAGTCAACACCCATAGTCAGGATCGAACTTGGGTCTGGTACTGTAAGGTAGCAACTCTACTACTGCGCCACTTTGCTGACTGCTAAGCAATGTACATATTTTGAACTCTGCCTTCAACATGACCAATTCACAACAAGCCAAAACCACAGTTGGATAAATGATATCAATGCTTATGTTGTCATGGCATTCCAGGTTTGTTTTAATAAATTTAAGCACGTTGAGCGAATAAATGGAAGGGTATTTTGCTTTGAAGGATTTAGTATATGCGCAAATTAATGTACAGTATTTCACTTGTGATGTGGGAGTGTTAGTATGGAGACATAAGGAACTGCCGATGCTGGTTTACCAAAAATGACACAAAGTGCTACACTCAATGGGTCAGCAGCATTTCTGATGAACAATGCGACATTTCGGGTTGTGGCCCTTCTTCAGATTGCTTCATACGAAGATTTGTATTGCAGCTAAAATATGCTTGCCACACCATTTGCTTGCTAACAATTTCTAATGGGTGATGGCATATTACTTTGTGTTTGAAATGTTTTGAAGTCCAACTATCTAAATTCCAGTCTGTCTACTAATTGTGCAATTCAGTATATCAACTCTTTATTTTCACAACAAAGTGCTAAATCAATTTTGCATTTAGGAATTAGTTGGTTTTGCCAGAGAATTACAGTAATTAATTGATGACACTTGCTCCTCCAGTACAGAATCTAACTTTCAAAATTATGTTACCAGTACGTTTCACCATATTTAAAAGGACACAAAGTGCTGTAATATCTCAGCAGGTTGGCAGCATCTCTGGAGAACATGCATAGGTGACGCTTCGGGTCGAGATAGAGGTTCACCTGCACTTCCTCTAACCTCATCTACTGCATCCGCAGTAAATGCTACTTGGAGGGGTTTAAACTAGTCTGACAGAGAGGGGAAAAACAACCCAAAGTAGTAGTGTGGCAGATGAGAAATTTGAAGCAAATGTAGAGGTTAAAGCAAGCGTATCCATTGAGCAGGCCAATCAGGAGCAAGACAGGGAAGCAAGGTCTGATTTCCCTAACTGTATTTGCTTTAATATAAAAAGTATCACAGGTAAAACAGATTAACAGAGCATGGAATGGCATATGATTGCAATATTTTAGTTATAACAGAAACATGATAGACAGATAGGCAAGATTCGCAACTCATTGTTCTGGGATATCAATGCCTCTAGCGTGACAGAGTGGAGGAAAAAGAGGAGAGGTGTTTGCACTGTTGATCAGGGAGAACATCGCAAAAGTACTTAGAGAAGTTAACCAGGAAGGGATTAGGGAAGAAGTCCAGTGAAGTAACCTGTGTAAAAATAATAAAAGGGGTAATGAAAGGGATCTCATCTCTCTGAAAGGGATATACTAGTTCCCCCATCTTCACAATTATCAGCAGGAATTTGAGATGCAAATATGTAGAGAAATCACAAATAGGTGTAGGAATAATATGACTGTGATAATAATTTTAGCCTCCCTACTATTGGCTCGGACTGCCTTAGTGCATTGTACATTTAACTTCTGTGCAGAAAATCTAGAGAAAAATGTCTTCAGAAGCTATTACAAACTGTACTAGTGCATTAAAGGTTGAAAGAATTGGCAGAGTAAATGAATTAGTATTGCAGTTTAACCCACCTGGATACCACTATTTATTTTTAATTTAAAAAAAAAGTCAAGTTTCTACCACAGTATTAAGTAATCAAAGCTAGAGTTATCTAGAAATAGTTACACATTGCATTTTAAGCTGATCAGAGCCAGCATGCAACATAACGTGTGTCTAACAGATAAATTAAGTCCCATTTGGAAGCTAATCTAATTAAGGTGTTCAAGCTGATTCAAGAATTTGATAAATAAAACTTATTCTCTGCTTATTGAAAACGATTTCAACATGAAGAATTGCAAATGAAGATGGATTTTTAGATTTGATGAGGATCAGTTTGATCAAAAATTCAATTTATGCAAAATAATCAAATAGGTAGAATTGCTGAGGCTTCCTTTTGAAGGCTGTCAATTGAACCGCTTTAAGAAAATCCCTGGAATTTTGTCTACCTTTGATTTTCCAGCATCTGCAGTTCCTTCTTAAACATTTAGAAAATCCCTTGTAATTGCCATCATGTTCTCATGACAGGGTTACATAAATTAGTAAATTAAGTAAAACTTACATCAAACAGCAAATTTCAGATTGATTTCGAGGAAATGAAAGCATGAAAATTAAAACCTGAATGCTTTCGAACACCAACTACAAAAGTGGGTCAGAGGGAGAACATCCTGCAATGAGTGACTCACCTTGATATCCCCAAATCTTTCCATCATCTTCAAGGTGCAAACCAAGTGTCATAAAATACTTTCTACTTGGACGAAACCAGCTCCAAAACAATCATTGTTGGACACCATCCAAGTAATTCACTTGGCCAGAATTCTTTCCGTCATACTAAACAAACATTACTTCCTTGAGTAGTATGCACAACTTACAGTGTGTATTAGTTATAAGTTGTGTTGGCTTCTTCAAATAAATTAGCATCAAATTTCAGACTATATTGAATGGATCAGATCTATGAAGATGCAATTCTTTTGCAATCAGATCTTGCAGAAAGTGCAAGGGGTAAAGAACAATGTTGTTCAACTTGCCATCGGAATAAGTATTTTCATGAAGCATTCTCTGCATAGTGGTTCAAAAGAAATACCCTTAAGTAAAGACATTCTGATATTAAAAAGGGAAGTAAATATTACCATGAAAAAGGGAGAGCGAGAGAGGGAGGGGCAATGGTATCAATGCTTCTCTGGATAGACACAAAAAACTGCAGTAACTCAGCAGGACAGGTAGCATCTCTGGAGAGAAGGAATGGGTGACATTTCGAGTTGACATCCTTCTTCAGACTGCATTTAAACCAGCATCTGCAGTTCCTTCCTACACAATGCTTCTCAGGCTCTGGCCTGCTGAATGTCCAGTGTTAACCACTCCACCTTGGGCAGCTGTGTATTCATTTCATGAATTCCTCCCCTAAAGTGACACACATTCCAGCACATGCACACTTAAACTTTCAGTTTTTGTTATATGCAACATCTTATTTGCTGCTCTAAGCCAAGCAATACTTATTGACCAGGGTTTATGGAACAATAAATACAAACATTAGACTGTTTACATAAAAAGAACAAATCCGTACTGAAATGCCTATATTATGCCAGAACGTATAGCTTAAAGTTCATGGGGTTCCCAAATGGCACCATTCTTGGCCAGGATATTCCATAGTTCAGAGTAAGAATTTGGCCCTAGAATCCACATTTTTTGATGAGGTATATACAGTCAATTCACAGAATATTTTTCATAACAGAACTCACTGTACAGCTTTGGATCAATGCAAATTGACAGTAGATTTTCTGACTGATTATTTTCATTTATGGAAAACAAGGAAAAGAACAGACTTCCATTTATGTAGTCTCTGTTTCACAAGAAGCGATGACGACTGGATTTGTCTCCACGGAATCATTCGATTCAGCAAAAAAAATCGAAATAAGTAACTTTTCTTCAGAATTTAATAATCTGGGTTTTAATCTACTGCCTTTTGAACATACCTGTTATTTTACTAAACCCAAAGAGATAAGAATATTAACAGCTAATTTACATGGATCTGTTCTTGCTAATATACATTTGTATGTGACTTAATATTTACAATCTGCCATGTTGTTGGATAACCTGTATTTAATAGAGGGTCGAAGGGAAAAGTAGAAAATTACTTGAATTACTAAATGCGTTTCTAAATCTTAAATGTGATTAAACCACGGATTTCATTTTCTTAATGAGTTAATCCAGCATGACAGAAAATTGGGTACATTGGCATGTGCCCAATTTTCAGTGTTCTCTATTTAATGAAGGGTTTAAATTGTACAAATGAACAAAGTTTTAGTAATTCAGATCACCAACTTTATCAGCACATACCTTGGAAATGCATCAAAACAGAATGTTTTCCTGGCATCAGGGAAGGCCACACGCAGGCCAGACATAAGAGGCGAATGGAGGATAACAGCTGCACATTCATAACGGGATGCAAGATCAACTGTTGGAACCGTGCCAATACTCTGACCATACAGAATAATGTTCTCCGGACTAACACCATACCTGAAAGAAAATAGACAAACCTCAGATTTGAACAAAGTAAAAGAAACTCCTTTCCATTATTCCAAATACAATGCTAAATGTATTTATACCTTTACCCACCCTACTCTAACACTCTTTCATGGAGTTATTGAATGGCCACAGAATAGGAAAGCTATTCGACCCATCATGCCCCCACCAGCTTTGCATCAGAGCAACTCATTATTTGCACATCATCCTCCCTCCTTCAACCTCCCTCTGTAGCCCTGCAAATGTTTACTCACCGTGTATTTTTTTCCCTCTTGAAGCCTATAAGGAAACCAGCCTCCACCACATCTGCAGGCAATGGATTCCAGATTCCAATCACACTGCATGGAAAGTGTTTTCCTCGTGTTTTTATATACAGCCTTATCTACACACCCCAGTTAGGGGAAATATTTACCGCACATCTACATGTCAAGCCCCTGAAGAACTTAATATGATTCAATGATTTTACTTGCATTTCTATGAAGTTAAGAGTCAGCAAACCCTGCAATTCTCTTGGAGTTGTCATGCCCATTCCACTTTTAGATCGACAGAATTTACACAGATTCAGAAGCATCACTTTGGTCATTGGAAGGTCAGGGTAGAACCCTTGCCACAACTTTTGCTGTGGTAAACAGCAAGGAGACGCCAATCTTCTTCTATGAAGACAGTCATAAGAATGTTTGAGCTCCCCTGGTATGTCTATTTTTTCCCCAGACCTTACAGTTAAGTTTGAGAGCTGTGACTATTTCTTTTCTGTGACTTAAGAGAACTCCACTACTACAGGTTAGGTTAGAATTTTAATTGCTGGAACTGTGAGGCATCTAAACAGGAAACCCCTCCTTATGGCCTGTTGGGGTTTCCGATCCAAGATCACCTTACATTTGTCCTTCTGGAACTCTCCTGATCATTCTCATCAACATCAATGAAATATCTTCTACTTTGCATAATTAATGCAATTCCAGCACTCAAGATTCATGCACACTTGCCAAACTGAACATTTTCTTTTCCATAATAATAACTGGTAACAATTAAAAGGGGCATTAGCAACAGGGTGCCTCAAACCTGAATTCAATAACAATTAGAAAGACAAAGCTTATGGGCATGAAAGCACCAAAGCTTCCTTAACCCCACACTGATTTATAAATATCTAATAGCATAATGAAAATAACTTGACCATGCCCTCTGCAGCAGTGACTTAATGCCAAATTTAAGGGCAATTACAACTAGGAAACACATGCCAGTAACATGTGGACCCTAATTAAAAAGTAAAGATTTTTAACCACTATATATGGAAAACTCAATTCCCAGCATCAATTCAAGAGATGAAAAATAGAGCTATCTGGGGTACCAAAATGATCCCTTAGTACTCATCCAGACAGAAAATGAACAAAAACTGGAGAACGTAAAAATAGTACAGGAAATCCAAGTTTGCAGTGAAAAGTGACAAACATTCTAAATTATTGCCTTTTATGAATATCAAATTAAGATCCTGGAAACAATATTAACAACCAAGCAATAACTTTAGGCATTGCTTGAAAAATGCTTCACTTTGTTGCCAGGTCTGGCGTCAATGTGATTCCAGAGTCATCAATGTGATCGACTCCTCACTGACTCTTCGATTCAGGAACAATAAAACATGGACATATTACTGGCATTTGCCAATGATAACCACATCTCAGGAACAAATATAAAAACATAACATTGCAACTATATTCGTACACACTTGGAAATGCACTCCTTACCGTTTATACCTTGAAGAACAGGTTAACATCTCATGTCAAGAGCTGCCTCCACTGCACACCCACCATATGAAATAGAACTTCAGTAAAATATAATGTAATCATGACCCCCTATCCCCAGCTCCCCTTACCAGTCTCACCTGTTGCCACCTGATCTATTTCCACTACCCCAGAAAAGTCCAAACCTAAATTGCTATCATCTGCCTGCCACCGCCCCTAGCTCAGTATCTCTTTCCATACCAATCTCATCCATGGATGCATTGCAGCCTGGTTTGGTAAATCAAATGTCCCGGGACAAATGCTCTGCAGAAGGTTGTAGACATTGCTGAATCCATCTCAGGTATTGAATTTCCTATCATCAAAGGGATTTAAAGGAAGCACTGCCTCAAAGAGGCCACTAATATCAAAGATACACACCACCCAGGCCAGGCTCTAATTTTGCTGTTACCATCAGGAGCCAAAGAACCATAACCTCAAGGTTCAAAACCAGTTCTTCCCATCAACCTTACCTTGAACCACACTTCACAACCCTGACCACAACGATACCTCAGCTCTGACCTACTATGGGCTTTGTTTCTACTGTGTTCAGCTCCGATCTACTACAGACACCTCTCTCCCACCTGTCCACTAACCTTGCAAATCTCCCTTCTCATCCTCCAGCTTGACACCTCATCTCTCCGGCCTTCCTACAACCTGACACTTCACTCCTCCGTCTCTTAATGCCAACACCTCTCTGTTGGATTGAATTGCAGTTATTTTAATGTGAGAGGCTTGACAGGTAAAGCGGATTAACTCAGGGTGTGGATAGGTATGTGCAACTGGCATGTTGTAGCCATTACGGATACCTGGCGAATAGAGGGACAGGATTGGCAGCTTAATGTTCCAGGTGCTGTAGGAGATATAGAGACGGGGTAAAATAGGAGGGGGTGTTGCTTTATTGAAGAAGCAGCCAGACCAGCTAGTGATTGGATTGGCTGAAGGAAGGCTTTCTCCTAGGTAAGTAAAGTTCGGGAGATTGAAAAAGAGTGCCAAGACTCAGCCCGTGGCAATTACCTTGAAAGTCGCAGAGGAGCAGCAGCCAGACCAGCGAGTGAGTGAGTGGATTGGCTGAGCTATCCTAATTAGTTGAATGGTTAGTTGACTTGATCAGATAAAATTAAGTTCAGGTCTAGGGGAGCAGCCTTGTTGTTGAGGGGAAGTGCGTTGGTGAGGTAAAGTGCGAGTCTTCGGCTCAAGAGACTTCAGCAAGGAGGCTTCACTTGATTCCACTGAAGTAATGGCAGGCAAGTTGTTACAGTGTCTCTCTTGCAGGATATGGGAAGTCAGGGACACTGTTGGTGCCTCTGACAACTACACCCGTGGAAATTGTCTCCAGGTGCAGTTCCTGAAGGACCACGTTAGGGAACTGGAGCAGCAGCTGGATGACCTCAGGATCATATGGGAAACTGAGAGTTTCCTGGACAAGACCTACAGTGAGGTTGTCACATCGATGATACTGGAAGAGTGAAAGTGGGTTACAACGAGGAAGAGAAGTAAATATTGAGTGCAGGAGTCCCTCGTAGCTGTACCTCTTGAAAACAGATACATCCTCTTGGGAGCTGGCGGAATGGACGACACAACAAGATTGAGTGGCAGACAGGGCTGTGACTCCAACCCTGGGGCTGAGGCTCAACGGGGAAGAGTGACATCAGGCAGAGCCATAGTGGTGGGGGACTCTATAGTCAGAAATGTGGACAGGAGATTCTGCGGCAACAGGCGAGACATCAGGATGATATTGTTGCCTCCCTGGTGCCAGGATCCAGGACATCTAGGAGCGGCTGCACGGCATTCTCAAGAGTGAGGGGGAGCAGCCGGAGGTTGTTATGCATGTTGGAACGGAGGATATAGGCAGGAAGATAGGCAGGAGGTTTTGCAACACGAGTTTACGGAATTGGGTATAAGACGGAAAAGCAGGACCTGCAGGGTAGTGATCTCAGGATCGCTTCCAGTACATTGTGCTAGTGAAGGTAAGAACAGGAAGACAGGGGAAATGAATGTGTGGCTCAGGTGTTGGTGCAGGGGGCAGGGATTTAGATTTCTGGATCATTGGGATCTCTTCTGGGGCAGGGATGACCTGTACAAAAGGGACGGGTTGCACCTTAACTGGAGAGGGACCAACATCCTCGTGGGCAGGTTTGTTAATGCTACACGGGAGTGTTTAAGCTAGATTGGCAGGGGAGTGGTATCTCGTACAGGACAGAGGCACTTGAGAGGCTAGTTGGTATGGAGGGTGGTGTGGGAAAGGTTAGTGGACAGAATAGGCAGGTGAAAGGTGGAGAGCGAGGAAGGAGGGTTGGTTTAAATCACGTATTTTAATGCAAAGGGCCTGACAGGTAAGGCAGATGAGCTTAGGGCATGGATAGGTACGAGCGATTGGGACGTTGTAGTCATGACTGAAACCCGGCTAAGGGAGGGGCAGGACTGGCAGCTCAATGTTCCGGGGTACAGCAGCTGCAGGAGAGACAGGAGTGATGGAAAAAGAAGAAGGTGGGAGGGGGGAGGGGGGGGTTGCATTGATGGTTAAGGAGGATGTCACGGCAGTGATCAGAGGTCACATTATGAACGGTTCATCTAGTGAGGCTAAAGGGAGGAAGCTGAGGAACAAGAAAGGGATGGTCACCTTTTTGGGGGTGTACTACAGACCCCCGAATAGTCAACGGGAATTAGAAGAACAAATATGCCAGGAGATTGCAGACAGCTGCAGGTCAAATAAGGTTGTTGTAGTAGTGGATTTTAATAGACTGTATAGTGTGAAGGGTTTAAATGGGTTGAAATTCCTAAAAAGTGTTCAGGAGAGTTTTATTAAGCAGTATTTAGAGGCCCCCACACGTGAGAGGCCAACGCTGGAACTAGTATTGGGAAATTGGGAAGGGCAGGTTAATGAAGTTTTTGTGGAGGAGCCTTTTGGGACCAGTGACCACAGTTCGATTAGGTTTAAGATAGTTATGGATAGGGACGGAGAGGGTCCATGTGTTCAAATGCACAACTGGGATAAGGCCAACTTTGAGGGTATGAGAGAAGGTCTCGCTCAAGTTGACTGGAGCCAGGTTATTTGAGGGGAAAGGAACATTGGCCAAGTGTGATGTTTTTAAATGTGTGCTGACGAAAGCTCAGGATATGTACATCCAAGTTAGAGTGAAGGGCAAAGCAGGCCAACGTAAGGAAGCTGGGCTGACGAGGGAAATTGAGGCATTGGTCAAAAACAAGAAGAATGCATGGGACAGGTATAGGCAGCTGAGATCAAGTGCCTCCCTGGAAGAGTTTCGGGAACTAAGTAAACTGAAAAAGGAGATCAGAAGGGCAATAAGGGGCCAGGAGATAGCTCTGGCAGGTAGCATTAAGGACAATCCCAAAAGATTTTATAAATACATAAGGGGGAAAAGGGTAACTAGAGAGAGAGAGAGAGTGGGACCTCTCAGGAATCAAACCGGTCACCTCTGTGTAGAGCCACAGGAGATGGACAAGGACCTCCACAGCCTTCTGTGGCAAAGAATTCCACAGATTCACCATCCTCTGACTAAATAAATTTCTCCTCATCTACTTCCTAAAAGAACGTCCTTTAATGCTGAGGCAATGACCTCTAGTCCCAGACTCTCCCACTAGTGGAAACATCCTCTCCACATCCACTCTATCCAAGCCTAGTGTGTTGTTAGTGATTTATATCAATTATTTGGATGAAAAAGTATGTCGTGATTAGTAAGTTTACAGATGATGTGAGGATGATTATCAAAAATTACAACAGGTTATTGATCACTTGGGCAAGTGAGCTGAGGAATGGTCAATGGAGTTTAATGCAGATAAGTGTGAGGTGGTACATTTGGGAAGTCAAACCAGGGCAGGACCTTCAGTGAATGGCAGGGTGCGGGATCATGGAGTGCACATACATATTGTAAGTGATGTCGCAGGTAGATAAGGTGGTCATGAAGGCGTTTAGTGCATTAGCTTTCATCAGTCAAGGTATTGAGTATAGAAGTTAGGATGTTATGTTCCAGATGTACAAGACGTTGATGAGGCCACATTTGAAGCATTGTGTCCAGTTTTGGTCACCCTGCTGTTTGGAGGATGTTGTTCAGCTGGAAACAGAGCAATGACGACTTACAATGATGTTGCAAGGACTTGAGGGCCTGAGTTACAGGAGGTTGGGCATGCAAAGACTTTATTCTTTTGAGTGCAGGAGGCTGAGGGATTATTTTATAAAGGTATATAAGATAATGTAGGGGATAGTTAGGATGAATGCACAGAGGCCTTTACCCAGAGTAGAACAATCAAGAACCTCAGGATATGGGTTTAAGCTGAGAGGGAAAAGATTTAATAGGAACCTGAGGGTCAACATTTTCTACATAGAGGGTAGTAGGTATAACAAATGAACTGCCAGAGGAGGTAATCAAGGCAGGTACTATAACAACATTTAAATTAAATTTGGACAGGTACATGGATAGGAAATGTTTATAGGGATATGGACCAAACATAGGCAGACAGGGCTTGTGTAGATGGGGCATCTTGGTTGGCATAGGCAAATTGAGCCAAATGATCCGTTTCCGTGCTGTATGACGCTATGACTCCTCCTCCTCCAACCTGACCCTTCTTCCCGTCCCACAACCCAGCTCCACGTCTTAGACCCCTAACCCTCTCCCACAAATCCCCTCCATCCACTGTCCTAACACATCTGCCCCCAAATCACCCCATCCCCAACAAATATGCCACCCCCATTCTCCTCATCCCCTAACCATACACATTTGCACTCCCCCCCCCCAACCCCATCATCCCCTAACCTGATACAACTGCCTCCAATCTCGCCATCCCCTGACCGGACACATCTGCCCCACAATCCGCCCATCCCCGAACCAGACACATCTGTCCAACAATCTCCCCATCCCCAACACATCTGCCCCACAATCTCCCAATCCTCGACACATCTGCCCCACAATCTCCACATCCCCAAACACGACACATCTGCCCCACAATCTCCCCATCCCATAACCTGACGCACCCCCCTCCCCCAATTCACCTTCATTCCCTAACCCGACACATCTGCCCCGCAATTCCCCCCTTTTCCCCACCCGATACTTCTCCCCAATCGTGCCTCGTCCCCCAACCCAAATCCTCCCCCCTACGGGCCCAACCTCCTTCCAGCACATTTGCTCCACGCTCTGACCTTGTCCTCAGCGCCGTCCACGCTGCGTCAATGTCAGCGTAAAGGTTCTTCTCGGACGGTTTCCCGTTGCTGGCTCCGTAACCCGAGTAATCGTAGGAGAAGACGTTGCAGTTGATGCGGGAGCCCAGGCCGATGTAGAAGCTGCACATCTGGCCCAGGTCCACGGCGTTGCCGTGCGAGAAGAGCAGCGTGTAGCGGGAGTTAGGGGCGCAGCGGACAAACATGCAGCCGATGCGGGTGCCGCGGCTGGTGCGGGTGAAGAACACCTCCAGCGAGTCGAGCTCCCGCTGCGTGTACTGCCAGTCGGCCCGATCCGACAGGTGCAAAGTGTTGCTCGCCTCCTCCGCCAGCATCGAGTAGGTGGGCTCGGGAGGAAGGAAAGCGAGCTTGGCTGCGATGCGGCTCGGGCACGGCGGGCAGCAGAAGAGCCAGCACAGCTCGCTGAGAGAGAAGCCATTCATCCTGAGTGAGGCAGGCGCTCGCCCGCCCGGCCCCGTTACCAGGCAGCGGGCACGCGCGGCGGAGGCGCCAAATAACGGTCACAGCCGCGAGCGCCCGCTGACGACAGGTAAACTGGGCCACATGAGCAGGGGCGCGCGGGGAGGTGTCGCCCGGCCTCCTCTCGCGCCAACTCGCCCGCCCGCTCACTCTTAAACCGTCCGCGGCGCGAGGCAGCCAGGCAGCCGGCCCGCGCTCCCGACCAGGCAGCACTTCCGGTCGGTCACCCAGCGGCGGCCGGTCGGTCGGTGTTGAGGGCCGGTCGCCCGTGGATACCTCTCACAAGTCACAACAACAGGAAAATCCCTCCAAAACACCACCAAAGTAAGTCGCTTGTAACGCTGACTGCTTCTTGAGAACACGGAACGACCCCCACACGAGCACTGTTTTAATACTGCTGGGTAAAAACACCCGGGAGAGCTGTGTAGGAGAGGATGGGAATATTGATTGAGCTGGTAACAACAGGCCAGTATCTAGGTCAATTCCTGGTGATCCCGCAGTTTTATTCTTTTGGATTGAATGACACAACCAAATGGTTTGCTGGGCCTTTTCAGAGGGTAGATAAGAATCAATAGTTCAATGGTATTTGATTGTCTCATGTACCTAGGTACAGTAAAGTTCCTTTCATCCCAAGCCCACCAGCAGGACAGGCTCGCCCGCCCGCCGCGGACCGGAAACTCCCTCGCCGTGGACAGTGGACCAAGTATTGCCCGGACGACCCGCTTGCCTGCTGCGGACTGAGGTTGGAGGTCCTGTCGGTGGGCCAGGCTCACCCACCACGGACTGAGAACTCGCTCACCAAGGATGGAGGACCAGCCCAATATGCCTAGCTCACCCATCGCAGGCCACGACCACCGAGAGCGTGGGGGACTATCGAGAGTGAGGTGGACCGTCGAAAGTACAGGGGGTCCAGCGCCGCCAAGAACATAAGGGGGCTGCCATTAACGATCGTGGAACCCGGCCGAGATCGATGGGGTGGCTGCCTGCTGCCACATGTGGCGGGAGGCATGGTTCGTCATTGCGAGCAGAAGATAACTGCGATTAACTTTATGTAACTTTGTTGGTGGCAGAAACGTGGCGACTCTTGTGTATGGCCTGGTTGAGGTCTGCTGTATGATTTTACCAGGTTGTACGAAACACAAAGCATTTCACTGTATCTAGGTACATGTGACTATAAAGTATCATTGAATACATAAGCACAATCATTCTTAAATACAAATATGTAAGAAAACGAGATTACACTAAGGCAATGTATATGAGCCACCCTATTTCCAACACCCTTGCATCTTTCAAGTTTCCAAGTTCTTAAAAATATAGAATTTTAACTTGGCGTAAAGGCATGGTGAATCAACCACATTCCTGCTCGTCTGTGAACAAATAAGAATGGTGCTTATGAGTGTATTGCTATTTCCTTCTCCAAAGATATTGATGATCTAAATGTGTAGGAAGGACCTGCAGATGCTGGTTTACACCGAAGATTGAAGAAGTAACTCAACGGGGCAGGCAGCATTTCTGGAGAGAAACAATGGGTGACGTTTCCAGTCAAGACCCTTGTTCAGACTGAGACATGGGAGAGGGAAACTAGAGACATGGAAGGGTACAAAGAGCATGTAAGGTGTGATAAGGACAGATCAAAGCAGACGATGCACAAGGAGATGTTCAATGTTGGTTGAGGGGAAGGTGACAATATGACATACAAACAGTAAAATTAATCAGCAGGACAATGAAACTAATCGGAGAACTAGGGTGGGGGAGGGACAGAGAGCGAGGGTTATTTGAAGTTAGATAATCATTATTCTGTTGGGTTGTAAGTTGCCCAAGCGAAATAGGAGGTGATAATGCTTCATTTTGCATTTGGCCTCATTCTGACAGTGGAGGAGGCCCAGAACAGCAAGGTCAGTATGAGAATGGGAGGAGGGGGTTAAAATGTTTAGTAACCGGGAGATGGCGGAGGCCCAGGCGGACAGAGCGAAGGTGTTCAACAAACGACCTCCGAGTCTGCACTTGGTCTCACCGACGAGGAGTCCATACCTTGAAAAGTGAATACAGAACTAAATGTGTTTTTACAACAATCTGGTAATGTTTCATGCCCATCATGTCCAAGACTAGCAGTTCTGCATTTTAAAACTTTTCAGATTATTTGCTGAATCTAAGTATCAGAAATGCTAAAATAGGATTTGAATGTATTTCTGGAGAGTTTTGTACATCTTTGGGTGATTTGTCAGATGAGAATTCACTGGATAAATGTGAGAAATTTTGTGAATAGCATGTTGAGTATTTGTTAAATGGTGAGAGATTAGAGACTGTTGAAATGTGCGCTTGTACACAGGTTGCTGAAGGTCAAGATTGGCGCAAGTGATTAAGAGGTCAGTTTAAGATGTTAATTATGAGAGCATGTTTAATTATAGGGGTAAAGATGTTTTACTGCAATTGAATTGGGCCTTGGTGAGGAGCACTCATTATGAACAGATTTGGTCTCCTTACCTGGGAAAGAATGTACTTGCCATAAAGGGAGTGCAGTGCACATTCACAGGACTGATTCTCGGGAAGGCAGATTGTCACATGAAGAGACATTAATTTGATTGTATCTGTATTCACAAAAGTTTAGAAAAATGATAGGAAATCTTATCAAAATATAAAGGAAAGTTATTCCCACTGGAGGAAGAATCTAGGTTTATGGGGGCACGGGTTCACAATAAAGATATGAACATACAATGCATGTTCAGCAGAGCACAGGAACAGGCCCTTCAGCCCACAATGTTTATGCCGAACATGATGTCAAATTAAACCTCTGCCGGCCAATGCTCCAAATCCTTCGATTTCCTGCATGTGCCTATCTAAAAGCCTCTTAAATGCCTCTATCGTATTTGTTTCCACAACAATCCCAGGCAGAACATTACAGGCATCCAGTACTCTGTGTAAATAAAAAACTTGCCCCAAAGCATCTCATTAAAAAAAATTCCCTTCTGAAGTTATGCCCTGTAATATTTGACCATTTCACTCTGGGGAAAAGGTTCTGTCTACTTTATCCATGTCTCTCATAATTTTAGAAACTTCTGTCAGGTCTACACTTAGCTTCTGATTCTCCAGAAAAAACTCCAAGTTTGTCTAACCGTTCTTTATAGCCAATTCCCTCTAATCCAGGCAGCATGGTTGGTAAACATTTCCCTCTCCAAAGCCTCCATATCCTTTCTACATTCCGGCAAACAGAACTGCACACAATACTCCAAATGTGGCTGAACCAATGTTTAATAAAGCTGCAACATGACTTCCTGACTCTTATGTTCAATGCCCCGACTGATGAAAGCAAGCATACCATACACATTCTTTACCACTTGATCTACTTGTGTTGCCACTTTCAGGGATCTATTGTTTTGGACCCCAAGATTCCTCTGTGTATCATGTTGTTATGAGTCTTGACCATTGACTAGTTATTGACTTAAGGAAATGTGGTGAACATGCCCCAGTGAGAATCAATGATGCCGAAGTGGAGAGGGTCGAGTGCTTCAAGTTCCTTGGTGTAAATATCATTGAAGCCATGGCTAATGAAGCACACCAACACTTTTACTTCCTCAGAAGACTTAGGAAATTTGGCATGTCTCCAACGTCTCTTGTCGATCACACAAATTAGCCTCTCCTCCATCTACAATTAACATATGGGAAAGCAGGCAACATAATCAAGGACCATTTACACCCTGATCAATCCCTCTTCTCCCATCAGACGGAAAATATAAAAGTTTTTTAAAAGGCTTTTCTACTTAACATTGTGGAGAGTTAAATTTGCACAAGAAGTGTTTTGGAAACTGGACTGAAATGTAGAGAAACATTCTAGAAAGAATATTGGAAAGGATGGCAGTGGGGTTGTAGTTGTGGAAAGAAGGGGGCTTGAGAGAGGTCATAGGTTGGGAAGGGAAAGGAGAGAATTATAGGGAGATTGGGGAAAAGGAAAGAAGGATTCAATAATTGGAGGATGGTCATCTATGAAGATAATCAGGAAGGACCAAATGGAGTGGATTGGTGGTAGATTAGGTTGACATTCATTGAACATAATTTATAGCATTCTAGGAAAAAAATCAACAATTTTTCAACTAATTAACTGGTCCAAGTAATTAAAACTCATTGCTTTTGGGTATTATTATTTTATTATTATTTTATCTGAGGTTTGCTTGACAATATTTATCTTTCCTCTTATATTTTGTAAGATTTGTCTCCATGTGTGTTGAAAGGCACATGGAAAAATGTATTTGTCCAATGCGAGTAGCATGGATCATATTGCTTTAACTATTCATTGATACATTTTTGTTTAATTATGCACTAACATTTCCTTTATTTTAATATCTTAATCTTTTAAACCAAATGAACATAATAGTGCATCTCAAAACCTACAAAGTGGTTTATTTAGAGAACTATCTGTACCAATGACAAATGGGTTAATATCAGGCTAACATCCATGGAATTGGAAAATTAGAGGAAAGTCCTCTTGAATAGTAATTATATGCTAAAAAATGAAATGTTATAGAAGTATCCGGAATCAAACAGGAAAAGGATATGAAACAGCTGAAAAGTCAGATTGCATCAATTTATTTCCATTAAAATTGTTCCCCCGGTGGCAGAGATTTTAAGATAATATAGTCGCAACCAGTCCATCATTGAGTGAAAATTACAAATTTGATATGGTGGACATTTTTAATTTACTTTTATAAATGTTATTACTTTCATGTCTTACCATTAGTTAGTGTTTCCCAACATACAAAAAAAGTATGTAATCCAAAATTGTGTCTTTCCAATGTACAAAATAATAATTGTGTTCTTCAATTTTATCTCTAAGCTCCTGATCCTTATTAAATCTAAGCAGAGATATTGCTCCAGAATTTGCTAGAATAATAAATTAAGTGCATGAATGGTTACGGATGGTAATTTCACCACTCCCTGTCTAACAACCACCCACCATTCCCCCTGAAGATGGCCGTGAAGGATCAATATGCTGAGAATGAGAATTCACCACAAATTATTGGAATGATTAATTTTGTTTAAAACTGGAATTTGTTTTCCACCTCCATGTGAATTCACAAATTGCTGCATCTGAGCCATAATAGCACATTAAAGCTATTACCAATGAATAGGGTTAGCATTTAATAATATAAGGACTATTGTACTGTGAACATTTATGTGATTGCAATGTTTTTCTGGTACAAAGCAACAATAGAATCAGTGAAGCATTCCTTTCGATGGGTAGTAAACTGTCTCAGCACTTACTGTTACTCGTTTCTTAAATTTTATTGTATTAGTCTCTGTTTTTTCTCTCTTCCTTAATCTGTCCTTTCATTTCCTCTCCGTTGTTTGGAATTAAACCCTCCCCCTAACCCTTTGATCAGCCTATGGCACTATTGCCTAGTTGCATTTTCTGAAACAAAATGGACTAAAATATATTGGAAGTGAGTTTAAAGAGACCAGGAGTACAGCAAATGTTACATGATGAGCAAAATTGGGAAATACTGGGATATTCCAGAGAGCGGATAATATAGATTTTACAGTTAAATTGTTCCATGGTCCTTCAGGATATCCAGTCCATAAAAAGTTTAACATTTGTGTGTAACATTGTATTAGAGCATCCACATCCTTTTCTGTAAGTCTCTTCTCATGTAGTGCTTTGGCTCAGCTCATGCCTCAACTCAGTACAAGTGCTTACCAATCTGAGGCACTGGATTTTGTAAAATGGACTCTACATTATCTGATTAAATAAGAATGCATGATGCCAGAAGGGAATTGAGATCTTATTTCAGGAAGACTTGCCAGCATGTCAAGAGATTCCACCATCTCATACTTCTCCCATTTATTTCAGCTGCACTCTTCCAAATTGAGCATCATTTCATAGAACTGAATTTGTGATTTAATTCAAAAATAATTGTTGATAAATATTCTTCTTTTAAAGAATTTGCATTCTACATCTATGGACGCAAGTTTACAGAGAGTTGATGGGGAAACACACAAAATTTGCACACAAACTGCAAATACTATTTGCAGAAATCATTCTTATATAAATCTTGTGATTTATTATATAGAAAACATAAATGCCAGGCCAATATGAGCACATAGAAAATTTTAGCCAACTTACTGGAAAATGTTACCCACATTGGGTGACGCCCTGCTTATTTAATCCATTGGAGAATTATGTAGAAAAACAAATTTAGCATGTTCTGACAAGATTTCTTTTATACGGTATTTAGGTAATATTGAAGTATAAAATATTCCGAACTGAATTTTATCAAAAGAATCGGCCATTTGATCTTTTGTGCTGCTCTGCCATTGAATGAGATAATGGTTGAACTTTTACTTCAATGGCCTTTCCTGCAATATCCATATTTCCCTTGATTCCTTCATTATCCAAAGAACTATCAATGATGATTTGATATTCAGCAATTGCTTCTACAACCTACTAAGGAAAGAACTCTGAATATAAACTACCAGCTGATTGAAATAATTTCTTCGTAACTTAGTCTTGAAGGCCCAACTGCCAATTTTGAAATGGTTACCCTGACCCTAGATATACCAACAAGTGGAAAAATCACTTTGATCTAGGTCTGGCAGTATCTGTGGGGGAAAAAAAGTTTATGTTTCCGATCTGACACTCTTTCATTAGTTCTGACAAAGTGGTATTGATCTAAAACATCACTCGGCCAATATCTGAAACACCTGATGGTTTATTTCATTGTCACTGCCTGCCATTTTTGCTGCAGTACAAAGATAACTTCATTTTCCCTTTTGATGTCCTGCAACTGGAAAAGCTGATGGTTAAATACAATTTATTTCTTCAAGAACTTACAGGACGCTGCTTCATTTCTAATGAACAGTCACAGGCTAGAGGAGTGGGGAACACATTTTTCAGGATGACTGATAATCCACTATCTGATTGTTTTGAAATCCTGTTGGTTCGGCATCTGGTCCAGCAGTTGCTGATTCCTGTGATCCCTTTCACATACTAGAGCCCTGGTTCCCACACACGGTGTAGCACACAAGAGCACTGGTTCCTGCACTCTATCTTGCACACAGCTGCAGTTCCCAATGATCACCACAGCATCAGTCCCAGTTTCCATGCTTCCTTTAACTCAGCAGGGCCTTGGTGTACTCCCTTTAAAGTTAGTGTATTCCCTGAAAATGTCATTGTCCCACAAAAAAAATAAGTGTGGATATATTAATTGGAATAATATCCAGTAGTCAGAAAAATTGGCCTGTTTGGCATTACCAAAGTCCTGAGTATTCAGGCCTGATGGAGTTTTACTATAATTGCTGTGTTTACTGATCTTAGCCACCAATAGTGCATTATCAATATATTTATATGCCCGGTATCATGCAATTTTGAGATACCAATGTATCTTCAGAATTTTGGTAATACCATAGAAAGGTTTTGACCGCTGGATAGAATTCAAATTGATCCATCACTTCAGGTTTTCCTGATGAGTCCTTAGCCGCAGCACTTTGTGTCTCTTCTGGAGATGCTGAAAAAGATTCTGTATTTTGGAAGAAGGAGAAAGTTAAATTTAAGGTAATTCCGCTAACATGCATTGTCAGATGAACTTTCGTCATAATTTGTCTGTGCCTACCATCACCGAATGAATGTGAGAGTGTACAAAATGAACTTTAACTTCACTTAATTAAACTTCCCTGCATTGAGGGCATGCTTTTGCTTTCCGCAGCAGTTTTTGGAGTGACTAGCTCAGTATGAAATTCATTATTTAAGAGTAAGTAAATGAACTTTGTACCCCTTCCCTGACTCCTACACGACACTGTCGGAGAAATGAGAGGTTCTCTAACTTCAGAGCGCTTCAGGTAAAGTTTGAGTTTGATCGCTGCACGTTTACTGTTGAGGAATTTTTGGTTTCATCCTGCATTTACCAGTTCAAATTTATACATGGGAATGTGTTCACACAAACAACCAGATGAATGATACAGACATAATGAACTGCAGAAAGAGACATAAAAAGACACAAATTGCTGAAGTAACTGATCAGCCAGCATGTGTAGGAAAGAACTGCAGATGCTGGTTAAAACCGACGATAGACACAAAATGCTGGAGTAACTCAGCGGGACAGGCAGCATGTCTGGAGAGAAGGAATGGGTGACGTTTCGGGTTGAGATCCTTTAGACTGATGCCAGCATGTTTGGACAACGTGAATGGGCTGTGATTCGGGTCGGGACTCTTCTTCACACTGATATTACTAAGGCAGAGAAATCTGTAAGAGAGGTGAAGGCGGGGCAAAGTTTGACAAGTGATAGGTGGATGCAGGTAATACAATTCTGATGTATCTTTTTTTGAAGATATTAAAGAGCTATGCTCAAACTATGTTCCAACCCCTCACATGTCTGCAGGATAGCAGAATATTAAAAACTGCTGGGGTTAATAAATCGATATGGAACATCTGCTTTTAGGTGAAATGATTGAAGTAGTTGGTAACATTAACAGATCCAACTAGGAATACAAATCTAGCCATGACATATAACTTATTTTCTTCACAATTCCCAAATTCTCTTAAAAATTGGGAAAACATGAACGTAGTTCTTTGTTCATCAAACAAGGATTCATCAGCGCTGTATTACCTGCAAAATTCATACAATATTATGTGTTGGCTTTCAAAAGGTGCTAAATCACTGCTCATTCTATGGGTCCCTGACTTGAGGCAAAGCAGAATCTGATATGGGCAGAAAAATAACAGTAATTTGTGTTCCTTTGTTTCTTAGCTATATCTGTTGCTTGCCTCTGCTTCGTGACCTCATTTCCCATCTGTAATTCATTTTGTTTTAAAGAATTTAACCAATTCTATCAGAACTAAAAGACTTTGACCTTTCAAATCTATTTCGAAAGCATAAACACTTTTATTGCAAACCAACACGTTCATGTCCATTATTGTCCCCAGATTATAGATCAAATAGTTTGTAAAAAAGCATCTACTTTTGGCAAGTTCCCATCAATAATGAACAATAGCTAACCAGAAAGGAATTTCAAATATCTCCAAAATTACTAAAGAGCTTTCTACACTCCTAGAGAAATTATTTCCATGCACCCTGTGTTGTTCTTTTATTGGCACCTTGTGAGTGGGATTGATTTTGCTGCGTTTTCACATTTACAAGTTCAGAAAGTTCAGTTGGAGGCAGGGATGAGAGTTTCCTCTTTGTTCCAATCAACACGTTTAACATGGTTCTGATGTTTTTCTGTTTGCTGAGGGCATTGAAACTTTCCTGTACATTTCAGATTTTTAAGTTTCTTTGAGTCTTGCTGTGAATAAAAATTAAATGTATCATTCATTTGCCAAACTTCTGAAGATATAAGCTGTTGCAGCTAATTTTTAAAACAATGTTATCGCCTCATCTTATCCGTCTCTGCACTGCCATCCGCCATGTCCGAATTCATAGTTTGTGCTACATAGCAGACATCCCCAAAGAATTGTAAAGAATACATTTCTAAGAGATAAAGGTCAGTAAATGTACGTCAACCTAATAGCTAACATTCCAAAGAAATAAAATAAATGTGAGATGTAAGTTCTTGTCAGTAAACTTGAGAAGAAGTGCCTTGCAATGTGAAATCAGAGAACAGATTGTTTTTTATTGTAAACAAACCAAAATCCAAGAAATCCTGTGGCCGTGGGGGACAGGGCAGTAACATAATTCACTGTAAGATGGCAATACATTTTGACAGTGAGGTCAAATGTAACACTGAACTGTTATCTGATTCAACCTCATAGTTAGCAAGAGGGTAATGAAATGGCTGGGAATGGACCAGAGTTACTGGGGAACAAAAGGAAATGATTTTGATATTCCTAACATGTAGTTGTTGAAAATGTCTTCAATGTTGGATATCAGACAAACATCTAGGGATATTTGAGGAATCAAGAGAAGTTGTAGTTCAGGAAAGCTGGGTGTCACAAGCATGCATAAAATGGGACTGAAAGTTAGGTCCTTCACACCTTAACGCTGCAGAGTGAAAAGGAAAACATATTGGTGGCAGTCTGATTCACAGATTGTGGATCATGGATGCCACCTTGCTTGTCTGAGCTCTTTGTATTGGTGCATCAGATTAATGGAGAACCTTAAAAAATGCAATGAAAATCAAAGTCCACAAGGAAGGATAAGAAAATCTCTCAGGCCAAGATCCACAATTGAGAACTTAACTAGGCTTGGCCATTTTCAATGTGTTAGGTCTAGGACAGGGGTGGGGAACCTTTTCATGTTGGAATGCCGCATTAAGTTAGCTGTAATCTAATAAGGCCGCATCCAAGAAACTTCATTTAGATATACTTCAAATTGTACAGCATTTTGTAAAAATCTAACTACTATGTACTAACTTCATGAAAATGAAAAAAAATTGTTAATTCTGAAGTTAACTAACCTTTTAATGACTTTGTTGTGAGAAAGCATTTGAATATTTGGCTGCAACATGGAGGTACGCAGTTTCAGCTGATCTTCTAGATGGGTATCCATCATTTGTGATCTTAAGGGCATCTTGATTTGGGTTAGGTAGGAGAATGTAGATTTGCAGCAATAAGTGGTTGAAAAGCAAGAAAGCATTTTTTGTGCATGTTTCCGAAGACTTGTGTATTCTATTGCATTTATCCATATCTCAATCGGATCTTTGTTATCGTCAAATAAGGACTTTAAAATGTCATCTTCTGAGAGCTCAATCAATTCCATCTGTAGTTCTTTAGGAGCCTTGGAGACATCAACTAGGTGAGGTTGAAATGCTAATTTGAGTGTGATGTCATGATTCTCAAAGTCAGTGAACCTTTCATTGTATTCTTTAATTAATAAGTCTATAACAGCTGCGTATTCTTCAAATGATCTTCGCTGAGGAAAATTTAATGCGAAATTTAATGCAAAATTTCATTTTGAAGAAGAGTTTTGAAAAAAGATAGCCTTTTCGAAATGCTTGGATTTTTTGCCACATATCATATATAGACTTAGTTTTACCTTGCAAAGAAAGGTTATTTCATTGAATCTTCTTTTACTCTTTGGTATTTTAAATAAGTTCATTTTAAGTTAAATAAGTTCATTTCATTAAACCAAGATGGCGGCGCGCATAGTCGCAGCGGCCCCTCGGGAGATAGTCGGAGCGTTAAAAAATGAGTTTTGTGTGTCTTGTCCAGTCTGTCCAAGATATATGTACAGTAGGAACATGCTCCTAAACATCGGGGCTAACCACAGCAGCAGGACGGGTGCGTTCTGGTGCGATTTAGGAAAAATACGCCGTTATGAACTACTACCAACGGCAGCAAAGTCAACGGCTGCAAAGTCAAATTCAAAGTCAACGGCTGCAAAGTCAACGGCTGCAAAGTCAACGGCAGCAAAGTCAACGGCAGCAAATTCAAATTCAAAGTCGGCTGCAAAGTCAACGGCAGCAAAGTCAACGGCAGCAAATTCAAATACAAAGTCGGCTGCAAAGTCAACGGCAGCAAAGTCAACGGCAGCAAATTCAAATACAAAGTCGGCTGCAAAGTTAACGGCAGCAAAGTCAACGGCAGCAAATTCAAATTCAAAGTCGGCTGCAAAGTCAACGGCAGCAAATTCAAATTCAAATTCAAAGTCGGCTGCAAAGTCAACGGCTGCAAAGTCAACGGCGGCAAATTCAAATTCAAAGTCGGCTGCAAAGTCAACGGCTGCAAAGTCAACGGCGGCAAATTCAAATTCAAAGTCGGCTGCAAAGTCAACGGCTGCAAAGTCAACGGCGGCAAATTCAAATTCAAAGTCAACGGCTGCAAAGTCAACGGCTGCGAAGTCAACGGCTGCAAAGTCAAATTCAAAGTCAAACATAACGGCCACAGAAAGTAGGAACATGCTCCTAAACATCGGGGCTAACCACAGCAGCAGTACGGGCGCGTTTTGGTGCGACTTAGACAAAATACGCCGTTATGGACTACTACTACCGGCTGCGAAGTCAAACACAATGGCCACAGAAAGGTATACAAACGGAGAGTGGAGGCGGGAGAGGAGAGAGAGGAGAGAGAGGAGGAGGAGACGCAAGCGGTGCGAGAGGAGGCAGAAACGGGGTAAAAGAGCAGGATCTTACACGAGGCGGAGACGGGGGAAAAGAGCAGGCATCTGCGCCAGGCTAACATCTAACCCCACCCGACCTGCAGTGCCCTCGCTTCTCCTCTCTAATGTCCGCTCCCTGGACAACAAACTTGACGAACTGCGTCTTCTAATAACAACATACAGGGACATTAGAGACTGCTGTGTGTTTGTTTTCACGGAATCATGGCTCCACAGTAATGTCCCAGACACAGCAATACAGCTGGAGGGAATGACATCGTTCCGTGCGGACAGAGAGGCAGCTGGCTCTGGTAAGAGCCGAGGTGGAGGCCTGTGCTTGTACATAAACAAGGACTGGTGTGTGAACGCTACGATAGCCGGGAAACACTGCTCTCCGCTGATAGAATTCCTCATCGTGAAATGTCGGCCTTTCTATCTGCCGAGGGAATTCTCCGTTGTTTTCGTTGTGGCTGTATATGTTGCTCCAAGTGATAATGTAAATTCTAAGGCCAACGAATCACTGGGAGCTCTGCATGACGCCATCAGTGAGTTCCAGACCAAACATCCTGATAGCTTCATTGTGGTAGCCGGGGATTTTAATCACACCAGCCTTAAGACGGTGCTCCCAAAATTCAAGCAATATGTGGATTTTGAGACCAGGGGAGAGAACATCTTGGACTTGGTTTACACCAACACCCCAGAGGCTTACAAGGCAGCCCCACGCCCTCACCTGGGCCACTCGGACCACATTTCAGTGTTTTTAACACCAGCCTACTGACCTCGGCAGAAACAAGTCAGAGCGGAGAGAAAACACACCAGGGTCTGGCCAGAGGGAGCAGCCTCAGCACTGCAGGATTGCTTCCTGCACACTGACTGGGATGTGTTCAGGACAGCGGCATCCTATGACGACCTCATCAACATCGAGGAGTACGCAGAGACTGTAACCAGCTACATTGCCAAGTGCACCGAGGATGTCACCATCATGAAAACCTTCACTGCACGTGGAAACAAAAAGCCATGGATGACAGCAGAGGTACGCTCACTGCTGAGGGCTCGTGATGAAGCTTACAGAGCCGGTAACACATCCGCTCTTCGATCTAGCAGGACTGCACTGGAAAAAGGAATCAGGGCAGCGAAACGTGCCTATGCGGGAAAAATCCAGGGACACCTCTGTGACACAGGAGACACGAGGAGGATGTGGAAGGGAATCCAAACACTGACGGGGTACAGGGCAAGGCAGCAGGTAACTGACACGGATTCTTCTCTCCCTGATGAACTAAACAACTTCTTCGCTCGTTTTGATGCAGCAAACACCACACCCAAGGGGAGAGCCAGTCCCTGCATACAAACCGACCAGCCAGTCCTGACCATAGACCCTATGGACACACGGAGAATCCTGTCTAAGGTCAACCCGTGGAAAGCAGTCGGACCCGATAACATCCCAGGACGTGTGCTTAAGGAATGTGCTGAGGAGTTAGCATATGTGCTAACGGACATCTATAACATCTCCCTCAGTCAAGCCATTGTCCCCACATGCCTCAAAACGAGTACAATTATCCCAATAGCGAAGAAACCAGTTGTGGCCTGCCTAAATGATTACCGCCCTGTCGCCCTGACCCCAATAATAATGAAGTGTTTTGAACGCCTGGTGAAACCCACATTACTGCCAGCCTCCCCTCATCGTTAGACCCCCTCCAGTTTGCCTATCGCCCCAACCGTTCTACAGAGGACGCCATCTCTACCACGCTGCACACAGTGCTCACGCATCTGGAAAAAAGTAACACATACGCCAGAATCCTGTACATTGACTTCAGCTCTGCGTTCAACACCATCATCCCACAGAGACTTGTGGAGAAACTAACCCTGCTGGGCCTCAACACCACCCTGTGTCACTGGATCTTGGACTTTCTGACAGAGAGACCGCAGTCAGTCCGTGTGGGCAAGAACACTTCAGGCTCGATCACGCTGAGCACCGGCTCACCTCAAGGCTGTGTGCTCAGCCCGCTGTTGTTCACATTGCTCACACATGACTGTGCGGCCAGATTCAGGGACAATATTATCATAAAATTCGCGGATGACACAACAGTGGTGGGACTCATCAGTGGAGATGATGAATCAATGTACAGGGAGGAAGTAAAACAACTAGTGGACTGGTGCGGCAAAAATAATCTAGAACTAAATGTGGAAAAAACAAAGGAGATGGTTGTCGACTTCAGGAGGGCGCAGCCAAAGCATGCACTCCTTAACATCAGTGGCGCCACAGTGGAGAGAGTGGAGAGCATAAAGTTCCTCGGGGTGCAAATTACGGACAGCCTCACCTGGTCCAGAAACACCACTGGGACTGTCAAAAGGGCCCATCAGCGACTGCACTTCCTGAGGAAACTAAAACAGGCCTCACTCCCCACCAACATCCTCAGGACTTTCTACAGGGGTACGGTGGAGTCTGTACTCACGTACTGTTTAAATACGTGGTACTCAACCTGCAACTGCTCGGACAGGAAGGCTCTGCAGAGGGTAGTGAGGGGAGCAGAGAAGATCATTGGCGTCTCCCTACCCTTGGTACAAGAACTGTTCCTGAGCCGCTGTCGGAAAAAAGCCCAAAAAATTGCCAAGGACAAAATGCACCCCCTCCACATACACCTGGATCTCCTGCCATCAGGCAAGAGATATCGCTGCATCAAAGCCCGGACTACAAGACTGCTAAACAGCTTCCTGCCATATGCTGTGAGGCTGCTAAACAGCCACTCTGTACTCACAGTCACCTGATTCTGCGGCTTGGCACGGACACTATAATAACTGGCACTGGCCACTTCAATAACTGGCACTGGCCACTCAAATCAGCCACCCCGGACATGTTTATGATTGGTCTTACTGTATTTTAACGTTGTTTGTATCTATTTTAACTTATACTGTTCCATCAGGGACCGGATTGTTTTAGTGTTGTTATTATTATTATTATGTGTGAAATGTTTTAAACGTCATGTGCGATGCTCCGGTATTCCCTGGGAAACGTCTTTTCGTTTTGCACTGCACAACTGTTGCTTGCAAGATGACAATAAAGGAATTGAATTGAATTGAATTGAATAAAAGACAAACAAAAACATATTAATAAAAATAAAAGGATTTGTTCTACAAAATTTGGATTCATTCAAAAGGCCGCACTTAATGGCCTAGAAGACTGCAGGTTCCCCACCCCTGGTCTAGGACCATTCATCAAAACTGGGAAGTAGAAAATAAACAAAATAGAGTCCAATAACAGACAAAAGGGGAATCGGATGGGTGAATTAAAACTAATATCTCTGGTGAAGTGAGACTGGATTTACTAATGTGCCAGTTAAGGAGCAGTTAAGATCAAGATTGCACTCCTTGATCTGTGTACTGTATTACAACTGGGAATGTTGTGGGAGCAAGTCTGGTAAGGCAGACTAAATTAACAAAAAACTGACCTAAAATGATGGCAGGAAAAAATGGCAAGTTTTGATACAATCAGTTCGAGTGGGTTACCTAAAGTTGGAGAACTTGATTTTGAGTGCTGAAGGCTGCAATGTGCTGAGACAGTTGATGAGATGTTCCTCAAGCTTGTATCGGGCCTCAGTGCAACAGGTCACTGGCGTAAACTTAACTTGATTTTTAGCTGCCCCTTATCTGTCTCATTAGATTATCCACCTTAATCCCTTTGTTTCACCCTCCCCTAAAACTGATTCAATTTCTTTCTTTTCCAGCTCTGATATAGGGCTGCAGACCTGAAATGTTAACTTTCTACTTGCCTACTTCCATCATTTTATGTTTTCATTTTGGATTTCCAGCATCTGCAGTGTTCTTATTTTAATTTGAAGGTTAGATTGATATGCTCATTTCAGGGTCTGGAGTATTACTGAGAGAGATTGCTCCAACTACTAGAAAATCCAAGAAAAAAGGCAACAAGGCATATAAGAGAAAATGCTAAATATGTTTGTAATAATTATGGAAGCTTGTGGAAGCAGCTTATGGAACCAGAGAAAAAAAAGCTGCTTAAATTGGATATTAGCTGAGAGATTAAAATACCCCAATCGTGGTGTTCTGCAGTAGGATAGCAGAAATTAAGTTGGAGTTAAATATTGTTGAATCACTGCAGAGTTTAATTGCCACCGACTAATTTAGAAGAAAGTGATTGTAACTTAATGTTCAATACCATACTGTTCAAAAGCTGCTAGAATGCATCAGCAGCTTTTTTCCAAGAGGCACATTGAGAGGAGCAGCAGATGAGGCCTTCATACCACAGCTTTTTCCAGTAAGTAGTCTGCAATTTTAAGGCTTTATTACCTTCATCACAGGGGAAATAACACCTCTCAGTTACATCCACAGTGTACTGGTAACCAGTGCTATCCAGGTCAACTATACAATTACCTCAATGTACACAAGTCGGCCCTGCAAACATGTCCAACATTCCTGCCTGTCGACAACCAGAAAACTATATTGCATGTAAACTCAACTGTCAACATTCATATTAGTGAAACACTGCTAACAGTAGCAATATAGATCATTTGGTCTTTGGGTTAAGGTTAGAGTTAGGATGATAAATTATTTACATGACCCATTGGAGGCTTTTGCTTGGTCAATGGAAGGGAACCTCAAGTAAAATGCCAATAAGAAAAATACTTGACAATTTTTCATTACTTCAGCACATACTCCCCAGACCAGATGCAAGATGAAACATTTAAAATGCTGACTGTTAGAAATACCAGATAATGTAAGTGTGAGCTAACTAGAGGATTCAGCATTGGTGAAGTAACAAGTAGGTTAGCAAATTTTGCTCCTTGAAGGACAGAAATAAAACCGATCATGCTTTACAGGAATCCAAATGTAACGGTTATTGATAAAAATTGAACTTTACGATCATAGACACATATGAGTGCAGCACAGAAACAAGCCATTCAACCCACCATGTCCATTGCAAACATTGAAAGCATCTATACTAAACCTATTTAAGTGCATTAGGTCCATTGCCTACCATGCCACTGCAATTTCAATGCTTTCAAGAAGCCTCATAAATGTGTGAGAATTCTTCTCCCATCACATGTTCTAGTTACCACTTTCAGGGATTTATTGATGTGTATCCCAAGGAATCTCTGTTAACGGAATCAAGGGATATGGGGAAAAACAGGAATGAAGTACTGATTTTGGATGATCAGCCATGATCATATTGAATGGTGGTGCTGGCTCGAAGGGCCGAATGGTCTACTCCTGCATCTATGTTTCTAAAGGCCCCTTTGCAATAAGATCATTAATTAGCCATTTCTACATCATTCCAGCATCTGCAGTTCCTTGTGTCAGCTGTTTCTAATTGTTCAATTGAGCTCCAACACAGCCTTTTCTCCAGATGGTTCCTCAACATAGTGATATAAAAAAAAAACATCCCTTGTGCAGTCTATCAATTCATCAAACTCCTCGAACAGCAAATCTGATTTGTTCACTCTATATGTATGTTGAAGTCTCCATGATTACAGTATTACCATGTTACACTCTCCTCTAATTTCCTGATGCAAGCCACAACAAATCTTTCAATGATTTTGTGGCTTTACAAATAACTCCTACCTTGCGATACTTCTTGGCTTGACCCACATTGATTCCACTTCTACATCATCACCTGTCAAACCAAGAACATGTCTCGCCACTGTGATGATGTTACCCATCCTTCCTAAATGTTGATGTGCAGAGATTTGCACTGCCTTTAAACTCACAGGCCCTCTATATCAGCAGGCCTCATCCTTCAAGGGCTATGTTTCTCACAGCCCTAAATCTGTGTGGCCTCTTGCACCCATTGAATCTAGTCGTCAAGTCAAGTCAAGTGAGTTTATTGTCATGTGTCTCTGATAGGACAATGAAATTCTTGCTTTGCTTCAGCACAACAGAACATAGTAGGCATTGACTACAAGGCATTCTATACATATATACACACATGAATCAATATACTGATAAAGTGCAAATAACAGTATTGGCTAATAAAGTTCAGTGTTATGTCCAAGCCAGGTTTAATAGCCTGATGGCTGTGGGGAAGTAGCTATTCCTGAACCTGGTCGTTGCAGTCTTCAGGCTCCTGTACCTTCTATCTGAAGGTAGTAGGGAGATGAGTGTGTGGCCAGGATGGTGTGAGTCCTTGATGATACTGCCAGCCTTTTTGAGGCAGCGACTGTGATAGATCCCCTCGATGGAAGGGAGGTCAGACCCGATGATGGACTGGGCAGTGTTTACTACTTTTTGTAGTTCCGGGGCGCTCAAGTTGCCGAACCAAGCCACGATGCAACCGGTCAGCATGCTCTGTACTGTGCACCTGTAGAAGTTAGAGAGAGTCCTCCTTGACAAACCGACTCTCCCTAATCTTCTCAGGAAGTAGAGGCGCTGATGTGCTTTCTTAATAATGGCATCAGTGTTCTCGGACCAGGAAAGATCTTCAGAGATGTGCACGCCCAGGAATTTGAAGCTCTTGACCCTTTCAACCATCGACCCGTTGATATAAACGGGACTGTGGGTCCCCATCCTACTCCTTCCAAAGTCCACAATCAGTTCCTTGGTTTTGCTGGTGTTGAGGGCCAGGTTATTGTGGTAATCTATATCCATATAATGCCTGGAACCCATTGCCACAGGGGTTATATACAATACCTTGTGTGTGATAACCATGGCAATCTTTCCCTTGTACTGCTAACTGTAATGAATCAATACCAGATATTAATGTCAGTGAATTTTTGGAGTTTTCCATGAATCTCAAGCAATAGTAAATTGATTGCTCAGTGTGGCGACCGACAGTATTTCCTAATCTATTTTTTCCCTCCATTTCAAACTGTAATGATTTTGATTTCACTTCAACAATGTATACACAAATCTTTTTAGGGAGTGGACTCTTGAGACTGAGATAATAGATACTGGTGAACTAGATTACAGAGAATTTTTCAGCATTCTTTAGATATTTGGCTAGAAATAAAGTGGATGAGCTTGAGGCTCAGTTAGAAATTGGTAAGTATGATGTTATGAGACATGGCTGCAAGAGGATCAGAGCTGGGAACTGAATATTCAGCGGTATACGTTCTATTGAAAAGACAAATAGGTGGGCAGAGGGGGTAGCTCTGTTGGTAAGGAATGAAATTCAGTCCCTTGTGAGGGCTGACATAGAATAAGAAGATGTAGTCATTGTGGATAGAACTGAGAAATTGTAAGGGTAAAAAGACCCTAATGGGAGTAATCTACAGGCCCCCAAACAGTAGCCTGGATATAGGGTGCAAGTTGCATCTGAAATTAAAATTGGCATGTAACAAAGGTAATGCTACGGTGGTTATGGGAGATTTCAACATGCAGGCAGACTTGGAAAATCAGGTTGGTACTGGGCCCCTAGAAAGGGAGTTTGTAGAGTGCCTCCGAGATGGATTCTTAGTGCAGCTTATACTGGAGCCTACCAGGGAGAAGGCAATTCTGGATTTAGTGTTGTGTAATGAACCAGATTTGATAAGGGAACTCAAGGTAAAGGAACCATTAGGTGGTAGTGACCAGAATATGATAAGTTTTAATCTGCAATTTGAGAGGGAGAAAGTAAAATCGGAAGTATCAGTATTGCAGTTGAAACAAAGGGGACTATGGAGGCATTAGGGCTCCATAGTTGACTGGAAAGGGACCCTAGCAGGGATGACGGTGGAACAGCAATGGCAGGTATCTCTGGGAATAATCCAGAAGATGCAGGATCGTTTCATTCCAAAGAGGAAGAAAAATTCTAAGGGGAGCAACAGGCGACCGTGGCTGACAAGGGAAGTCAAGGACAGTATAAAAATAAAATAGAAGACATCTAACATACAAAGATGAGCGGAAAGCCAGAGGATTGGGAAACTTTTAAAGATCAACAGAAGGTAAAAAGGCAATTTGGGGAGAAAAGATGAAATACAAAGGTAAGCTAGCCAAGAATATAAAGGAGGATAGTAAAAGCTTCTTTAGGTATGTGGAGGAAAAAAATTGTTAAGACAAATGTGGTTCCTTGAAGATAGAAACAGTTGAATTTATTATGGGGAACAAAGAAATGGCAGATGAGTTGAACAGGTACTTTGGTTCTGTCTTCACTAAGAAAGACACAAACTATCTCCCAGATGTACTGAGGGACAGAGGACCTAGGGTGACAGATGAACTGAAGGAAATTCACATTAGTCAGGAAATGGTGATGGGTAGACTGATGGAACTGAAGACTGATAAATCCCCAGGGCCTGATGGTCTGCATCCCAGAGTACTCAAGGAGGTGGCTCTAGAAATGGTGGACGCATTGGTGATCATTTTTCAACGTTCTATAGATTCTGGATCAGTTTCTGTGGATTGGAGGGTAGCTAATATTATCCCACTTTTTAAGAAAGGAGGGAGAGAAAAATGCAGGGAATTATAGACCAGTTAGCCTGACATCGGTGGTGGGGAAGATGCTGGAGTCGATCATTAAAGATGTAATAGCGGCGCATTTGATCGCAGTAATAGGATCGGTCCAAGTCAGCATGGATTTATGAAGGAGAAATCATGCTTGACTAATCTTCTGACAAAATGGACACGGGAGAGCCAGTGGATGTAGTGTACCTGGACTTTCAGAATGCCTTTGATAAGGTCCCACACAGGAGGTTAGTGGGCAAAATTAGAGCACATGATATTGGGGAAAGGGTATTGATATGGATAGAAAATTGGTTGGCAGGCAGGAAACAAAGAGTAGGGATTAACGGGTCCCTTTCAGAATGGCAGGCAGGGACTAGTGGGGTGCCGCAAGGCTCGGTTCTGGGACCACAGCAATTTGCTATATACAGTGGCTTGCAAAAGTTTTCATACCCCTTGAACTTTTCCACATTTTGTCACGTTACAACCACAAACTTAAATGTATTTTATTGGGATTTTATGTGATAGACCAACACAAAGTGGTGCATAATTGTGAAGTGGAAGGAAAATGATACATGGTTTTCAAATTTTTTTACAAATAAAAAACTGAAAAGTGTCACGTGCAAAAGTATTCAGCCCCCCTGAGTCAATACTTTGTAGAACCACCTTTCGCTGCAATTACAGCTGCAGGTCTTTTGGGGTATGTCTCTACCAGCTTTGCACATCTAGAGACTGAAAATGTTGCCCATTCTTCTTTGCAAAATAGCTCAAGCTCAGTCAGATTGGATGGAGAGCGTCTGTGAAAAGCAATTTTCAAGTCTTGCCAGAGATTCTCAATTGGATTTAGGTCTGGACTTTGACTGGGCCATTCTAACACATGAATATGCTTTGATCTAAACCATTCCATTGTAGCTCTGGCTGTATGTTTAGGGTCGTTGTCCTGCTGGAAGGTGAACCTCTGCCCCAGTCTCAAGTCTTTTGCAGACTCTAACAGGTTTTCTTCCAAGATTGCCCTGTATTTGGCTCCATCCATCTTCCCATCAACTCTGACCAGCTGCCCTGTCCCTGCTGAAGAAAAGCATCCCCACAGCATGATGCTGCCACCACCATGTTTCACAGTGGGGATGGTGTGTTCAGGGTGATGTGCAGTGTTAGGTTTCCGCAACACATAGCGTTTTGCATTTAGGCCAAAAACTTCAATTTTGGTCTCATCTGACCAGAGCACCTTCCTCCACATGTTTGCTGTGTCCCCCACATGGCTTGTGGCAAACTGCAAACAGGACTTCTTATGACTTTTTTTCAACAATGGCTTTCTTCTTGCCACTCTTCCATAAAGGCCCGATTTGTGGAGTGCACGACTAATAGTTGTCCTGTGGACAGATTCTTCCACCTGAGCTGTGGATCTCTGCAGCTCCTCCAGAGTTACCATGGGCCTCTTGGCTGCTTCTCTGATCAATGCTCTCCTTGCCCGGCCTGTCAGTTTAGGTGGACGGCCATGTCTTGGTAGGTTTGCAGTTGTGCCATACTCTTTCCATTTTCGGATGATGGATTGAACAGTGCTCCATGAGATGTTCAAAGCTTGGGATATTTTTTTATAACCTAACCCTGCTTTAAACTTCTCCACAACTTTATCCCTGACCTGTCTGGTGTGTTCCTTTGGCTTCATGATGCTGTTTGTTCACTAATGTTCTCTAACAAACCTCTGAGGCCTTCGCAGAACAGCTGTATTTATACTGAGATTAGATTACACACAAGTGGACTCTATTTACTAATTAGGTGACTTCTGAAGGCAATTGGTTGCACTGGATTTTATTTAGGGGTATCAGAGTAAAGGGGGCTGAATACTTTTGCACGCGACACTTTTCAGTTTTTATATTTGTAAAAAAATTTGAAAACCATGTATCATTTTCCTTCCACTTCACAATTATGCACCACTTTGTGTTGGTCTGCCTGAAGGATGCATTCAAAAGAGAGTTAGATAGAGCTCTTGGGGCTAGCTGAATCAAGGGATATGGGGAGAAGGCAGGAACGGGGTACTGATTGTGAATGATCAGCCATTATCACATTGAATGGCGATGGTGGTTCGAAGGCCGAATGGCCTACTCCTGCCCCTATTGTCTGTGTATCTATGTATGTTCAGGTATCAACATTTCTCCACTTTTCAAGATAGAACAATTAACCTAGTGCACTGTAACCCGGGTCAGTAAATGAAATGTATATTTATCACCACTTTTTTCAACCATTTCACTTGTGTGATGGAAATGTTACTTGCCACTTATCACTCCATGCTGGCCTTGCTGCAAGCTGGCAGGAACTGCTTCACTATGAAATGAAGTACAAATAGACATGATCATCATACCATCACCAGAGAACATTCTAATTTCTTACCACATCATGGATGAAGTAGTTGAAGCTTAGGGCACAATACTAACAAACTGAGTTTGCCTTTTCTGCACCATTCAATATGTTACATATTAGGTTGTGATTACACGACACCAACTTCCATCAACTCTATAAAACTTAATTTTCCTTCATTATGGCACATTCCCTTTACACTTTTTTGGCAGGAGCAGCTTGGCCAGAGGTGCAGCTTATTCTGTAGTGCTGGTCCTCAGCAATACAGCTGGGTTCCTTTATGTACCATGGTGCTTGCCGCATCCAGGGCTCCCAGCTTGATTTGTTACATCAGACCAGATACATCACCCATTCCTTCTCTCCAGAGATGCTGCCTGTCCCGCTGAGTTACTCCAGCATTTTGTGTCTACCTTTGATTTAAACCAGCATCTGCAGTTCTTTCCTGCACATTGATTTGTTACTTATTGAATTGGCTGAAAAATAGTTCTGCGATCATGGGAATCTCACGAGGAAGCCGAGGTGAATTATCCACTCAGCACTTCTGGCTTCTGCTTCAGTATTTTCTTCTGCATTCAGCCTGGGTCCTGCCATGATGGGGAATGAAGATGTTCTTGGGCCCTTCTCCCATTAGCTGTTTAATTGTCCACCATCATTCACAACTTGATGAGGTAGTACTGCAGAGTTTTGATCTGATCTGCCAGTTGTGAGTTTGCTTATCTGTCTATTGCATGCTGTTTTTCAGCTTTAAATGCACTTAGTCCTGCATTTCAGCTTCACCAGGCCAGCACCTCATTCTTGGATATGCCCAGTGCTGCTCTTGGCATACTCCCCTCAACTTCTATTGGTTCAGGTTTGATTCCCTGGTGTGACAGTAATGATAGCGAGAACCATGCCACGTGGATAGACAAAATGGTGTTAATGATCCATAGCACATCATGGATGGCCAATTCTGAGCTACCAGATCTGATAGAGCTTGTCCCATTTAGCACATTAGTAGTACCACACAACTTGATGGAGGGTCATCTTTGATGGAGGGAATTTGTCTTTCTTACCAGTGCTACCATGGACTGAGCACCTGCCAAAAGTGAATTGGTGAGAATTCAGTCATGTAGTAGGTTTTTTTTTCTTTTGTCGCTTCACTCACTACCTGCTGCAGACCCAATCTGCCAGCTCCATCCTTCAAGACTAGGCAATTCAGTCTGTGATGATGGTTACCAAGCCACTCTTTTGGTGATGGCCTCAGAGTAATTCTGTGCCTTTGTTACTTTCAATGCTTTTTCCACATGCCTGTTCAACAGGGAGGAACACCGATTCAGCAGCTGAGGGAAGATAGTAAGTGGTAATCAGGAGAAGATTTCCTTGCCCTTATTTGGCCTGATTCACGTGACTGAAGTCAAGGTTGAGGACTGTAGGAAGGAACTGGAGATGCTGGATGACACAAAAAGCTGGAGTAACTCAGCGGGACAGGCAGCATCTCTGGAGAGAAGGAATGGGTGACATTTCAGGTCAAGACCCTTCTTTAGACTCCTCGGTTCTTTTCCACCCACCTGCACCCAGAAATTGTCATGGAACATTCCCGCTTCTAACATGTATGGTCTGATTCTGTGAGTACAACTATGTCATGCCTTTGCTTAATTGTTCTGTGGTATAGATGTCCCCAGATGCATGTAAGAAGGTGTTTACAAGTTTGAAACAAAGAAACATGTTTTTTTGTGAAAAACATAAAATAAATTGATTTGAAGTCTAATTTAACAGAACCCAGTTTTAAAAAGGCATTTTCAAGCAGTTAATTTTCTTTAGGCTAGATTAAAAAAGACTTAAGGTATTTCTCAACATTCTTTGCTGATCCCCTAAAGAGCAAAAATGTGGAGAAACAGCTGGCTCTTAAAGTTGCAAGACTATTATTTTATTTCATTCCAGCACAGTTCCCAAAATAAATCTGACTTAACAAGTATCTGCCTCCAATTACATGAATTTACTCAACTTTAGGTAGGTGGCAGAGTGTACTTTGAATAGAATGATGTGGTCTGTGGGCGGGTTGTTTGAGTTTACAGCAATCTTATTTTCAGAGATAGTTTTATTCCAAGCAGCTCTAAGGACCAAACATACTGTAAATCATTGCTCCTTTCAGTTTGTTGGACACATGATTCCTCTGGTTATTTTTAAAGAGTGACTGTAGCTACAATATCTACTCTTCGTTGTTAACTGTTTAAGGAGATAGGGAGGTAAAGATACGGAGGCTTTGGAGAGGGTGCAGAGGAGGTTTACCAGAATGCTGCTTGGATTAGAGGGTTTCAGCTACAGGGAGAGGTTGGATAGACTTTCATTGTTTTCTCTGGAAAATTGGAGGAGAAATTTGATAGAAGTATTATGAGAGGCAGAGTAGACAGTCAGGACCTTTCTCCAAGGGTGGAAATGTCCAACTTTAGAGGGCATAGCTATAAGGTAAGAGGGGAAACTAATGGAGATGTGCAGGGCAAGTTTTTTACACATTACCAGGTGGTGGTGGAGGCAGATATGATAGTGTCATTTAAGAGGCTTTTAGATAGGCACATAGAAGTGCAAGGAATAGGGGGATACGTACAGGCAAATTAGATCAGTTTAACTAGGCATCATGTTTGGCACTAACCTTGTGGGCCAAAGGGCCCGTCCTTGTGCCGTACTGTCTATTTTCTATGTTCAAGAGTGAGAAAGATAGGAATGAATTTGCATTTGTAAAGCACATTTTTATGTCCTCGGGTCACAAGCAAATTTACAAATAATTGTTTTAAGGTAAATGCAGCAGAACATTGCATTGTTGAAGGAGGAAGGCTGGCCAGCACAGCATGCACCTTGGGAAACTGGCATGTTATCCTTCACTTCCTTGTGAAATAGCAACAGAGGCCTTCTTTAACGAGTAAGCAGCTCTTGTCAATACACCATTGTGCTACAGAGGGTGCAGAGGAGATTCACCAGGGTGTGGCCTGACTTGGAGCATAACAGTTAATTCTGATTTTACTGTCATGTAGTCTTATTTTTCACACTGAATCTTAAGCCTAGTTTTCAGTTAAATAAATAACCAGACTCATCATTCATCGAACATTCTTTGCAGTAAACTTTATTCTTGCACATGGATCTAAAGCCAAATGTTCACATTTTGGGCAATGTTATCCAGACTCTTGAACAAGGCTCCTGGCCCTCACATTTTCAATATTTGATTAGTATGTTTGCAGATGACACCAAGATTGCTGGTACTGTGATGAAGGCTCTCAATGAATACTGCAAGATATAGATCAGCTACAGAAACGGGTGGAAAATGGCAAATGGAGTTTAATCCTAGCAAGTGTGATGTGTTGCACTTCGGGAATGTAAGGGAAAATTATACAATTAATGGTATAACCCTTAACCACATTGAGGTACAGAGGGATCTTTGGGTCCAAATTCATAACTCCCTGAATGTGGCAACACAAGTAGATAGAGTGGTAAAGCAGGCCTATGGAATGCTTGCTTTCATAGGTCATGGCATTGAGTATAAGAGTCAGGAAGTCATGATGCAGCTTTATAGATCTTTGTTTAGACAGCATTGGGAGTATTGTGCGCAGTTCTGGTTACCCCATTACAAGAAGGATGTGGAGGGTTTGGAAAGGGTGCAGAGGTGGTTTGTAAAAATGATGACTGGATTAGGGGATAATAGCTACAGACAGACTTGGATTGCTTTCTCTGGAACTCCAGCGGTTGCGGGGAGACGTGATAGAAATATACAAAAGTATTCTCTACACTTCTTAGTATCCTGCTATTTATCCTGTATTCCTTTCCATAGTTTGTCTTTCTCAATTGAATTATTCCACATTTCTTGAATAAAAGTACTGTGTTTGCTATTTTTTTCAATCATCTGCACCTCTTCTGTGGTTAATGGAGATTTGAAAATCTCTGTCAGAGTTCCAGCAATTTCCGCCCATGCCTCTGGTTTATATCTTACCAGCCCCTGGGGATGTTTCAACCTTCAAGCCTACTAAGACACTTAATACCTCCTCCTATTCAATGATAATTTGTTCTTTCTTGATGATGGTCATAATGGCAGTGTCTCTGAGATTCCCAGTAGTTCTGTCCTTGTCTTGATGAGGGAGGCTATAAATCTGCTCCATAAGTTCCTCTCCACTAAATGCTAACACTTCAGTCAGGATACTTCCTGCTTAAGAGGCCTTTTTGTATTTCTGTTGGCATTTGGAATTTTTAACCTCTTGCCAGTCAAGGGAGGAGATGAGGCCAGACTGATTCTGTGGGATAGAATTGAATGCACATGCTTGCTCGTGAGCTAAGTTGTTCCCCTCAACCTTTCTCATGATGTGTTCTCCTGTGTATTTCTGCATCATCCTTGCAAATAATCTCATTGACATTTTAATAATATTGCACCAGAACTAATTACAGTATTCTGAGCACTGTTTAACAGAAAGTTGATGTAGGTTTTACATAACTTCTCTAGTTTGCAATTCTATCCCTCTGAAAATAAACCCTTGTACTTGTTTGCTTTTTTTTATGGCCTTGCTACCATTTGGCACAGCTCCTAGTGACTGATGTGCTGCGGTGCAAGAACCCTTTGACCCACTACATCAATGCCGCCCCTCTTCTTCCAATGAATGTAACCTCCTTAATTCTTCCCACCAAAATGTACCACCAGTTGAACTACCTTTGCCAATTATTAGCCAATTCTGTAAGTTTATCAATGTCCTCTGTAATTGTTGTATTCCTTCTCAGTATTGACTGTTCTGCCAACTTTGGTATCATCTGGAAATTTACATATTTGTTTTTAGATTTTTGTGTCCAAATTATTGTTTCAAATTCTGAACAGCAGTAATGCTAGCACTGATTCATGTGGGACACCATCACCACCTTCCACTCTGAGTGTCTATCCTTTGCCCTACTTTACTTCCTGTAATGAAGCAAGCTAGTAATATATTTGCTACTTGTCCCATGATTCTGCGTTCTCTATTTTAATTACATTTTGTTTTCTGACTTATTGTGAGACATAAAGGGGCCTTTAGGCCTATTGAATCAATGTGGGCTGTCAAGCAATTCCATTGGCTCCTCCTCAGGATCTTTTGCATCTGGACTAAGCTCTCACTCAAGCAGGTCAATGTGACAGCTCATATGTAACAGCCACACCACACTGAAGGAAACTACACTCAGCCAACTTCCATCTGGAACCAACCAAACAGTGACAGATCTGAAAGTTGCTCTATTATTATAGCCCAGGAACACAGACACTTTGACAGATTCCTACCCTGAGCAAGATATAACAGCAGGAGATGCCCAACTTAAAAGAAAACAGGCACTGAGTATACCTTCTAGTAGAATCCCAGAAGAGAAATATCACCTTTCTGGATATCACCTTTGCCATTGAGAATGAGCACGTTGACATCTCAACAAGTTCCTGTGGAACTAACACCGAAGGAATCCAAAGGGGCCGAGAGTGTGTCCCATAGACCTCTATGTAGCCTGATGAACATGCTGTACTAAATTGCAACAAAATAGTGTTGTATGGTATTTCAGTAGAACCTCCATGCTCTTTCATTCAATGTTTGGCAAATAAATGAAAGAAATACATATGCCTTTTCAATCACCTTATCCAATGTCCACCCATTCTCCACCACACTCAATATCTCAATACTCATTTGTTGTACATACCTTTGCCTTGTTGCATTTCCCCAAATGAATTACTTCCCACTTCTTTGGATTGAACTTGATTTGCCATTTTTCTGCCCAACTGATCCATCTCCAATCTAGGTCATTAGGCAGGAACGGTGTACTGATTGTGAATGATCAGCCATGATCACATTGAATGATGGTGCTGGCATGAAGGGCCGAATGGCCTTCTCCTGCACCCATTATTTATTGTCTATTGATCTATATCGCAAAACAGACTCAGTGTTGAACTCTGTGAAATTCCTCAGGTAATAACTTTCCACAAGCACCAACTCATTACCCTTTCACATTTAAATATAAGACCAAGTCAAGTCAAATCAAGTAGTGTTTATTGTCATAAGCACAAGCACGGTGAGGTACAAGTACAATGAAATTGTGTATTATTGAAATTGTGTATGTGCTTTATTTTGACAGGTTATTTTCACTGTCTTGTATAATTGATGTAGAATGTATGTACACCTTATGTTTTGTGTGTTGGCTGTGTCGATGTGCCTGTGATGCTGCTGCAAGCAATCTTCTCATTGTACCTGTACCTCACCGCACTCGTGCACATAACAATAAACTCGACGAGATGCTTAAGCAAGTTGCTACCATTAACACAAGGGTTCCCAACCTGGCGTAAATTTACTCCAAGGGGGTAAATTTGTTGATTCTGGATTTTGTACATATTTTTTCTCATTGACTGACTGTGTTTGGTTCTGTTCATCATTAGTTGTTCATAAATAAGTGAAATAACATTGTTATGTGCTATTAAAGTTGCTAGGAGTAAACAAGACATAAAAGGTTGGGAACTCCTGCATTAACACATCAGTTGGAGGAAAAGCCCTGCCCTCTATGTAATGCAGGAGCGGGAATTTGCTACCAAGAGGCTTCTCTCAATAATCCATTATCACCGTCTTCTTTGAAGGGTTATTTTGAATGTGAAAATAAAAATAGTTGTACTGTTCTTCACAGGTGTAAGTTTATATGTATGTGTTAACATTCAAGGAGAGGAATATTAAACTAGCATTTAATTCCCCATCTATATAGATCAACAAGTTAGTTCAAATGAGTACTTCATAAAGACCTGCCAAAATGTTTATGTTTTCAAGCAGGGAATAAATGTCACTACAAACTATAAAGACTGAAAAAATAAATGGTACCGAAATGTTCCATATTAAAACCTCTCTGTGAATCTATCCAAGTATCGCTGCATATTTCCCAGTGGATGTTGACTGGCCTGCTATTGGTGCAATGATTTCCTAATTCAGTTTCCCCAGTGATTTAAAGGACCTCAGGTATGTTAGAAAAAACAACAGGAACATGCAAGTTATTGAATGGAGCCAGATGCTGCTGTCACACACACTCACCAGTAAATCAAGGGCAAGAACTATAGATTGCATCAGTACATGATGAGTCTGGGAATATCAGGGAATTGTCTACCTGGGAATATCAATGTCATTTTTAAAACTGGGTTAAATTCATCAGCACTTCTATCCTATTTTTATTATCAACCTCTGGCCATTGATCATGCAATGCTCATTATGTTTATGTAAATGCATTCACAATAGGAAATATCCCCACCAGCACAAACAGAAAGATTGCCTCCAGTATTCAAGTCTTCAACGTAACAACGTAACAATAACACCTAATGTACCTAATGTACCTCAGGAGAATTCTTAGAGAAAAAATAATAATCTTTGAGCTTTGTAGTGGCTATATCACTGGTTTCTAAGCTAATTAAATAAAATACCTCTAATGGTGATTCTCCGTGACCTGATCATCTCAATCTTATCTTATCCCCTCAAGGTCAATGTTGTGATGTGGAGTGCAATGCCTTCAAGGATGTAGGTATGGAAAAGAGCAGCAGTGAGGACTAACTGGCCTATCTTTTCAAAGATCTGGTATGGGTATAATGGGTAGAATAACTTTTCCATGTTCTTTATCATGTCATGATTCTAAAATCAATGAACAATGACAGAAGAAAAATAATTTAAGATCCTAACCCAAAATGTGGTGACAATTTTCCTCCACATTTGGTGCCCAACCCACTGTTCCTCCAGCAATTTTTAATTTGACAAGTAGCTTTTAGAATAACACCTTAATGATCTAATTGGCTCTGAAAGTTCCAGCAACATCTTCTATCTAATATGATTAGTCCATTTTGATATTTCTCCCTAAAATGAAGATTGGCACATGGTATAAAGATCTGGTGGTCCTGTTACAATGCTGGTGCCATGTGAGTATGATATAGACTTTCTGGAAATGCTTTCAGAAGTGAGCAGTTACTTGGCCTAGCTCCTCGCAGTCTGTTCCACTTTCCCCTGCCAACCAGGTTTGAATATTACCCTTTTTTGGCCTGTTATTTATAAGGATCATATAGAGTTTTCCAAAACATTTAACAGCCCTGCTCCTCTGATTCTGTGCTAACACCATCATCATCAGAAGGTTTAGTTTAGATTAGAGATTTAAAAAAAACAGATCCACCAAGACTGCACTGACCAGCGATCCTGGCACATTAACACTACCCTACAGAAGGTTTATTACATTTTTAAAAACATTTATAACAAGTCATTATCCTACAAACCCATACCTCTGGCGTGTGGGAGAAAACCGAAGATCTTGGAGAAAACCCACGCAGGTCATTTGAATGTAATAACCTCACCTATGCATTAAAGCTACACACAGTGTCACGGAATGTTACTTTCTGACAGGATAGGACAGAAAGAGCCATCAATTGTCCCTTTCCCCATTTTCCCACAAACTTGTCTTTTCCATTATCATCCAATTCCCTTTCAAATATTATTATTGAATCTCCCATATCCAGGCAATATGTGGAACATATTTTTGCATAGGAGATTCCTCCTCACCCTCTGGCTCTTTGTCAATTGTGAAATTCCAGTGAACACTTCACTACAAAGAGAAAATATGATTTTTGTTGCTCCTTCCCAACCTTCCATCGAAGCAGATTGACCAGTACTCACACACCATATCCATTCTTGTTGCCTTACTGACTTTTCCTCTTGCTATCTTGAATCTCTATGGATTACAAACAGCCAACAAAGTCAATTTGCAGAAAGAACTCATACAAGGTATGAACTTTATCTGAGGTACCTTCATGGACTGCTTCTCAAAACTCCCTCCCCTTTTTCTCAGCCAGTTCCCCAGGGTGAGGGTGACTTTTTTTACAAACCTGTTCTCTGGGTTCTGAAGTAACTGATGCACCCATAGACTCTGCCATAGGGAGGGCCCATTGCTTGACGGGATGGGTGGATCAGCAACTTTGGAGCTAGTGCACATTTTCAGTTATTTACCTGAGCCTCTGGCAAATCCACTCAAATAACGACAAAACAACACCCTGATGCGCCTTCTCCACTTAGAACGGTCAGGGGACAGGGATTCCCAAGAGTCAGTGGGAATATTACTCTTTTACGAGGAGGCTTTGAAACAATCCCTTGAATTATTTATTTATTTAATCAATCTGCTGATCTCTTTACATGGCAAAGCTGAAATCAATATGCAAATGATGTGGCCTGCCCTTCGTAGCAGGATGTAACTAGGGCCACTAAGCTAGGGATATTTACCCAGTAAAGGAAACTGACATTGGTTTACTTGTCCTGGCAGTGGATTTGCAAACCTTGGTGGAACTGCTCCATTACTGACTGTAGGTTGTATGTATTTCTGAAGCATACAGAAAACTGGTGCTCACTACACCGTGGCTTCCTGCCAAGTTTGAGGTTTTGATTTTCACTCTACTCAGCAGATGCCAAAGGCGATGTTGAGTTTCATCCCTGATACCTTCCGCTGCTGATACCTCCCACAATATGCCAAATAGTCCATGTTTCACCCGACATATGTAGAAAATGGGATGAGATATCACAATATGAATGTTGGGAGTTAGAAGATTATAAAGCAGGATCTCAAGGGCTTTCATCTCAGGATCATTCCAGGTGCCATATGCTGGGATGGATAAGGTTAAGAATATAGGGCAGATGAAAGAGCAGTTGAAGAGCTGGAGCAGGAGGGAGAGGTTCAGTGTTTTGGACCATTGGGATATTTTCTGGAGCAGAGGTGAGCTGTTCAAGAGGGAGGGGAGAACAATCAAAATTCTGGTGTGGGGATTCATTGGAGCTACACAGGAGGATTGAAACAGGAGTCCAGCAAGGGGTGGGACACACCCCTTAGTGTGGTAGATGAAAACATGAGGTAGACTTAGAAATTACGGCAGTCAAGAACAGTAGGCACAACAGGACAGGGTGCAAGAAAGGTTTGAGTGACTAAATTGCATTTATTTTCATGCAAGAAGCCTGACAGATGAACACAGGGCATGAATCAGTACCTAGAATTGTGATAGAGTCATAGAGTGATACAGTGTGGAAATAGGCCCTTCGGCCCAACTTGCCCACACTGGCCAACATGTCTCAGCTACACTAGTCCTACCTGCCCTTGTTTGGTCCATATCCCTCCAAACCTGTCCTATCCATGTACCTGTCTAACTGTTTCTTAAATGTTGGGATAGTCCTTGCTCAACTACCACTGACAGCTTGTTCCATACACCCACCACTCTTTGTGTGAAAAAGGTACCCCTCAGATTCCTATTAAATCTTTTTCCCTTCACCTTAAACCTGTTCTTTGATTCACCTACTTTGGGCAAGAGACGCTGTGCATGATATTATAGCTATTACAGAAACATGGTTGAGGGATGGGCAAAATTGGCAGCTCAATATTCCGGGCTACAGATGCTACAGGTGTGATAGAGGTAGAAATTAGAGAGGAAAGGGAGCTGTATTTTTGATTGGGGAGAATATCATGGTGGAATTCCTGGGGGAATATCTATTGAGGCTATATGGATATAACTTACAAGAAGGAGGTGATCACTTTGAAAGGTTTGTACTCAGGCCACCCAATAGTCAGCAGGGATGGCTATGTGGAATGAGCTACCAGAGGAAGTAGTAGAAGGAGATACAAGTTCAATATTTGAACAACATTTGAACAGGGTGATAGATAGGAAAGATTTAGCTGGATATGGGCCAAATGCAAGTAAATGTGACTAGCGTGGACAAGCTGAGCCATAAGACTTGTGGTCCTGTTAGACTGGAGGGCCTGTTTCCAAGCTGTATAACTTTATGACCCTGTGAAATCTGAGGGAGGTTGACAGGATGGATTTCCCCTTGTGGGTGTTTAGTATTAGGAGATGTAGATTCAGAACAAAGGTGGCCCATTTCAAACTATGAGGAAGCAATCCTTCTCACATGGGATTGTGACACTTTGAAGTTCTCCAGCCAAGAGGCAAAATCATTGAATATATTCAAGGCGGAATACGGCCGACTGTCGAACTTCATGGAAACCAAAAGGTGTGAGAGAATGGGAAAGTATTGTTGAAGTCAAGATTGGATTAACCACTGTCTTACTGAATGGTGGAGTGGACTTGAGGGGCTGGGCGCTTGTTCCTGCTCCAGTTTCTAATATTCTTATGATGCTATCATATAACTAACTAAATCAAGTGTCTAATAAGACTTCTTCCACTTCAAATTGGATGAATCTGCGCACCGCACCATAGACAGTGCTCACTTAATACACATTGGCAGGAAAGTTGTAGATCAAAGCGTTCAAGAACTAATCCTGTCATAAATATCTTGTGTACAACAACACTGCCTTCAGAGTACTTAATACAGCCCAGGAACAGACACATCTCCAAGGCACTCACTTCTGCTTCTCACTCAAGCACGGAAGCCTCAGTGTGTTGACAACCTGGCTTCACTGCGGTTCACTGCAGTATAAAGTGGAATGTTATTTTACTCCACACTTCAGTAAGTCTATTGAAACATCAACTGTGCAGGATTCACAATTTGTTCCATTCTTTCTCAGCCATTTTCCATGGCAAGTTTTTATTTTCAGACCTCACAGGGTATAATATTTTCACTAATATTTTCCATCTTTGGCTGAAGTTTACGTCCTCTGTTTAATATCCTTTTTTAAAAACTTATTTTTTTGTTTGGTGTCCAAAACCTACGCAATTTGTTGTCGAAGTCCCGCACAAGCTGCCAGAGAAAGTAGGTACAATAACAACATTTAAAAGACTTTGGATGGGTACATGGATAGGAAAGGTTTAGAGGAATATGGGCCAAATGCAAGCAAAAGGGACCTGCTTAGATGGGACATCTTGGTCGGCATCATGAGTTGGGCCAAGGGCCTGTGTTCATGCTGTATGATTCCATGATCCTAATTTATTTTTGCCTCTAATGTTCAAATGCTTCAAATGTGGCTAGACAATCTGTCAAAATATGTCTCTATTTACTAAATTTGCTGTGCTGAATATGTTTAATTCCCAGTCAGGTGCTTTTTAACCAATGTGCACTTCTGTTAGAAACAGAATCTAATGACCAGCTTACTCTGAAACTGATAAAGGACTACCTTTCAAAATAAGTGTGAAATAACTTTGACGAAATCACAGGAGATATGATCAGTAGCTTTTCCTGCAAACCAGCGAATATATTTCTGCAAAAGGATTGGCCCGTTAAAAGGTTTGTCTGGAACAGTAAATCCTTGTTATTACAGAACTCTTCAAAATGGATTTTGGTTATATTGGATGGACGCCACCCCCTGACCCGCACCACCACCCCTGGCCGCTTCCAGGCCGGATTGCCATCGCCAGCCTATTCCTTGGCCGCGTCCAGGCAGCACCTGCTGCCGCCGTTGCCACTGCCAACCCTTACCTGCACTCAGGCCACCCGCGGGCCATGTCTAATGACTCCGCCAATCCTCCCCTCAACTTGCTTCGATTCCAGGCCCAGTCCCAGCCTGAAGAAGGGTCTCGACCCGAAACATCACCTATCCACGTTCTCCAGAGATGCTGCCAGACCTAATTTACTCCAGCATGTTGTGTCCTTTTGTGTATTAACCAGCATATGCAGTTCTTTGTTTCTACTACTTATGCAATGATACTCTATTACTCGGTATCTCTTACTCGATTATAGCGGACAATTGGCAATAACGGACACTATTCCCAACCTCCTATGGTCCATTCTAACATGGGTTTACTGTACTGACAACTTATTGAGGTTAACAAATTAACACGTATAACTCTGCCTAAGATTTCCAAATGATACAAGGTGATCCTTCAAAGGTAATTGGAAGAAATATTGGCTGGGATGAAAGATTGGCTGGATATCGGGAAACAGAGAATAAGGGATTTCAACTTCCCCAGTATTGATTGAGATTGCCTAGGTGCAAAAGGCTGTGAGAGATTTTTTAAAGAGCATCCAAGAGAATTTTTCAGTCCGCATAGAGATACCCTGGAGAAGAGTATGGAGGTCATGGTATAACTTATAAAACATTTGTTAGGCCACAGCTGAAGTGTTGTTTATAATTCTTATCACCACATTATAGGAAGGATGTGATTGCATTGGAGAGGAAGCAGAGGAGATTTTCCAGGATATTGCCTGGGACGAGTTTTAATATGAAGAGAATCTAGATAGACTTGATTTGTTTTCCCACAAACAGAGAAGGCTGAAAGGGGATTTAATAGCAATGGAAGTAAATTAAAGGAAAGTAAATTTCTCACCAAAGGAAAGTAAATTATAAAGACGATCTAAGGAGGAATAGATTAATTGAAAGGGGAAAGACCTGGCACAGGGTACTGTCGGAAATGTGAAATTGTCCATTTTGGAAGATAAAAAAATAAGCACATTTTCCTCAAAGGTGAGAGATTGCAGGGCTCTGAGATATACTAGAACCTGGATGTACTGTATAGGAAAGATCTCAAGGTTTATGGGATTAAATTAGTTATCTTGATCGGCATGGACAAATGGGATCAAAATGACTCTTTCCATACTTATAACTCTATGAATCTAATCTACATACAATATTAATAAGGCTAACGTTTAAGTACAACAAGTAATCCAGAAAGCTAACAAAATTATTTTGTTTATTGCAAAGAGAATTTAATATAAAGGTAAGGTTATTTGCTTATGACAAAGAAGGAGGCCATTTGGCCTATACCAGTTTGTACTGACTCGTCAGATCCACACCCCACTTCTTTAGCCCTCATAGTCCAAAAAGGTTTCCACTTATTTTGCTGCCACCCTCCTACAATAGAGGTAACACATGCGACCACAGATACTGCAATCTGGAGCAACAAACAAGCTGCTGGAGGAACCTGGTGGCGAAAGCTGGACCCCTGATGGTGGGACCAAAACTTTGACCATCCCTCCGTCTCCACAGATGCTGCTTGACCTCCAGCAGTTTGTTTGTTGCACTGGGGGTAATTTACCTACCAGCATTTCTTTGTTATGTGGGAAGAAACTGGAACATTGGCATGCATTTGACTGGAGGAAATCCATGCAGTCTCAGGAAGAAAGTGCAAAACTCCACATAGAACACCTGAGGAACAGAATAAAACCATCTTGCTGGAACTGAGCAAAACCTGCTTCATAGAGCATTGCCTATTATGCTTCAGTTAGACAGCAGGCTAAGACCATGTCATCAGTGCTGTGTACAGCATTAGTCTCATTTTAAAAAGGATATAAATGTGCTGAAAAGTTTAGAGATTTACGAGACCAACAGCTGGAATGAGATGGTTGTCTCAATGGAAAAGATTGCACAGGTTAATCTCATATTTAATGTAATTTAGAATAGTGACAGCATTCTTGATTGAAACATATAAGATTCTGAAGGTTCTTGACAGGATGGATGTGCAGAGGAAAATAAGGTGTCAATTATTTAAAACAGAACTGAATCAAATAAAAAATGCTCTCAAAGGGTTGTTTTTGGAACTCTATTTCCCTAGGGGCTGTGGAAACAGAGGTAATGAGAATGAAGGGGTGCAAGACTACAAAGGGTAGATGAGGACCTGTTGAGTTACAATCATATCAGCCTAGATCTTATTAAATAGTGAAGCAAGTTTGGGGTGATGAGTGGCCTCCTGTTCCTAATTCATATGTGTTGTATGTACACTTGCGAAGATAAGCATGGGCTTTCTGCTTGAACCCTTCACACGTCCACCTATGATAGTGATCCCACACGCTATCAAGTCAGGATGGACAGGACATCGATTCAATAGTGATGGAGGATCAGTATCTGTACCAGGATGATGTATGATTCAGAGAGACAAGAACTTTGTATTTGCAGAAAATAAACAGCACTTTCTTGATGAAAATCACATGACATTTACTTCCAATTTTCTATACTTACGTATTTTAATTGGTCTGCAACCTCACCACTAACACATCATCCAGCTGAAGCCTAGCCAGTGATTTGTGAAACATTAGCATACGTCTCCACTTTTATTTTTTTTTGCCTCCAAGCACAAAACCCTCAATTATATGTCAATTCAATCATGGCTGTTGTTTAATTGAACTTTACTTCACATAAATGAAGCATGTTTTCCATCTCCTTTTGCTTATGTTGCCTTAATCCAGTTTATAAAGCTTGCAGAATTAAGCAGATTTCTCACCACTGTCCTGTCACAAATCCACTGGGAATGCAGCATAAAGCAGAGGAAATAGACTGTGAGCAGAGTCAATGGTCCACAGTCTTTAGTGGTTGTCTGTTCCAGATTGTGGTTCTTTTTTTTGGGAGAGTGCTCCCTACCGCACCCCAAAACTACTTAATTCTGATTTTAACATTGCAGCCATTTGTTCACACCCTTGTTTTGGTCTACATCTCCAAAGGAAATAGATTCTGTCTGTCTTCCCTGCCAAGCATTCACATTATCTTAAATACCATGATTTCCGTTTTGTATAGGAAATGCAAATCTAGTCTGCGCAATCAATTCTCATGAGCTTACACTTGGAGACTTCTGGGACTCCTGTTGTGCTGCAGCCATGCAAGAATTTCATTGTCCTATCTGGGACACATGACAATAAACTCTTGACGACATGATAATGACATTAAATTATTGTGAGTATAAAGAGTCGAATACTTTAAGACTTGCCATCCTACTGATGAATCTGTGCACCGTCCACTTTGTGGCCAGTATCTTCTTCCTGAATCTGGATGCAGATATCTGGATGGGGGTCAGCAAAAGTTTAACTTCCTTCTCATTGAATCCAAAAGTCTTCAGATGAAGATTAATATTCGATTGGCATCTTGCAATTTTTTGTGCCTGTTCACTTGCTTTTAAAGATAATGGATACTGAAAATGTTGCTGCTACTTCAGGATTCCTATTATGTTAAAAATAATACATATGCCTCGATGGGTTCTGCATATCCTGTGAAAGGACCTTTTTCTCATGAAAGTGGCGTCAAGGGTAGGGTTTTGACCCGCTGGAATGAAGAGGCAGAGTAAACAGCCAGAGATTGTGGTCCACGTCAGAACCAACATGGGTAGAAATTGGGATGTGATCCTGCAGGTGGAGTCTGGAGAGGTAAGAAAGTAATTCAAAGATAGGATCTTAATTCCTTCCAGTTCCACGTGTCAGCGAGTACGAAAATAAGATAAAGCAGATCAAGGCCTAGTTGGAGAGATGGTGTGCGAGGGAACACTATATTCCTGAGGAATTAGAACTGTTTCTGGGGGAGATGAGATCTCCACCAGCCATTCGGATTTCACATCAACAAGAACAGGTTGCATGTGTGATCTATGCAAAAAGAATATCACTGTGCAGTGCATACGTGACAATAAAGCATCATCAAACCATTGAATTTTACTGGTGTCAGTGAAAATGGAAATGAAATAATCATCATCATGCAATTATGAAAATGCAAGGAATGTGGTAACTAAGGTCATAGATAGTATCAAAATATGATGTGGCAACGATAACAGAAAATTGGCTCATAACGAAGCAGAACTGCAATGGATATTTACATAGAGTAAGAATTTCTAAAATGTGGGATAATTTTCCAGAGCAAAATGTTCCTGGCCCAAGTGGAAGCAGCCGTGCTGGATCTGATTGTGGGGAACGAGGTGGGCCACGTGCATTAATGTTTAGTAGGGAACCAAATTATCTTGACATAGTAATCATAACAATTTAAGGTTTAGGTTAGCTTTAGAAAAGGCGAGTGAGCAATCCAAAGTAAAAATAATTAATCACAGAAAGGTTAATATCAATGGTTTGAGAGGGGTGGGAGATTGCAACCTTCACGTGGTCTGCCCTGTTTCGACGAATGCAATCAACCTGGCATGCACAATCAAATAAAACAAGTTGTCTTACAACTTTAGGCTGTGCACGTCATACGCAAGAAGAATGGGTTGAGAGAGGATCTGACCCCGGAAAATTGGAACCAAATTTGTACCAGAACAATGGACTGATTTAAGGAAGAGGTGATTCAGATACAATTGAGGATAATCCCATGAGGAGCAAATAAAGAAAACAAAGCTCCCTTGGTAATGAAAGAAATACAAATGAACATAAAACAAAAAGGCTGCATGCCACATAGTTGCAAATACTAGCAAAAAACATGCTGATTATTACAAAAGAACCTGAGGGGAATGAAAACTAATGAAAGAGAAGTAAAGAGAGCTAATGAGGAAAGATTAGCTGCCAAGATAAATGCACATCCAAAAATGTTCTATAGACATTTAAATAGTAAAAGCGTGGCACAGGGAGGAGTGGAACCAAAATGGGAATTTGCACACGAATGCCAAGAGCACTGTCAAATGAGCACTTTGTGTTAGGATACTTCTAAGGTAATAATGAAGGATAGTTCAGACACTGGGTACATTAAAAACTGATTGCTTGGGAAGTATTAGAACAATTGGCTGAACTGAAAGCAGTTAAATCATTAATTAGGCAGATACAAACGTATCAATAGAGGCAGAGAGTGAATAACAGGGAAGTGATGCTGAACTCTTATAAAAGCACAGGTCTGGCTCCATTACAGTGGTGTACGAAGCTAGAGGATGAGTTTGGGGTAAGGAAGAAGTTCAGAGGGAATCTGAGGAGTCATTTTTTTAGCCAGTGGGTGGTTGGAATGTGGAAGACACAGCCTGAGAAGGTAGTGAGGGAATGGACTGTTATGGGATTAGTGTGAATGGCTGATTGGGCCTGTGCAACCCTATGACTGTGCAAATGTGAAAGATGTAAGTAGTTTATCCGAGGTTGTTCTTGCACTATTTATGATCACACTTACTCACAAATACCAGTTTTTCTTTGGACATTTGTCTTAATTGGATCCAGTGTTAAACCTCACACTTCCCTGCAATGGACTTCATCTTCCCTCCCTCTCCTCTATCTCATCTCTTCTTCCCACCTTCTCCCCACAGCCACTGCTCTTGCCCTTCCTCCCTGTCACTTCCTTCTCCACCGCTCGGCCCCTTTTCTCTCTGCTCACTACCTTTTTCTTCGCCAGGCTCTCTTGACCTCTTCACTCCCTCTCCCCTGGACCTCTCTCTTCAAACCAACTGCACCTATGTTCATGGCATTGTGTGTATATATCCACACATGTGTTCTTGTGTGTGTTGGTGTGATTATGGAAGTTACCACTTGAACACTATTGTACAAATTGGATTTCAGCCACGTGGCCATTTATCCATTGAAAAAATTAAGCATTAGGTGGTCAGATAATATCTTTTGACTGAAAGATAGCTTTAAAGTGAGAAGGGCAAAGTTTAAAGGACATGTGCGGGGCAAGTTTTTTACACAGTGGTTGGCGAGTGCCTGGAACGCGTTGCCAGTGGTGGTGGTGGAGGCAGATACAATCGTGGTGTTTAAGGGATTTCTGGACAAGCACCTTGAAATGGATTGATATGGATTATATGCAGGAAGATTGGGATTGGTTTTGGCATCATGTTTGGCCCAGACATTGTGGGCCAAAGGGTCTGTTCCTGGGCTGTACTGTTAAACATAGAAAAATAGGTGCAGGAGCAGGCCATTCGGCCCCTTCGAGCCAGCACCGCAGTTCAATATGATCATGGCTGACCATCCAAATTCAGTACCCCGTTCCTGCTTTTTCCCCATATCCCTTGCTTCCGTTAGCCCTAAGAGCTAAATCTAACTCTCCCTTGAAAACATCCAGTGAATTGGCCTTCACTGCCTTCTGTGGCAGAAAATGCCACAGATTCGCAACTCTCTGGGTGAAAACGTTTTTCCTCAAATATTCTACATTCATTTGCATATCCCCAATACTCCACCCAGTGTAACTTATATAAGCACCGTTAATGTTATACTAGACCAAGTGGTAATATTCTAGGGTGATTCACACAAGTGTTGTTAAACAAAGTTTGGCACTCTCCACATGAGATGACAAAACACATTGTTTCTCTTGCACCTCCATACTTCTGTGAGCCCACCATGATATCAGAAACCATTGTTTCCATAGATGGACAGTAAATCAGTTTACATTCTCGATACAGCAAAGTAGGGCAGTTTGCCCAACAGAATTCACAGCTAGAATTGCATGAATATTAATCTTTGCTCCTAATCCTAGAGAGTAAAATAACATGTTATTGCTCATTAAGGCGGAGAGTTGCCAAGTGTCTGAATGCACAGCTGTTAGTGGAGTCTGTGCACTCATTAGTTGGGACTGTGTCTGACTCCCAGATCTGCCCACAATCAGAACCCTAATGATTTACAAATCAAGTTGCTGTTTCAGCTCTTCTTTTAAGCAACAACTTTTGCAGATCGCTAAAGCAATTATTCACTACGTTTAAATTTTAAAACGTGCATCTACCAAATGATCCAACTACTCAAGTTTCAAGTCAGTATAAATAATTTCTATTGAGAACAAAAGTATTTTTTTCCTTTAAGAATTTTTTATACTAAAAAAGGCCCTTACTTTTAGATTAATAGTTTAAATAAACCAATGTAAGAACGGTTTTGATCTAAAGCTGAGTAGACTTGCAACTGAGGTTAGCCAGTGCTCACAGTGTAATGTGCTCATTAGCTTTATTTCTTATTGATTACAAGAGTTTAAAAAATCAGTTCCTCGGTCTGTCTGAACTTTTCACAGTGCAGCAGAGACTCCAGGTCCCTCAGGAACTGACTGTGCTTCTGAAGGTTGCCTTGGGAGGTGAGTTGACATCAGAGCTGTACTGTCTGTGACTGCCATGTCGGAAGTTTCTGGGAGCTTTGTAATGGGTTCGTCCATCCTCTTCTTCCTCTTTTGTCATTGAAACAAATCCTGAACGCACTAGGACAGGAAACGGACGCACTTTCAGGCAGTGGTACCTCCTAATGATCCTGAGAGCCCCATAGTTCACTGTACACATCCCTCACCTGCCAAAGCTGCTGCATAATAAAACTCATCCGACAAGAGTCAGTGCACGACCCAGCTGCAGGGGCAGTAAACTTAACAGTTGATGCAGGACATAAATTAGATTGAAAACATTGATAATTAAACACAACGAATAAGCTATGAGCTCTGAACTGCAAAAGACTATATTATTATTTGTTACTTGCACTATATTTGTTATTTGTAGAACTTTTTCTCTTTCTTCCCATTATATACAATGTTTTACATATTCACATATTCTGTTGTGCTGCAGCAAGTAAGAATTTCATTGTTCCGTCCAAGACATATGACAATAAAACACTCTTGACTTGACCTTTTTGATTAAAAACTAGCATTTCTCAAAATGCAATTCAGCTTGGACATTTTTGCATTGTTAATAATCTCTTTCATTGTCAATTTTAGTTGTTTGTTCAGCTGTTTACCTACAGATGTACACACCCACGTAGTTGGGATGTCAGCCCAGCACACCCCTGTGCTGTTCATGTTCACGTCCACGCCAGCTTCCTCCCAGTCTCTTTCACCTAACCCCAGAAACTCAGACATCTCCCACCATCCAGGGACCCAAACAGGCCTTTGCAGTGAAGCATTGATTCACTTGCACTGCTTCCAACCCAGTGTATTTCATTCGGTGTTGACAATGTGGCTTCCTCTACACTGGGGAAACCAAACAGATTGACTTTGCTTTGGGGGCACCTGCACTCAGTCCACATAAGTGAGCCAGAGCATCCAGCTGCCTGCCACAGTAATTCCCTGTCCCACTGCCACTCCAACCTTTCTGTCCGTGGCCTCCTGCACAGCAAAAACAAGGTCCAATAAAACCTTGAGGGACAAAGCAGGAAAGGAAACAAGAGTAGGAAAAGCCACAAGCCATTGGCAAAAATTAGAGAGGGGCCAAAGTAGCCAACTGTGGATTATGGAGTGAGGGACTCAGACCTGGGTCAGAGCTGAGGGAGGCTATTATGCATGTTTCAATAAGAATCGCCTCTTGTTCTTCTAAACCTTATAAAGGATAGATGCTTAATTTCTCCCCTTATAGGACTGTCCCCCCATGTTAACAATCAGTCTGGTAACCTTCATTGTATTCCTTCTGTTGCGTATCATAGCTTAGGGTAGGATTCCCAGATCTGTACACAATATTAAAGGTGAGGATTCATCAGGGCCCTGTATAACCACAGTATGGCCATAGCTTTATAAATGTCTATTAAATTGCCATTGAAATATTAGTATTATTCTCAAGAGATACTATCTCCTCTGAAAAAATAAATCATTCATTTGAACATGCAAACCTAACCCTTCTGAAAATGATTCTTCCCTAAATCAACCATACAATGCTTGGTAGTAAGGTCAAAGTTTAAATACGCAAGTGTACTATAAACTAGTCATTGCGCATCTCTGTGACACAAAGGTGCTGATGATGAGATGATCACTCAGACTGCCCAAGTTAAACAAGGTCGCAAGGAAAATTACAAGGCTTGCATATCTTTGAACACATCAAGAGTTATGGAGTAAGGCAGGAAAGTACACAGGAAACATGCTGGGCTGCAGAGGATCTCTGCAGTTAAAAGCCATAATCATCATTCTTGAGACCACTGTGATTTGTTCAACACCGTGCGTGCTGTCATCATGATTAGATGAGCAGTGCTTCCGTTCTCCTAACCGGACAGCACAGGTCATACCCAACATCCGGTTCTGGTTCACAACAGCACCAGCTGTCAACTTCAGTCAGGATTTGTATCTTGTAATAGGAGAAGTAACACTAAAAGTCACACAACTTCCGTGCTGGAATAATTTATTTCACCATTTGGACTACGGAATGAGAGCTCTTCTGTCGAACGGAGACGAGACTTATATCCCATCACTCGAGACCAAATTGCACTTAAGTGCATGAGGTGACACAGCAGGCACCAGCATGGAATTTCAAAATTCCTTAGAAAATGAGCAGGTGTGGGGACCCTTTAGCTAAACTGTGTCTGGAAAAATTAGGTGTCACAAAATTAGGATATGATCAATGTATTGTGATAAAACTATCCCAATATTCTGATGCAGCAAATATTCTAAAAAACATAAATTATTCCACTTGTAAATATGATTGCATTTACTGTTTATAAACCAAAAGAATTAAAAGCAACAGAGTCTGATGGTCAACGTGAACAGAGTGGGCCGAAGGCCCTGTTTCTGTGCTGTGACGATGGAACCAGAATAGTTCAATGAACTGTCAGAATATGCCTAAGCGATGAATGGTGTCATTTCCAAGTTTACTGTTGATACTAAACCAGTAAAGTGGTGGTATTGTGAGTATAGAGGAAGATGTGATGAGTATTGGTGGTGGGGGTCGAGTCATGGATATCCAGCTGAGGAAGCCATAAGGAAGATAAATAGTATGTGAACCTTTATTACGACATGGTCCGAGTAGAGGAATCAAGATGTTTATCTGCAACTGTATAGGGCCTTGGTGAGATTGCACCTGGAAAACAGTGTATACTGATGGTCTCCTTTATATAGTTACACAGAGGAAGTGCAGCAAAGATTGCCAGATGGCTCCAGGATTGGCAAGTTTGTTTTCAAAGGAGATATTGTCAAGTCAAGTCAAGAGAATTTATTGTCATGTGTCCCAGCTAGGACAATGAAATGCTTGCTTGAGTCGTTTGGGCCCGCATTCTCGTAAGCTGAGAAAAATGAAAACACAAAATTCTTGCAGGGCTTGACAGGCCGAATGTCTCCCCAGACCGGTCTAGAATGAAGGTCACAGTTGTAGATTGAGGGTTAAGCCATTTATTGGATGGAGATGAGGGTGGTGATTCTTTGGAGATTTGTACGATTTAGGCTGTAAAGTTTCTGTCACTGAGTTCAATCAAAGCAGAGCTCCATAGGTTTAGGAAATTGAGGAATATACAGACAGTGTTGGATGCGATATACTGAGAAAGAATATCAGCCATGGTACTGACGAATGAAGGAGGCTTAAAGAACCAGATGAAGTACTCCTGCTTCCATGTAGACATTTGGAATCATTTACAGTGCCCTCCATAATGTTTGGGACAAAGACCCATCATTTATTTATTTGCCTCTGTACTCCACAATTTGAGATTTGTAATAGAAAAAATCACATGTGGTGAAAGTGCACATTGTCAGATTTTAATAAAGGCCATTTTGATACATGTTTAGTATTTTGTTGCATATCCTTTGCATGCAATGACTGCTTGAAGTCTGCGATTCATGGACACCACCAGTTGCTGGGTGTCTTCTCTGGTGATGCTCTGCCAGACCTGTATTGCAGCCATCTTTAGCTTATGCTTGTTTTGGGGGCTAGTCCCCTTCAGTTTTCTCTTCGGCATATAAAAGACATGCTCAATTGGGTTCAGATCGGGTCATTGATTTGGCCACTCAAGAATTGACCCTTTTTTAGCTTTGAAAAACTCCTTTGGTGCTTTAACAGTATGTTTGGGATCATTGTCTTGCTGTAGAATGAACCACCGGCCAATGAGTTTTGAGGCATTTGTTTGAACTTGAGCAGACAGGATGTGTCTATACACTTCAGAATTCATTATGCTACCACTATCAGCAGTTGTATCATCAATGAAGATAAGTGAGACAGTACCTTCAGCAGCCATACATGCCCAGGCCATAACACCCCCACCACCGTGTTTCACAGATGAGGTGGTATGCTTTGGATCTTGTGCAGTTCCATTTCTCCTCCATACTTTGCTCTTGCCATCACTCTGATATAAGTTAGTCTTCGTCTCATCTGTCCACAAGACCTTTTTCCAGAACTGTGGTTGCTCTTTTAAGTACTTCTTGGCAAACTGTAACCTGCCATCCTATTTTTGCGGCTAACCGTGCTTTGCATCTTGCAGTGTCACCTCTGTATTTCTGTTCATGAAGTCTTCTGCGGACAGTGGTCACTGACAAATCCACACCTGACTCCTGAAGAGTGTTTCTGATCTGTCGGACAGGTGTTTGGGGATTTTTCTTTATTATAAAGAGAATTCTTCTGTCATCAGTTGTGGAGGTCTTCCTTGGCCTGCCAGTCCCTTTGCGATTAGTAAGCTCACCAGTGCTCTCTTTCTTCTTATGTTAAAATGTATTTTTGTGTTCCGTTGCCTTTTATTTGTATGACTGACTTGGCAAATGAAATTCCTCGTATGTTGCCAAACATACTTGGCTAATAAAGTATTATTGTGATTGTGAATATGCTGCCCTGAAATGGGGGGACTGTGTATAAACCCAACTGCAATTTCTACATGGTGAAACCAAAATGTATTAAAATGGTCTTTAATAAAATCTGACAATGTGCACTTTCACCACATGTGATTTTTTCTATTACAAATCTCAAATTGTGGAGTACAGAGGCAAATAAATAAATGATGGGTCTTGGTCCCAAACATGGAGGGCACTGTAGATACCTAGATGGCAGCTTCAACAAACTACTGTCTGCTGGAAACGAACAATTAAATGCAAACAGCCGAAGGTTATGCTAAACATCATATCCAAATAATTAAACACCAAAATACTAAACACTAGAATTAAAACAGAAAATGCTGGAAATACTCATCGTTGGAAAGTCTTTTGTGGAAAGAGAAAGAGAGTCAACGTTTCAGATCAAAGATGGTTCTGCTAAAGAGTTAACTCTGTTTCCTTACTCATTTGGTCCTGCCAAGTGTTCCCAGGATTGTCTGATTTTATTTCAGATTTCCAACATCTGCAATGTTTTGATTTCCAATTACTAGATTATTACTAAATTAATTTCCTAGTGACTGCTCAAAGGCCCCAGCAAAACAAACCAGGGGCCTGAACTGAGCTATAAGTCACAGATGAATGCAACAAAAATAAGGCCAGGATCCTGTACACAAAAGCAAGTGAATGGATAAGACAATAGCTATTAGTTTGGTTTATTAGCAGCATTACAGATACACCACACCAATGACTTCTTTAATTTCTGCCTTTTGTTTTAGCGTGCTACGTTAATATTTAAAGATCACATGTAAGACAAAGACAACAGCATATGATTAAAATGTTTCACATTAACTGTACCTTGTATGTAATAGCAGAGAAAATACAAACTGCTTTTGTATGCCTCACTGCAAATTAAAGTTTTAATTTGATTAAAAAAAAGATAATCCTGCTAAATGTTACACTGCAGCACAGGGCTGATAATCCAAGCAATTCAATGTTTAAATCACAGGCTTTGGATACAGATTACTATGATCTCACTATTGCATGACCAAAATTAAGACTTTGAATCCTTATGTATTGTAGTAAGAAATCTGAAAAATATTTGAACATGTTACATGAACCAATTTAATTGCATTAATAATTGAGCAATGCTGTTTATAATCTATATATTGAACAAAGACTGGCTTTTAACCTTTTCAGATATGCAACTGAATTTTGTGGCCATTTGCACGAAAAAATGCAACTAACGTGACCATGTGACTGAAACTAAGTTTTTATACATTTGTATTTATATGTTATTGAGATAGCCTGTGTTATATGAAGCAAAATTGCCTTTAATTGTCCAACAATTAATTTTTACTGTCCTAGTTGATACAAAGTTCTAAAACACAATTGGGTAAAACGCAACTTAGATGAGGGTATAAATAGCTGTGGCAAGACGCTGGCCATTATAAACCCTGTCCATTACACTCCCAATCATTATACACTTCAACTAATTTTGCTTTCTATTAGAGTCAATGGAAGAAAATTGGGCAGTGTGAACACACAATACAACCGCCAGATTGGATTTTACTCCAAGATTAACACTTGGTCCAAAACAAATTGCTTCATTAAAATGGTTTTACATTTGTAAAGAAATAGTTATTAAAGTTGTCCTTTTACTAAAACTTGTCTGCACAATCACATTTACAACTATACTGACTTGAGAAGCATATTTATTGATGGAGTTACATTTTTTCCGCCATGAAACATAGTTAATGAAATGACACTACAATATACAAAAATAAAAGCACTTTTGCAGAAATTAGAAAGCTACATTATATGAAATTACATTGAAAATACTTACAAAACACTGATAATACAGAACATTTGCTAAAACACTAATTCACTGTGCTCCCAATACAACTATTTACAGTTCCATTTTTATTATTTACTTCTGCGCTTAGATTCTGCAAAATTAGCTTTTAATCCAATTCAGCAGGCAGAAGCTTTTAACACTAAACAGGTTTATATGTTACACTCAACATTTGCTCAACATGGAGTACTCAATGAAAACATCAACTTGACAAGGATACTTAAATTAACAAGAAGATTTTTCAATGGTGATATCTTGTTAAGCTGCAAGAATTTATTTGAACATGTTTAGGTTATAGATTCCCTTTGCAGGAACTGGCTATCTTAAGTGAGTTTGCACAGCCTAGGATTCATGATTGACCATGGCTAGTCGGAATTCCAAGCAAATCTGACTGGAACCAACATTTGCTCCAGGATCAACAGCTCCAGTAAGTGGAGGAAATGGGAAATTGCTTAATAATTGAACCACACAGATTCAGAGCAGCTGAAAACAAACGACAGTATTTTGTATAGTAAAAGTGGGGCGTTGGATGCCTATACTAGTTGGATGCCTAACTATTGATTTAATATCACAGCGAAGCATCCTGACTGGTTTAGTGTTACAATTCATTAGTATTATCTTTCTCTTCAGCGGTCCTTTAGACTGAGCTGACCTAATGTTACAATGGTCTTCTACTTACACCTACGCCATAAAGGGCCTGATTTTCTAATTCTCCTTCTTGCGATCAAATCCGCACGTCTCTGGTCTTCTCCAAGCCTAAATATTCCAATATATTTACTCTGCCCTCTCGGGAACCTGGCACATCCTGCTTTCATTTCAGTTCAGTAGTGGTTTTCACCACCTTGCTTGGCCCCAAGCTCCATCATCTCCCCTCCAAACCTCACATATCAATGCCCTCTTCCAGTCACTCCTGAAAACCCATCTCTGACCCAATCTTGGTTATATCAATTTCATGTTAAAGGAACCACAAAAAATGAAGCTTTTGTTGATATTTAACTATTCTACTCTTGGTTTTAATGTGACAGAGTGGACAAAAGATGAAACTGCTGAGTATTGGTAGGGTTACATGAACATTATTGAAAATGAATTATAAGAGTGAAGGGACTAAAATAAAATGAAATAAGCCAAATTATACAGGAAACGAATTCTGGACCTTTGATAACTTTAAACTTTAATCATTATTTCTAATTTGGATATTTGTAATTTTTAGCAGTCTTTTTATCTTCATTCTCAGTTGATGGTGTCAAATACATGCAACAGTATTGCCTGCTAATGGTCTCGCCTCGGCAAATTTGGTTCTGTTCAACAATGGGACTTGGTGTGTAGAAGCAAAGACAACGAACAGCCAATACAAACACTAAATGCATGTAAGAGAAATTAAAGACAAATTTCACCTTCTGATGCTGTGAGAGTAGATGGCTAGCAACTACCACTTGGTCAGAAGAAATCGAGATAAACTCTGTTTAATTTCATGTTTGGAATGTCCTACAAATCAAATCGATATTATAAAAAACAGGGTTTAAAAAAACCTCACCATTATAATATTGATATTTTTTAAACTAACAGTGTGAATGTTAGAGAATGTATAAAGCTGGGATATTCTTCACTGTACAATGGAAAATTATTTGGTGTAAACATAATGAAGTACATTCTGGGAGTGATGTTCTGGCTATACATTCATTGTAAGGGAGATCTATTTATTCCAAAGAGCATCTTAAGTGGCTTCTCTTTTAGGAGTTTAGTAATGGTTACTAAATTGCATTTTATTTTCTTGGTTAATTATTGTTATTCGCTAAATTTACAGACAGTGAATCCTAAATGAATTCAGAGTGGCCACTACTTTATCCTACTATTCTCAAATTATAACATCAAACCTCCCAACTTTTTGTTTGAACTGTTTACTCATTTCCATTGGCACTTCTGATGTTAATACATGAATCGCCTTCCTTGTGTAAAACTGAGAAACACCACTAAGGACTTGTCAAGACTACAGGGAAACACTAACAACATTACACATAGCACTGACCACAAGAGATTTAATTTTAAAGCATGATTTTGATGGCAATTTTCTCAATTTTAATAATGAATATAAAAAAATAAGCCCTTGAAGAAATGAACCTATAATAATTAGTCTGATACAGCCAGCTGTGAGATTTATCTCTCCGGTGAACACGGAAAGTTAGAAAAGGGTATATTTGTTTGGCAAGTGGGAATATGTGAAGCAGAAGGATTTGTTGCTCCCTCTCTTTTTTTCAAGAATTGGCATTTTCAAGATACTGTGCACTTCTCTTTTTTTCTAATGTGCCAAAATTCCTATGCCTTACGTCTGAAAAGTTCTCAAGACATTCTAATAGTGCTGGAGTTTGCAGATGGGATATTATAACCCAGTGGTTAACGGCACTGAATCATAACATATGCATGGTGATGCAAATGCCAATCATATCAAACAATTGCAGTACAAAACAAAGCAATTCCTTGTTTCTTGTTCTTACTTCACAGATGCCATTTACAGTGCATTCAGAAAGTATTCAGACCCCTTCACTTTTTCCACATTTTGTTACGTTACAGCCTTATTCTAAAATGGATTAAATTCATTTTTTATCATCAATCTACACACAATACCCCAGAATGAAGAAACGAAAACAGGTGTTTAGAAATGTTTGCAAAGTAATTTAAAAGAAATAACTGAAATATCACATTTTCATATGTATTCAGACCCTTTGCTATGACACTCAAAATTGAGCTTAGGTGCATCCTGTTTCCATTGATTATCCTTGAGATGTTTCTACAACTTGATTTGAGTCCACCAGTGGTAAATTAAATTGATTGTACATGATATGGAAAGGCACACAACTGCCTATATAAGGTTGCACAGTTGACTATGCATGTCAGAGCAAAAACCAAGCCATGAATATGAAGGAATTGTCCGTAGACCTCAGAGACAGGATTGTGTCGAGACACGGATCCGGGGAAGGGTATAAAACAATTTCTGCAGCATTGCAGGTCCCAAAGAGCACAGTGGCCTCCGTCATTCTTAAATGGAAAACCTTTGGAACCACCAGGACTCTTCATAGAGCTGGCAACCTGGCCAAACGGAGAAGTGCCTTGGTCAGGGAGGTGACCAAGAACCCGATGGTCACCCTGAAAGAGCTCCAGCATTCTTCTGTGGAGATGGGAGAACCTTCCAGAAGGACAACTATATCTGCAGCACTCCACCAATCAGGCCTTTATGGTAGAATGGCCAGACAGAAGCCACTCCTCAGTAAAAGGCACATGCCAGCCCGCTTGGAGTTTGCCAAAAGGCACCTAAACAAGATTCTCTGGGTCTGATGAAATCAAGATTGAACTCTTTGGCCTGAATGCCAAGCGTCACGTCTGGAGGAAACCAGGCACCGCTCATCACCTGGCCAATACCATACCTACGGTGAAGCATGGTGGTGGCGGCATCATGCTGTGGGGATGTTTTTTCATAGGCAGGAACTGGGAGACTAGCCAGGATCGAGGGAAAGATGAACGGAGCAAAGTATAGAGAGATCCTTGATGAAAACCTGCTCCAGAGCGTTCAGGACATCAGACTGGGGCAGAGGTTCACCTTCCAACAGGACCTTAAGCACACAGCCAAGACAACGCAGGAGTGGCTTCGTGACAAGCCTGTTAATGTCCTTCAGTGGACCAGCCACAGCCCGGACTTGAACCTGATCGAACATCTTGTAGCGGCCTGGACGAGGTCAGGAAAAGGCCAGACGCCAAGCAGGTTCAAACAATAGTGTTTAATCACACAACGAGAGCACACACCACAGAGGGACCTCGGGAAACCCCGTGGCAGACCAACGCCCCTGAATACCCGAGGGGGATGATCCAAGGAGTGGCCTATCCCCCAGGGACCGCCACAGGACCCCCCCCCCCCCCCAAGTACCCAAGAAACGAAACGGACAGGAGGGCGCACACGGCGACCAGCCCGGGTGCATACCATGCCCGGCACAGGAACAGGCAACTGACCAACAGGTGCAGGGGATGGAGTAGCCAGAGAAGGAGGTACCCTAGAAGGAGGGCGCCCTCGCTTACGGGGCCGCGGTACCAGCACCGGCTGATCAATATCAATATGCGCCGGCTTCAGCCGTGCAACCTAAAGTCTCATGCTGACCCCCCATGTCCAGGACGAATGTAGATGAGCCATGCTCTAGGACTCGGAAGGGACCCTCGTACAGCCGCTGGAGAGGTGTCCGATAAACATCCCTGCGCAGGAAGACGAACTGGCAGTTCTCCAGAGCAGAGGGAACGTGCGGACGGAAGGACCCATGACGAGACGTGGGCACCGGCGCCAGCTTGCCCACCATCTGCCGAAGACGTTGCAGAGTGTCCAAAGGCTGCTCCACCTGGCCCCGTGCCGGTGGGATGAACTCCCCGGGCACCGTCAACGGAGAGCCATACACCAACTCGGCGGAAGAGGAGGCCAAGTTCTCTTTCGGTGCAGTGCAGATCCCCAGCAAAACCCACGGGAGAGCGTCCACCCAGTCCGGATCATTCAGCCGTGCCTTCAGGGAATCCTTGAGTTGACGGTGAAACCGCTCCACCAGTCGTGTGGTGTAGACGAACCCCCAGGAGGCGTGCCATGGCCGACCACAGTTCCGACGTGAACTGAGGCCCCCGGTTGGATGTTATGTCCAGTGGCACACCGAACCGGGCGATCCAGTGCGCCACCAAGGCCCGAGCACAAGTGGCCGTTGAAGAATCAGGTAGCGGAATGGCTTCAGGCCACCGCGTGAAGCGGTCCCCAGGGACCGCCACAATCTCTGAGCGACCTGAAAATAGCTGTGCATTGATGCTCCCCATCCAACCTGACACAGCTTGAGAGGATCTGCAGAGAAGAATGGGAGAAATTACCCAAATACAGGTGTCTAAGCTTGTAGCGTCATACCCAAGAAGACTTGAAGCTGTAATCGCTGCCAAAGGTGCCTCAACAAAGTACTGAGTAAAGGGTCTGAATACTTATGTAAAAGTGATATTTCAGTTATTTATATTTAATTACTTTGCAAAATTTTCTGAACACCTGTTTTTACTTTTTTGTTTTGGGGTATTGTGTGTAGATTGATAATAAAAAATTTTTTTTAATCCATTTTAGAATAAGGCTGTCACGTAACAAAAGGTGGAAAAAGTGAAGGGGTCTGAATACTTTCTGAATGCACTGTATACCTGTTGTCACTGTTGTCTACAGGACTTAAGCATTCTGCAAGATCAAGCTATAATTTTCCTTCTGTTGTCTTGTGAACTCTGTCTTCGCACTGTGATTCCCATTTCTTCAGCAATACATAGCAGTGGTTAAAAGAGGATGTACGATTCAGACGTGCATACTGGGCAGACTGTGCAGTCAGTGACAACCATCAATCAACAGCAAAAACATAAGATCTTGTCTCTAGCAATCTTCCCAATGGGAATTTTTGGAAACCACTGGGAGGATTAGGGCTTTCCATGACATAACTAGTTAAGGCTTTCCATGACATAGGATCACCTAAGGAGATTAGTTTAATTTGGCAACATATTTAGCGTGGACATTATGGGCCGAAGGGCCTGTTCCTGTGCTGTACTATTCAATGTTCTACGTACTAGGTGGGCAAAGGAAGCCCTGACCATAAAATGAAAATAAGAATTGACCGTTCACTAAGATACATCCCCAAACCTGGTCAGCACTGTCCAAATTTTAAATCTATCAAAAACACATAAAAGATTAAGCCATTTGAAAACTTTGAAAATTATAAAAGGTAAAAAAAAGAACTTAAATAAATTAGAAAATTAAAAACTAGAATAAACACTTTTAAACATTAAAATAAATCTAAATTAAGACATGAAAGGTTTTTTAAACCTTATATATTTTTAATTTATATGTTTATTTAATTACCGTGTTTTTACCTTAGTGTCATACAGTTGATCTCTTTTTAAATCCTTGCTCTGGCACAGAATTCTGGCATGTAAATACTCAGTTTCCTCTCCTACAACAAACCCATGAGGGGTCAGATTGCAGTGCATCAGTTGGGTGTGGCACATCAAATAACAATTTCATTGTTCTATCTGGGACATATGACAATAAAACACTCTTGACTCACTGACAGAACCTCTAGATTTCTGTGTTTATAAAAACATCTGCAGAACTTCTAAATTTGTTATTTACACAGAATAATGACAGTGAATGCTAACTGTTTCACTGTCATTACATTACGAGCGCAGGGCAATAACGTTCTTACTGATGAGAACTGGTCAACTTATAAGGGCACTATTGTAACCATTTTCTCACTGGGTAACGGAAGGACTGATCTTACAATATTTGGGGAAATCTTAGTATTCATTATATTTCATTATTGTATTGCAAGTCCATAGTTCCTTACCTGGAATGTTCAACATCGCTAGTTACTATTACCGAATTAATTCCATTTGGTTTTATGTAAGTAGCTCAAGTTTTTGGAAACTAGTCCCTAAACCGAAGATCTTTACTTTGCTTAAGTGCTCACTTTTTGCTGAGCAGATGCAGATTTATTGAACTATTTATTCAGAAAATGACGGGAACATGCTTAGGTCAGCAAAGTCCTCATTGTTGTAATTTCCAGTCCCCTGTGTTGGATCTCCGAGCATGGACAACATATCCTGCAAGCAGAAAACAACCACAGGCTTAGTACATGGGAAGAGTTACATCCTGCTGTAGAAAATGTAATGTAAATGTTAACCCTTTTTACAATATTACCACCAAGTAAGACAAAGAATGAATCATGCAACATACACATGACTATGTATATATGAACTAACATACATGCCAGTGTAATCAATGTATTTTAAGAACTATTGCATCTTGTGGAGGAGCTACAGTGCCCTCCATAATGTTTGGGACAAAGACCCATCATTTATTTATTTGCCTCTGTACTCCACAATTTGAGATATGTAATAGAAAAAAATCACATGTGGTTAAAGGTAGACAAAAATGCTGGAGAAACTCAGCGGGTGAGGCAGCATCTATGGAGCGAAGGAAATGGGTCTGAAGAAGGGTCTCGACCCGAAACGTCGCCTATTTCCTTTGCTCCATAGAGGCTGCCTCACCCGCTGAGTTCTCCAGCATTTTTGTCTACCTTCGATTTTCCAACATCTGCAGTTCCTTCTTAAACATGCGGTTAAAGTGCACATTATCAGATTTTAATAAAGGCCATTTTTATACATTTTGGTTTCACCATGCTGAAATTACAGCTGTGTTTATACGTAGTCCTCCCCATTTCAGGGCACCATAATGTTCGGGACACATGGCTTCACAGGTGTTTGTAATTGCTCAGGTGTGTTTAAATGCCTCCTTAATGCAGGTATAAGAGAGCTCTCAGCACCTAGTCTTTCCTCCAGTCTTTCCATCACCTTTGGAAACTTTTATTGCTGTTTATCAGCATGAGGACCAAAGTTGTGCCAATAAAAGTCAAAGATGCCATTATGATACTGAGAAACAAGAATAAAACTGTTAGAGACATCAGCCAAACCTTAGGCTTACCAAAATCAACTGTTTGGAACACCATTAAGAGAGCACTGGTGAGCTTAGTAATCGCAAAGGGACTGGCAGGCCAAGGAAGACCTCTACAGCTGATGACAGAAGAATTCTCTCTATAATAAAGAAAAATCCCCAAACACCTGTTCAACAGATCAGAAACACTCTTCAGGAGTCAGGTGTGGATTTGTCAATGACCACTTCATGAGACATCAGAAGACTTCATGAACAGAAATACAGAGGCGACACTGCAAGATGCAAACCACTGGTTAGCCAAATAAAAATAGGATGGCCAGGTTACAGTTTGCCAAGAAGTACTTAAAAGAGCAACCACAGTTGTGGAAAAAAGGTCTTGTGGACAGATGAGACGAAGATTAACATATCAGAGTGATGGCAAGAGCTAAGTATGGAGGAGAGAAGGAACTTCCCAAGATCCAAAGCATACCACCTCATCTGTGAAACACAGTGGTGGGGGTGTTATGGCCTGGGCATGTATGGCTGCTGAAGGTACTGGCTCATTTATCTTCATTGATGATACAACTGCTGATGGTAGTAGCATAATGAATTCTGAAGTGTATAGACACATGTTATCTGCTCAAGTTCAAACAAATGCCTCAAAACTCATTGGCCGGCGGTTCATTCTACAGCAAGACAATGATCCCAAACATACTGCTAAAGCAACAAAGGAGTTTTTCAAAGCTAAAAAATGGTCAATTCTTGAGTGGTCAAGTCAATCACCCGATCTGAACCCAATTGAGCATGCCTTTTATATGCTGAAGAGAAAACTGAAGGGGACTAGCCCCCAAAACAAGCATAAGCTAAAGATGGCTGCAATAAGGCCTGGCAGAGAATCACCAGAGATGACACCCAGCAACTGGTGAAGTCCATGAATCGCAGACTTCAAGCAGTCGTTGCACGCAAAGGATATGCAAAAAAATACTAAACATGACTACTTTCATTTACATGACATTGCTGTGTCCCAAACATTATGGTGCCCTGAAATGGGGAGACTATGTATAAACACTGCTGTAATTTCTACATGGTGAAACCAAAATGTATTAAAATGGCCTTTATTAAAATCTGACAATGTGCACTTTAATCACATGTGATTTTTTTCTATTACAAATCTCAAATTGTGGAGTACAGAGGCAAATAAATAAATTATGGGTCTTTGTCCCAAACATTATGGAGGGCACTGTAACAAGTTTAGTACCAACACAAAGTTTGGACCCACACAGAAGATCTTAGTTGATCCTACCTTGGAGGGTCGTCCTCAACTTTGCACTGATTTGCACAGTCCACACACTGCAGAAGTATAAAAGGGAACTGAGGAATCCGTGGGCAGAGAACACACATTGGGCCAGAACTTGCTGTTTGGGCCTAAGTAGTTAAACACAGACTTACCTTCCCCTGTTCGCCCAGTGCTGACTTGCTAATTCATTGATAACTGCGAGACCCTGCATGGCAACAAGTCTCTGCAATGCAATGCCACAGTGTGGGCAAGAGAGAACAAACCCTGCCCACAAAACAGCAGGAAATTACTGTGACAGCTGGCCAACCCATGAACCTTGCTGGCAGAGCTGCACAGGAGGTTAAATACTTATGAATGCTCCCAAAGTTCAGAAACATTAAAAACTAATCATAAAATATTTTGAAATATCAATAGAACAGCTTAATATAATTAAAACAAATAAAATCAAAACACTTAAAACACAAACCATTTGAGCAAACTTAATTAAGTAAGTAAACTCGGGATTACTTACCGGGGCCCGCTATAACAATAAGCTCGCTATTCCCTCATCAGGTCCAACCTGCCACAGGCTCAGCAGACACAGTGGAAGTGCAGGCTCAGCCTCTGGACTTCACAGAGTCCAGCATCAGGGCGCAGTCGCAGACTCTGCAGAGCAGTCAGCAAATTCCTGATGTCCCGTGTTCAAATGGGAATCATGAACGGTGGCATTTACCCTGAGAAATGCTGGCAGATCAGTGCAAATGCCAACATTTCCCAGCAAATTCTGGCCAATTAATTCCACTTTCTCTGGGGGCAAGCAGTTCTCCATACTCTGCCCCAACGCTACAGAAGGGGCACAAGTAATGTCCTACCAGGGCGGCTAGTGGGAGGGCAGGTGGATCCATCAGATTTAGTTTTAAGGAATGAAGCTGGGCAAGTGGAAGGACTATCAGTGGAAAAAACATTTAGGAAGTATCTAGCCAAGTGCCTGAATTGCCACGGCATAGAAAGCTACAAGATCAAGTGTTGGAAAATGACATGAGTGTAGATGGTCAGCTTGAGCAGAGTTGGCTATGGGTCAGTTTCAAGCTGTACGATTCAATGCGTGAATCCAGATTATTTGGCACTACTGTCCTTGTCACCCTTATTCTGAAGAATTGAAGATAATGTACCCTAGCCATTCCAGAACATAAATTAGATTTGATGAGTCCAAATCCACACAAAGATTCTGCAAAGATTGAGCAAACCTTTACATTTTGCAAGGATTTTAGATATTGGTATATATTGCTTATGGTGAAAGGTTAAAACATCTGGACTAATCTATATGCAATAACTTTCTAATCTATGCCCTAGCCTATTGGACTAACAATCTGGTTTTGTCATCTTTACCCAGCAAGATCACATAAGAACATATGAGGAGGAGGCCATTTATCTCTTCAACCTGCTCTGCCTCTGATGGCTAATCTTCTACTCAACACCATTTTCCTGCATAAACCCATATCACCTGATTTTCTTAAAATTCAGAAATGTATCAAACTCTGTTTGAATGAACTCACTGACTACACCCTCTGGGGTAGAGATTTCCAAAGATTTGCTGCCTTATGACAACATTTCTCCTCATTGTAATCATTGATTGTGAGCTCTGGTTCTAGATTCCATCCCTGGGAAATATTTTCTCTTGGTAAACAGCTTGTCGTCATATAAAAAATTGGTGTTTCAATGAGATCTCTCATTCTTCAGATCTCTCCAGTTTATGGGCCTAGTCTACTCAATTGCTTCACATCTAATAAACCTGCCATCCTTGAAGGCGGTGTACTGAAATACTGTGTATTTCTTTAGAAGTCAGTAACTCTGGAGGGAGTCTGTACCTTGAGCTGCTACTTATATTCAAATCGGAGATCAACAGGCTTTTGAGATCAAGGAATATCGTGCAATGTGATGACTGGGTGGGAAGTGGATGATGTCGAGAGGGAAACTACAGGCTCGAGGGCCTGTGTGGCTAACTTCACATTCGTTTGGACTTCGAACAATATTTTTGAAAATTCATTTTCAGGCTGCAGTAATCAACAAAACTGGCATTTGTTGCTCATCCTGACCGAGCTCTACATCCCACCTCAGGCGGATGTTAATCTGGCACTGGGGGAGCTGCATGCCGTGGTCAACAAGCACCAGACAGCTTACCCCGAGGCATTTACCACCATAGCCGAGGACTTCAACAAAGCCAACCTTAAGAAATCGCTCCCTAACTTCCACCAACATGTCTCCTGCAGCACCAGAGGATCAAACACCCTTGACCACTGCTACACGACCATCAAAGACGCCTATCGCTCTATGCCTCGCCCTCACTTTGGTAAATCCGACCATACTGCGGTGCTGCAATTGAAGTGCGCACCCCCAGAGGTGAGGACTGTACAGAGCAGGTCGGGGGGGGGGGGGGGGCAGAGGAATAACTCCAGGACTGTTTGGAGTCTGTAGACTGGGCAATGTTCAGGGATATTGTCGTTACAGACTTCATAAAGAAATGTGTGGAGGACTGCATCCCAACAAAAACCTTCCGAGTGTTTCCTAACCAGAAGCCTCGGATGAACCATGAGATCCGCACTCTTCTGAAGTCCAGATCCCGGGCATTCAGGTCTGGAGATACAGAGGTCTACAAGAAGTCCAGATACGCCCTTGGTAAGGCCATCAAAAAGGTCAAAAGGGACTTCTGCTCCAAGCTGGAGGATGAGACGGATGTTCGGCAACTGTGGCAAGGCAAAATCAGGAGGCAGCTCAATTGTCAGCGAAGCATCACTCCCTGACGAGCTCAATGCGTTCTACGCACGGTTCGATAGGGAGAACACTGATGTGCCTTCCCAAGCCCCTATTCGCCCTGACGGTGTTACAGTCACAATCACAGAGGCCGACGTCAAAAGATCCTTCATGGGGGTGAACCCTCGGAAAGCGCCTGGACCTGATGGCATACCCGGCCGTGTTCTAAAAACCTGTGCAGACCAACTGACTGGAGTTTTTACGGACATTTTCAACCTCTCACTTCTGAGGTCTGAGGTTCCCACCTGCTTTAAAAGGGCATCAATAATAATGGTGCCCAAGAAGAGCAAGGTGACGTGCCTCAATGACTATCGACCAGTAGCACTAACATCTGTGGTGATGAAGTGCTTTGAGAGGTTGATTATGGCGCATATCAACTCCTACCTCGACAAGAACCTCAACCCACTGCAGTTCGCTTACCGCCACAACTGATCAACGGTTGATGCGATCTCACTGGCTCTCCACTCCGCTCTGGACCACTTGGACATCAAAAACTCATATGTCAGGCTGTTATTCATTGATTACAGCTCGGCATTTAATACCATCATCCCCTCCAAGCTGGTTACCAAGCTCTCAGATCTGGGTCTCTGCGCATCCCTCTGCAATTGGATCCTCGACTTCCTCATCCACAGACCACAGTCTGTCCATATTGGTGTAAATGTGTCATCCTCGATAACAATCAACACGGGAGCACCTCAAGGTTGCGTGCTCAGCCCCCTGCTGTACTCACTCTATACTCATGACAGCGTAGCCGGACATAGTGCGAACTCCATCATCAAGTTTGCTGACGACACCACTGTTGTGGGACGTATCACTGATGGGGACATCAGAGTATAGAAGAGAGATCGACCGATTGACCAAATGGTGCCAGCACATAACCAAGGAGCTGATTGTGGATTTTGGAAGGGGTTGGATAGGGACTCACAATCCCGTTTATATCAACGGGACGATGGTGGAAAGGGTCAAGAACTTCAAATTCCTGGGAGTGCATATTTCCGAAGATCTTTCCTGGTCCCAGCACACTGATGCAATTATAAAGTAAGCACATCAGCGCCTCTACTTCCTGAGAAGATTACGGAGAGTCGGTATGTCAAAGAGGACTCTCACGAACTTCTACAGGTGCACAGTAGAGAGCATGCTGACTGGTTGCATTGTGGCTTGGTACGGCAACTTGAGCGCCCAGGAGCGGAAAAGAATGCAGCAAGTTGTGAACACTGCCCAGTCCATCATCAGCTCTGACCTACCCACCATCGAAGGGATCTATCGCAGTCACTGCCTCAAAAAGGCTGCCAGCATCATGAAGGACCCACACCATCCTGGCCACACACTCATCTCTCCACTTCCATCAGGTAGAAGGTACAGGAGCCTGAAATCTGGTTCATCCAGGTTCATGAACAGCTTCTTCCGCACAGCCATCAAGACTATTAAACTCGCCATCAAACAAACTCTGAACTATAACAGCCTATTGCACTTTATCTGTTTATTTATGTGTATATATATATATGTTTATGCTATATAGACACACTGAACTGTTCTGTATTTATGCTTACTATATTCTGTTGTGCTGCAGCAAGCAAGAATTTCATTGTCCTATCTGGGACACATGACAATAAACACACTTGACTTGACTTGTCATCCCCACTGCCATCTGTGTGGTCACATCAAAGAGCAGCTCGGATACAACCGCATGTGACTAAAGTCACACATGAACCATATGGGGTGAAAGTGACAAGGTTCAGACCCTAAAAACACCCGAGTGATCCAATTGGATCTGGAGGACAATGCCAATGTCACTTTCAAAACACGGAATAGAATACAATACACATTGCCTAGTTTTTCATTTTGCTATTTTAATGTACATCTTCTGGATTATTAATTTGGGTTAATTGATTCCTAATTCAGATATTCCCCTCACTGACTATCTTTTGTTTGCTTGTCCTGGGAAAAAACCCACGTTGTGGTATTTTCTGAAGGTTCATAAATGGAATGCCATTTGCTATTTCAATGCCTGTAGGATTTTACAGATATCCAGTCTACCCGGAATCCATTCTTAACCTGTGGCTATTGCTGAATGACATAGAACATGCGATCAGTTCAATTACTCTTTTAGATTTAAGAAACTGAAAACTCACAAGCCCTTGCTTTCTCCCTCCTTCCCCTCGCCCTTCCCAGCTCTCCCACTAAGCCTAATGTCTCCGCCTCTTCCTCTTTTTCCCGCCCCGCCCCCGACATCGGTCTGAGGATAGGTCTCGACCCGAAATGTCGCCTATTCCTTCTCTCCATAGATGCTGCCTCACCCGCTGAGTTTCTCCAGCATTTTTTGTCTACTCACAAGTTCTTATCATTTATATAAATCAGGAAAGTACTGAGCAAATAATAAACATGGTTTAAAATACGGAAACCAATGGCATGTGGTGCTGCTGAAGGTAATCATGTAATGTCAGTGCAGTTTTAATTTAAACAGATTTGCCATATAATGCTTGTGAATGAATTCCAAACAGCTGTATGCTTCAAGTGTGTTCTCATGAGTCGCTATGAAGTATTTGAGATCTCCGATCCAGCTAGTACTGTGCAAACCCTCTCACCTGAAAGACCTCAGGTTGCGCTTGTTGTTGGTGTGTGTGCTGCTCACTGGCCTGTTGATTGTGATGCTGGGCTTGCCACTGAGACCATACCGCCGAGCCCTCGGAGGATCTTCCCTGGAACTGCCCACTACTTTGTCCACTCTCAGCTGTGGGTAGGATTTCAATACATTAAAAATATCAGTTACTTCTAATAAAAAGCGTTGCATATCTGGTAAAAACATGCAGTCCATTACAAAACCAAACAGGAACAATCCAAAAATCATAATGAATGGAGAAGGAAAGTACTATTTTATTGAAATAAAAATTTATTGTGAAACTTCAGATGCTGGTTTATACCAAAGATAGACTCAAAATACCAGAGTAACTCAATGCATCAGGCAGCATCTCTGGAGAAATTGGATAGGCGACATTTCGGGTCGTGACCCTTCTTCAGACTGGTCTTAAGAAGGATCTCAACCCAAAACGTAGGTTAAGTACCGAAACATTAAGTACCGAAATGTCACCTATCCATTTTCTCCAAAGATGTTGCCTGACCCACTGATACTCCAGTACTTTGCATCTACTTTTTTCTTTATTTTTCTTGGGAGAATCATGACATTAAATGCCAATAATGAGAATGATCCTAGGAAAAGAGTAGTGGGAATGACATCCCAATTTACCAAGGAAAAGAGCTGCTGCCCAGGATATTAAGCAAAGGGCACTGGCAAATGGAAGCTCAATGAAAAGACCTTTACACAACGTCAGGAGGCATAACCTTATTGGACACATTCTGAACAGGAGCTGGATAAATTAATGAGAGAGTTAAAGTGTTATTTCCCCCCAATTTCATCGTTTTATTTTGCGATAATGTGGAACTGCTCAGTTTGGCAGAAAAATAAAAAAGCACTATTAAATGGTGAGAGATTGTAAAGTTCTACGTGCTGAGGGATCTGATGTCTAAGTGCATGATTCACAAACAACTGGTATGGAGGTAAATAATTAATTAAAAAAAACTAACACGTTATTATTTGTTGCTGGAGGATTTGAAAGTAAAATAGGGTGAATTTGCAGACCCATTGCTGAGACTACATCTGGTGTACAGTGTCCTGAATGGGTCTACTTATACAAGGAAGGATGGTGATGTGTTGGAGGCAGTTTGGAGACGGTTACTAGCCTCGACCTGGAATGGGTCAGTTGATATACAAGGAAAGACTGGACAGGCTAGGCATGTGCCTACTGTAGTTTAGTTGTCTAATTGGTGATGGGACTGAAACATATAAAAGCCAGAGAGGTCTTGATAAAATCAGTGTGGAGATTATATAGAAACAGGAGTCACTGTTTAAAAAATATGGGATTTAGGGCTGAGACGAGGTGATTCTTTTTCCCTCTCAGACCTCTTAAACCAGTCCTATTGCTTCAAGGATGTAGGAACCTATGTAAGTAATTTACACTAAGAACATCTCAGCAGTAACTTCCTCCACTCTACATTACTATGTCAATCTGTCTGGTACAAATAAACATGCAGATTAGGAACAGGAGTAGGCCACGTGTCCCCTTGAGCCTGTTTTTGCCATTTCCAAAAATTATAATTTATCTGATTGTAATCTAAACTCCGCACTCCCATCTGCCCAGGATAGCCTTTCCACCCCCATCTTATCAAGGAATCCCATTTGTTCCACTTTAACCTCAGAACAACTATCCACATTTAACAATTAAGATTTCAAAGTCCAGGTCACACAACACTGATAAAGATCATCTGAGATTTTTAAAAATCATATATAACTGTAATTTTTTTAATGATTTGTTAGATTCTGTCTTTTAAAATCTTTCCTTGACCTCACCTCTTCTCACCATTATGACCTCCTTTTAGCCCCAAAACCTTCTGAGATCTTTACAGACCTAATTCTGACCACGTACCTTAAACTCGGCAATTCCTCGTTAAACCTCTCTCTCCTAGTTTTAAATGTATCTTTAAAACAAAATTTTCTTAGAAATGGCTTAAAGGTTATTGTTTATCAGTAGCTGATTACTGGCCACAGATGAATTGATGGGACACTTATGAAATTTATGACAATGAGATCATTCAAACTCACTCAGGCAATGAGGTTGAGCCAATTCACGGGTCTAATTTGCAGTTCTCCCTTCGATTTTGTGGGATTTTACAATTTTTGTCCAGGTTGTTCATGTTAAGACTTTATCAAAAGCCTTGCTAAAATCTACACTGACCACTGCAAATCCACTGCTGTCACCGACCCCTGGTGTTATCTTATTAAAAATTCAATAGTCAGCCATAACTGTCTCTTATAAAAACACTGTCGAACATGCTTGATTAATCTGTGCCTTTCCAAATGACGGTTTAATCTGCCTTCACAATAGATTCCAAAAACTTATTTCTACTGATGTTAAACTGGCTTGCAATTATTTGGCTTCTCCCTTCCTCTTTCAACAAGCTATAATTTACCACTCCTCTAATCCTCTGGTGTCACTCCTATAGCCAGGGAGGATTGAGAACTTGTAGTCATAGGCACCGCAATTTCCTTTTTTCTTGCTTTTAACAGTTTGAACATACTTCATCCTTACTTATCCTTGAAGTACAGCTTTTGGAGATGTATGCTGTGGACTTGCTGACGAGGTTCTCCCTGATTCTTGCCCCAAGCATTGAATAAAATGGGCACAAGCTGGATGTCAGAGGAATTACTCCATCACTGGAGCGAATGTCTAGTGGCTTGACAGCCTATTAGAGGGCACGGGTGGCATTGGAACGGTGTAGTTGCAAGGGCAGAGGCAGGGAGTACAGAGAGGAGAAAGAATATACAAGGAGTTGGAGGGGGAAAAGAGATTGAGAAGGATGATATGATAGATAGAGTGTTGGGGTTATGTGAGAGTTGTAGCAGGGAGTTTGTTGAAGAGCACATATACACATGTAGTTAGGGATCTGTGATGCATGTATACATGCACAAAGGGGTGAATGGGCAGGTGTCCCTACAGGGCTTGGACCACTTGCCTTTGATCCACACCCTTACCCTGGCAAGTATCTGTGGTATCTGGTGCATGATGGCCACCTCTGTCAAAATAATTTATGCAGAGGCAGCTTCTGCCCTGCGACAACAAGGAGCTGCCTCAAGGTATTAGCCCAGGAATTTTCAAGGAGGTATTTATAAATATATTATTTAAGCACAAGTAAAATACTGTAAGTGTTTTGCAAGTTGGAATTTTTAATGCAACAGACACTATAACAGGAAAGATTGAGGGATAATGTTTTCAACCAAGAATATTTTTAATTGCGTTTGGAAGAATTAATTATAAACTATATTAAAAAGAACTGAATCTGAAAAAAGACATCATATGATGGCAAAGAAATGAGAGTTCAGCGGACAGCTTTAATTGGAGAGATAACAAGTGGCAACTTGGCATGGTTGACAGCAGCTTTGTCTAAATCAGAGTTGAAGGCCCACTGCAGCTTATAACTACTTGATCGTGACCAACATTTCAGTGAGTTCAACGTTGTTGGAAATGCTGCCCCACAGACAAGAAATCAAAGTTTACCCCATATAATGAATGTAATAGCTTCCTGAATGTTAACTTAGCAGCCGAAATGTGTATGAAGAAACTGCAGATGCTGGTTTAAACCAAAGCTGGACACAAAATACTGGAGTAATTCAGCTGGACAGGCAGCATCTCTGGAGAGAAAGACTGGGTGACATTTCGGGTCGAGACCCTTCTTCAGTCTGATGTCAGGGGGGAGGGAGATAGATAGATAAGGAAGCGTGAAGGTGTGAAAACAGGGCAAAGGGAATGGAGATCAAGGAAAATGTAGAATATATCATTGTTAGCTGGGAGAAGGTAACAACAAAGCAAACAGAGATAACATGTAGTTGGAGACAGTAAGACTGGTCGGAGAACTGGGAAGGGGGAGGGATGAAGAGAGAGGGAAAGCAACGGTTACTTGAAGTTAGAGAAGTCAATATTCATACCGCTAGGGTGTAAGCTGCCCAAGCAAAATATGAAGTGCTGTTCCTCCAATTTGTTAGAGCGAGGCCCAGTGCAAATTGGAGGAACAGCACTTCATATTGGGGGAGTTTAAGTGCCCAGCAACCGGGAAAGCAGGTAGGTTCAGGCAGACTGAGCGCAGGTGTTCACTTAGCAGCTCCCGTTTTCCCCCCTTTGCCAATGATATGATCAGCCACGACCATAATTGAATGACAGGGCAGGCTTGAGGTGCTGGTAACCTACTCCTATATCCTTTGTACAATATAAATAGGGCAGGTACTGATGCAACATTTATTTTACAATTTTATTAATAAAATAGTAATACCTCCTACATATTCACTGCAATCCAAAAGTTATTAATTGAGTGAAGGCTTTTGAGACATTTTGACAACATATGATAAATGCAAATGTTTTTTCCTCCTATTTCAAGCAACGCCTCAAATGACAACCAATTAATTTGCATGTCTGGCAAATCGAGCATTTAATGTTCCAAACAGGTTTGTTTGGATGGAGTTTCAGAACTTAAAATCAGTAAATCAAGGGAGCTGACCACTTGGTATGTCAAGTCAAGTCAAGTCAAGTTTATTCGTCACATACACATACGAGATGTGCAGTGAAATGAAAAGTGGCAATGCTCGCGGATTGTGAAAACCCCCCTACAAAACAGAATGGAACAGAATCACATATTCACATATTCCATATTTGTGGGAGGGAAAAAAAAAGAAAAAAAGAGCAATTTTAAAAATGTATAGGTGGATATAGGTTCCAGCGAAGCAATATTATGTGAGACAAACTGACAATAAAACAGAGCACTGGGAGCATTCTGATTTGTGGAGGATACTACATTATCTTTTGAGTGGTGGTGTGAGGGCTTTACTGAATGCATATCCAGTGGCATTGACATGTGCGGATGGTCACACCCACTGTGCCTCTAGGCCACGATGCGATTCAAAGAATAGTTCTTCAGTCACTATGAGGAGGCAATTCAGGAGGATGCTGGCTATGATAATCCATGCGATATATAGCAGGGGACCTCTCTATAGATATAATCTGTAGATACCATTGTCAGATTTGCCTCCATTCTTTGCCTCCCTAATAAAGGCACCATTCTGATAAATCTTTAAGAAGGAACTGCAGATACTGGAAAAATCGAAAGTAGACAAAAAATGCTGGAGAAACTCAGCGGCTGAGGCAGCATCTATGGAGAAAAGGAGTAGGCGACATTTCGGGTCTAGACCCTGAAGAAGGGTCTCGACCTGAAACATCGCCTACTCCTTTTCTCCATAGATGCTGCCTTACCCGCTGAGTTTCTCCAGCATTTTTTGCCTAATTCTGATAAATCTCTGCACTTTTCTGAAGCCTCCACATAAGGACAGACATTTTATTTATCTGCACATTTTTTTTAACATAAGCATCAGTCTTTAAAGATTTCTGTTTCTGGGACCTGAGAAGTGTCCTCATAAGTAAGTGGTTGAGATATACTTCAACAGCAATAGTATTGCACAGTGTATGGGCATGTCTTTCAGATCAAGCCCTAAACAAGGTTGTTATGATGGACTTTCAGATGCTAGAATCAGTAACAATGAATTGCTGGTGAAAAATGTCCAAGTTAGGATGGTGTGGGATCTGGAGGGGAATCTAAAGATGGTAGTATTACCATGCACCTGCTGCTGTTTGCCTTATTGCTGGCAGAGATTATGGGCTTGGGACTTACTGTCAGCCTGGGTGAGTAAGTGCAGTGCGTTTGTGGACAGTACACATTGCAGCCACAGGGCACTGGTGATGGAGGGAGTGAATGTTTCGGGTGGTAGGTGGGGTGCTTTGTCTTGAATGGTACCAAGCTTCTTATCTGGAATTGGGAGAAATATAACAGACGTCCCAGTAACCGACTGAAAGTTGTCAAGGAATTATCTTCAAGGAATGAAGAAAAAACTATATGACAGCTTGTTTTTGTATACCATGCTCAGTGACTTATCAACCTGACAGGGTACTCTGGCTGGTAGCCAAAAATACTTGGAACAAACCATTCACATATCAAAGTTAATAATTTGCTATTTGCTTTCCTCCTGCCCAAACTGACAGCTGGTATGTTTATGATGTATGGTCGTCAAAGCAAATACTGATAAAATTGTCCTGTGGGCCTTTAGCAGTACATTCACTCGTTTCTCCCCATATTTCACTCACTGTGAGCGAGGCAGGCAGTCTTGACTCGACCTTCATGATGAAAAGTTGGAGCAGACAAGCATGTATGATCATTAAACCTTCAGAACTGCTCGAGTTCAAATGGTCATTGACAATGAATTATGTAAGCAATTGCATAGAACACATTCTTTACACATTGTTATTGTTTTTAAAGCAGGAATAAAGATGGCACAGAATATGAATATCTGTGAAAGTCTAATGGTATTTTTGACAAATAGAGCAAGATGAAAATTAGGATAGATTCATTAATACACGGTGGATGCACTAATTTCACCGTTTGTTTGCAGTATCAATTTTCTACTTTAAAATATTTTTTTCCCATTTGAGATTTCTGTACAGCTAACAATTTGCACTTTGGTATTTATGCTGAAAATGCTGCTTTTAAAATCCATCCACTTGGAAATAAGTCAAGAATTTATCACTTTGTTTTCAGCCTGAAGGTGTTTGACAATGTGGCCCCACATTACCTCGACTGCCTCCCACCAGACAAACACTGCTGTAAAGTGATGACATTCTGTGCAGAAATATGGGCTGGGGGAGCAAAGTCTATGGCATATCGCCTGTACAAAGTGCAGACTGAAGTTGCTATTTCTTGAAAAGGCCGAGAAATACAATTGCTTAATACATATATTTTGAAGGCTCTTCAATTGAGCGAAGACTCGAGAGGCAACAGATGCTGGAGTGTGGAGCAAAGAACAAACTGCTGTAGGAACTCAGCATGTAAGGCACTGGACAGACAGAACTTTGGATTGAGACCCTTCATCTGGGCTGATTGAGTGGATGGAAGATAACCAGTATAAAGATGTGAGGGGGGGGGGGGGGGGAGGATGGATGGAACAAGACCTGGTAAGCAATAGGTGAATCTAGGTGAGGAGCAGAGGATTGGTGAACGGAGTGAGTTTGAAGGAGATGTGGATAGTGACAGGGACTGGGACTTGAATGGTAGAGGTTACGAGGGGCTGCAGATGGGGAAATCTGATGGGAAAGGAAGTGTGGATTGTGCGACCAAATAAGGAGGTTGGGTGGGAATAGTGGGGGAAGCAGATCCAATGGGAGGAATATGTAGAAATATGAAGGAGGAAAGTCTATGGTATATTGCCTGTACCAAGGGAGATGGGCAGGCAGAAAGAAGGATACCTGCAGGAGGATGTGGATAGATAAATAGGAGGAAGAAAGGGATCAAGTGTAGGCAGGTTACCTAAAATTAGAGATTGCAATGTTCATGCAGTCAGGTGTTAGACTACTGAGGAATGTGAGGTGCTTGGTTTCATCCTGGCTGCAGAGGAGGTTGAGGACAGACGGTATGGGAATGGGAGGGTGGTTGCCACATCTAGATCACCTAATCCAATAGATGGGGTTAAAGGAGATGAATATAAATCCCTGCATCACCTGGAAGTGCTGTTGGGGTCCCCGGATGTCAGTGAAGGTGTTGGTATAGATGTTGCACCTCCTTGTGATTATACAGGAAAGTATCTGGTGGAAGGATGGGTAGGGAGGGATGAGTGAACCTGGGAGTCACTAAGAGAGTGGTTCCTTCAGAAACCAGAAAGTGTCAGGGAGAGAAAGATTTGCCTGATGGTGGGATCATTTTGTAGCTGTATCAAAGAATGATGTGCCTCTCATCCACACCTTCCTCACATCAGGTCCCCTCTCTCACTGTTCCCATCGGTACAACCCACCCTTATTTGGTCCCACATTCCACCCTCCTTTCCCATCAAAGTCTATCCTCTGCACTCCCATTACCTGCACCATTCACTTCACTATCACCACCCCTTTCTCCCCAACTCACTTCATAGATGCAGGAGTAGGCGATTTGGCCCTTCGAGACAGCATCGACATTCAATAGGATCATGGCTGATCATCCAAAATCAGTACCCCGTTCTGGCTTTTTCCCCATATCCCTTGATTCCCTTAGCCCTAAGAACTAAATCTAACTACCTCTTGAAAACATCCAGTGAATTGGCCTCCACTGCCTTCTGTGGCAGAGAATTCCACAGGTTCACAACTCTCTGGGTGAAAAGGTTTTTCCTCATCTCAGTCCTAAATGGCCTACCCCTTATTCTTAAACTGTGACCCCTGGTTCTGGACTCCCCCAACATCGGGAACATTTTTCCTACATCTACCTTGTCCAATCCTCTAAAGAAATTTATATGTTTCTATGATTCCCTCTCATCCTTCTAAATTCCAGCGAATACAAGCCCAGTCGCCCATTCTTTCATCATAGGTCAGTCCCGCCATCCCGGGAATTAACCTTGTGAACCTACGCTGCACTCCCTCTTTTGCAATAATGTCCTTCCTCAAATTAGGAGACCAAAATTGTATACTCCAGGTGCAGTTTTACCAGGGCCCTGTACAACTGCAGTGGGACCTCCTTGCTCCCAAACGACTTTGAGTCCTGAAAAGCGCAATATTTAAAAAAAAAATAATAAATCTATTATTATTATTAAACTCAAATCCTCTCGCAATGAAGGCCAACATGCCATTGGCTTTCTTCACTGCCTTCTGTACCTGCATGCTTACACTTGCAGTGACTGATGTACAAGCACACCCAGGTCTCGTTGCACCTCCCCTTCTCCTAATCTGACACCATTCAGATAACAATCTGCCTTACTGTTCTTGCCACCAAAGTGGATAACCTCACATTTATCCATATTATACTGCATCTGCCATGATTCTGCCCACTCACCCAACCTATTCAAGTCACCCTGCAGCTTCATAGCATCTTCCTCACAGCTCACACTGCCACCCAGCTTTGTGTCATCCGCAAACTTAGAGATATTACATTTAATTCCCTTGTCTAAATCGTTAATATATATTGTAAACAACTGGGGTACCAGCACTGAGCCTTGCGGCACCCCACTAGTCACTGCCTGCCATTCTGAAAAGGATCCGTTATTTTCTACTCTTTGCTTCCTGTCTCCCAACCAGTTCTCTATCCATGTCAATCCACCCCTCCTCACCTGGATCCACTTATTGCATGCAGCTCTTGCCCCAACCCACTCACTTTTAAATCAGAAGGGTTCCGACAAAAATGTTCCCTATCCATTTCCTCCACAAATGTTGCCTGACATGCTGTTTTCCTGCAGCACTTTGTGTTTTGCTGCCACTTTCAATGACTTATGCATCTACACTCACAGACCCCCCTGCACCATATCTTAGTAGAACAGTATCATTACTGTCGACCCTCAGAAGAAGGTCTTGTCTTGAAACGTCACCTATCCATGTTCTCCAGAGAGGCTGCCTGACCGGCTGAGTTACTCCAGCACTTTTTCTTTTGTGTAGTAACCAGCATCTGTAGTTCTTTGTTTCCACTACTTGTGGAAACTCCATTACTCGGGAATCTCTTATTCGGTTATCGCGGACAATCGCCAATTCCGCATCACCCCCCCATGGTCCGTTATAACAAGGGTTATCTGTGATTCTATGTTGCCTCTCCTCATTCGTCCGACAAAATTCATCACCTCACGTTTCTCAGCTATAAACTCCTTCAGCTCTACACTTGCCCATTCAAGTGGGCTGTTTACACCCTGCTGCAGTCTATCACTACCCTTCTCACAGTTTTTGACACTCAAGGTGTGAGCCAAACTGCTAAGGATTTTTTCTCCTTTGTAATTCCAGAGCAGTTAGCAGTGGAGTCAAATTTCTAGGACTAAGAGTCCACAGACATGTTTCTGTTGTGTGTTTGCCATCAAAAATGTTCAGGCAAAATTATACTGCATTCTTTGATTCATAGGTTGTTGAACATCAAACCATTCAGCTCGCTATAATTCTCTTGTTCGTTTTAACGTTTATTTTGACTCACCAATACTGTAGTTTGTGGGGGCACTTGCATCCTTTCCATTGATTTAATGAGATCTCGCACATCTGATATGCATAACCCCATAAAGCAACATCTTGGCTGGTACACTGAGCGCAGTACACAGCTTGCAATGATACTTACACTATTAGAAATCTCAGGCCAGAGTGAATTGCCAGAACCCATCAGCGAAACTGATCCATAAACTGAATCATATAACTCGCTCACAACAGGAGCGAAAGGAAAAACATGGGACTTCAAGTGGTAAGGACATATGATTTGAACCAAGATAACTCCTTATGAGTGTGCTTTATTTTCATGAAAGTTATGAAATGTGGCAGAAGAAACAGAGATGGGATGAAAAGAAAATCTTTAGCACAGCAAATTTCTGTGATTCGGAATGCACTTTGGAAATGTGGTGGAAGCAGATTGAACTGTAACGTTCAAAATAATAATAGGTCCATAATTCAAAATAAAGGAACTCAAGCTTTGGAGAAAGTGCAGAGTGGGGAAGAAATGGGGTCTCCTCCCAATATTGGTCCCTTCGGCCCACCCTACCCCCCCTCTCCCCCCACCTTGTTACCATGCTTCACCTGCTTTCCTATCAGATTTCATCCACCTCTCAGACTGTGTCACTATATCCATCTCCCTTGCCTGACTCCATTGCCAATCAACCACTCCTCACCTCAATACACCTGTCACTGGCAGTGCTTGCCCCATCCCTCCCCTTCGCCTCTTTATACCAGCTATCTCCCCTCTCCTCTCAGTCCAGATGAAATGTCTCAATCCAAAATATTGTCTGTCCATCTCCCTCCACAAATGACCAGCTGGCTTCCCCCGGCAGATTGGCTGTTGCTCCAGATTCCAGCATCTGTAGTCTCTTGTGTGCTCGCCAGCCTGCTGTTGCTACAACCCAGTCCATATAACCTTATCCTGATAAATAACTAGGGAGGTGATGGTGTGGGAGGCGAGTTTGGGAGGAGGCAGAGGAAACCAGGAAAAAGAATGTAGGCCCTGGGGAGCAACCTACCCTCTTCTTGGCTAGAGAGGCATGATTATTCCACTAATGACAGATAAAGAGGAAAAACTACTGAAATGGATTAGGGGTGTTGAAGGTTTTAATTTTATGTTCCTGTGGCAATTGCTTGGCTAACATCCGACAACAGCTTGCAGCAGTGGGAACCGTGAAGGAGAATACATTTGAAGATAAGCTCATCTTTGCTGCAGTTGGACTTTAGTCCTCCTTAAGAGATGGTTGGTTTTATTATTAATGCTGCTTCAAAACACATCATCCTAAGGGCAAAATAATCTCAGCATTATCCAATATTGTATCCAATATTGCCCAGCTTTCTATATTTTCTTTAAATGTTAACAAATTTACTGGTGAAGTATGAAATGTTTGTTTAAGGACAAGAATAGGATCACATAGCTTGGAATCAACCCAAGGCTGGATTTCCAGCTGACCATTGGATTTTCCAGTGCTTTGGTGTGAACGGCATCTTTCACTCAATATCACAAAGACCATTAAAAGTACTAAGGACAAGAATGGGAACTGATCCCATCTGTGCAACATCAGTAGGTTGCTCCTCAAAATGATTTTGAAGATTCCTACAGTCAACTTATTTCCATTCCCTATGTCTAACTAATCACAGGATAAAATGTCCCTTCCCTTACATGCAGCTGAATAAATTATTCTCTTTTCCTGTATCATAGAGCACAGAAACAGTCCCATTGGCCCACCATGTCCATGGTGACATTATTGCGACCAATGTTTTGTAAGGTTGCAACATAACGTCCCAATTCTTATATTTTATGTCAGAGGTGAAATGAGGACAAAAGGATGTCAGGAAGAAAAGGGAATAAAAGGTAAAGCTGGAGGGAGGAATAGTGAGCGGAAGAGGCAGAGGGGATAAAAGGGAAATGGAAAGGCTCAAAGTAAGGAGAGTGGGGAATGAGCAGCAGGAAGGGGGGCAAGGAATAGGGTGACTAGGGTAATGGGAAATAGTTGTGCACATGGCAGGGTGGTGGGTTGATAAGAAGGTGGGGGGGGGGGGCGGGAATTGAGGGCTTTACTTGAAATTGGAGAATTCAATGATCATGCCGTTGAGTTGTAGGCGAACTAAGCAGAATATGGGAGGGTGTTCTACCAGTTTGCAAATGGCCTCACTCTGGTAGTGGAAGAAGTTGAGGACTAAATGGTTGGTATGGGAATGGGAATCCGAGTTAAAATAGTTAGCAACCTGGAGCTTCAGCAGGCCTTGGCAGATAAAGTGCAAGTGCTTGGCAAAATGGTCAGAGTAAGAAATAATGAGCCAGCTAGGGCAGTCTTGTTTGTGGAATTTGGGAAGGAGATAGAAACAGGAAGTATGGTTGGGTAACTATAAGGTTAGAAGCTGTGGAGGGGAGATTGCCAGAAGCGATATGATCTGTGATGATTTAAGAGATGGTGGCTTGGTGTTCTTCAGTGAAGTCAAGGTCAAGGTGCACAAACGAGGTGGTGTTGAGAGCTGACGTCTGGCCTCTTCATGGTAGAGGTCAGGATCCCGTGGTGTACTATTGGTCACAGAATTCCAATCAGAAAAGCATCCCTCCGCCATTGTGCACTGCAAGGTAATTTTGAAGCCAATGAGCTAGTTCGCCTTGGATCCCCATGCACCTTAAACTTCTGGACTATCCTATCATGCTGGACCTTGTCAAAAGCTTGAAATTGGCATGGGTTTATTATTGCCACAGTTGCTGATATATAGTGAAAAACTTCTTACAGTGGTCTGGGATATCCTGTGGTCATTACACGAGCTCTCTTTTTTCCCTATCTAATGTTGTTATACGGTATGCTGTAGTTATGTTCTGTCTCTGCTGCTTGAGTTGCCAACTCTCAATCCCTCCAAATGAGCCTCACTGTCCCACGCTTCTTCTGTATCTATGTGTGATCCATCCTCACAGGTCAGCCTCTAAACATTGGCAATCATCTCTTGGTACAATTCTGGACTGTATCTTTGGATTTAACAGGAAGACATAAGCAATAAGTTACAAGATAAAAGAACACTGTGTAGACTCAGGCAGAGAGCAGTAGCTGGAGTTATTGTAACAGTGAGAAAGGGAATGAGGAAATAGTTGATAAAATTCAGAAAATTACATAGACAGAAAGGATAAAAATACAAAATGTGAAAGAGTGGGAGAGTTGCCAATCTTTCATTTGTTTAGAGGTAAAAAACATTGGTAAAATGTTGTATAATGTAATTTTACATAGTGTTTTTTACGGGTGAACATTGAGTGTGCTTACCTTAAATGGATGAGTAGGCAAGTATGCACACCTCTTAGTAACATGTTGAGACAACACAATGCTGTGTCATCCAGTGCAGCTGGATATAGTGTTATTTCCCTTCTAGCAAATTCCAGATGTCTGGCACATTTACACCAAACAATAAATAGGCACTTTCAAACTAGGAGGGAACAGCTTGCCCAGGAACAGAGCTGCTTGGCAACTGAAAGCAACACATGGATGCTGAGAAATGTTTGAACTATAACTTAATGGGGCAGTCAAGAAAAATAAAAGCTTTGTGTGATTCACTGCAACTCAAGGCTTAGATTATTCACTTGACCATTGACGGCTGAAATAACATTTCCTTCTATTTAATGTAACAATGCTTTCTCTGGAAAACCAACAATCAAATAATATTAATGGATAAATCACAGCTATTTTTATAATATCAAAATTAAAAAAAGGAAAACCACAAAACTTCCTATAGCCATTGAACCGACATAAAATCAAGTTCTTGTTCAGCAAAAAGCACAAGATTTGAATTCACCCTGCAGAACGCAACAACTTCCCTAGAATAGCCTCAGTAAGTTTTGATATATGTCTAGTCAGGAACCAGCTCGAACCGAATGAAGGAAAGGCAAAGTGAAGGGAGGTTCTGCTTCCTGCATTTTTCATGTTGACGATTGTTCTCCTCATGAGGCATTTTTATATCACGGCTTTTCCATTTCATTTTTTTCCAGATACTAGATTTCTGCAAACTTCTTGAAAATCCTACAATCCCTGTTCTATTCCAACACCACACTTTCTTGTAGCACAAAATGTTGAAAACACAAGCAGACTAATGCACTTGGAATGAACACGATTGAGCTGCTGGTCTAGAGTTCAATATTAATCAGCTGGGACACCACATAAATGTAATAACTTTGGTATGATAGAACAGCATTTCTAGTGGGATCAGTAATAGTAAACACTTGAAGATGTTGTACATGGTGTGTTACAAACTCAAAAGGTTATTTTTACTTTCAATCCCCATAGTTGCCACATACTGCTATAATTTCTCAGAACTGATAATAGTGATCAAAAAAGTACCTTGGGTACAGTTATATAAAGTGAAGAAAAGTGTAATCCTGGGAGAAAGCAAAAGCAAACTAGAGTTTTGGAGGTAAGGATTGCTATGTATGTGAGCAACAGCATTAGAACATAAGAAATATGTTATAATTGTCAGGTTCTGATTCACATAATGGAAATGTCCAACACTAGAGGGCATAGCAATAAGGTGAAAGGGGGAAAGTTAAATGGCGATATGCGAGGCAAGTTATTTTTTTACACAGAGAGTGGCGGAGGCAGCAACGCATGACCAGGGGTGGTGGTGGAGGCAGATACGATAGTGGCGTTTTAGATAGGCACATGGAGTGCAGGGAATAGAGGGATATGGATCATGTCCAGGCAGATGAGATCAGTTTAACTATGCATCGTGTTCAGCACAAACATTGTGGGCCAATGAACCAGTTACTGTTCTGTTAAATAGGACCAGGAGTCGGCCATCAGTCCCTTTGTCCCTGCATGCCATTGATCAAAATCACAGTTGATCGCCTGCCTCTACAATATCCCCCATTACGATGGAGGCTATTGAATCTCTATTCCAATTTTTGATCTAAGACGAACCACAACTATTATCTAGTAAATGTTATTGTTAACTGAAAAATCACACTGGTCATAATTTGTTTACATTTTAACTCACCAAAACTAGTGGATCGATTTGCCAGACTGGTATAAGAAGGTCCTCCAGGTGAAGATGTGGACACAGGACTGGAAAGGGGACTGAAGGTAGCTGGGTCTGCAGGAAAACTATGACTTGATCCCATGGCAAAAGGTGGTGACTGTCCTTTACTGGATTGGGAGGCCACTTGCTGAAAAAAGATAATGCCATTTTAAAATTGCAATTACTTCATCTCAATAGACATAAGTACTGACAAATTGCATTGAATCAAATCCCTCAAAGAAAATATTTAACTGGCAAGAATCATTAAATGGTATACCAAGATAAAATTGTGAATTGAGCATAATGCAGCTCTGACTCATCCACAAGATCAAAATAACATAGGCACAAAGAACTAAATGCAAAAATGAGCCAGAGATTATATTTTAAAATAATATTTCCAATGTTTGGTACAAATCTGAACCCTGGTAGTGAACCTGCAACACTTTTAAGTATCTTAACCCCACATTTTTGTTTTGGCTGTGCAGATGGTTTTAGTTATTCCCAGGAGTTGGTGGGGACATTGCATTTTTTACAAGAAGGCTTGGAGAATATCCTTGAAATATTTATTCAATTCATCTGGTAATCTATTACAGAATAGAGTGCAACAGGTTTAAACGATGAGAGCAGCAACACCACAATATATAACCTCTTTTGACCTCACTAGAGCTTTGGATTCTGTCAGTCAACAAGTACTGTTCAATACCTCCTCATTTATCGTATAACTTAGAACAAGGCAGCAGACATTGCAGACCCTTCAGCCCACCATGTCTGTGCCAATCAGATGCCAATCTAACTAATTCCATTAACCTGCACATGGTGCACATCACTCTAGCCCCCCCTCCCCCGTTTATGTATTTGTATAAATGCCTCTTAAATATTGCTATCGTATCTATCACCACTACCTTCCTTGGCAGTGTACTCCTTGCACTCAGTCTGTGACAATCAAGAGAAAACAATCCAAGTTTGTCCAATCTCTCCTCACTGGCTGTCCCTTGGTAAAGAAGACGGACTTATGGATAACTGTATATAAAAATATCTCAAAATATTACATTCAAACATCTGACATATGTCTACATGTTCATTCCTGTAAACAGCATAACTAGTTTCCTCTCTCTCCCCACTTTTAATAATTGATCTCTCTTATCAGTTTTATGTCCTTTAGATGCCATTCATTCTAATACTGAGGAGGTAGTTATCATATTGAGTTTTTTTGTGCATTAAACAAAAATGGAAATATCAACTTATGGGCATCTGTAAAAGTGGATGGATCAGTCTGCATAGGCAACATCCTGGTGAACCCTTTCTGAACCCTCTCCACACAATACTCCAAATGCGGCCTAACCAAAGTATTGTACAGCTGCAACATGATCTCCAGACATTTATATTCAGAGCCCCAACTTACTTCTGTTGCCAGAGAGCTATGGACTTACACTCCATGATCCCTGTGTACTTCAAACCTCCTAAGGGTCCTGTCATTTATTGTATACTTTCCTCTGGAATTTGACTTCCCAAAGTGCCTCACCTCTCACTTGCCAGATTCAACCTCATCTTGTTAAGCACCAAATTACAACAGGAACTTGCAGCAGAGACATTGTTTAAAATAATTCTTAGAGCCAGACTGGATAAATTAGGTCATCTTCTTCCTTATCTGTGAAGCCAGAGGGAAAAGGAAGGAATGATGTCAGGATTTTGACAGTTGCAGGTATACAATGAGCCACCCAACATCATCACAGGCGGCCCTGCTTTTATTGTAGGTGTCAATCTGTTTCAGACAACTGCACACATGTAAGAAGTGTTGCCAACTTATGCCACAGAAAAAAATGCAAGCATAAATTAAACATAAATAAGTGAAAACACTCATTAGGTCAGGCAGTATCTGGAAGGAGACAGACAAAATGTGTAGGAAGGAACTGCAGATACTGGCTCTGTGGAAGGAGAAACAATGTTTCCGGCTGACAATCCGTTGACAAAACTGGGAAACGGAGGAACATGTTAGTTTTAAATTGCAGAGAGTGGAGGAGCGGTCGATAAAGCAATGGGGATACCACTGATGAGGTGAGCCAAGGCCACCAGAGGGTTTGGATGCAAATTAAGTCATCCAGTGGGGAAGTTCATGAGAATGGTTACACAGCAAGAAAATATTGATGCAGGAATATAGAGCCCCTGATATGAGGGTGATTAGAGAGTGAACAGAAATTAAAGAATGTAAAAGCAGCTTTTTTTTTTTGCTGTAAGAAATGATCGGTAGATCAGATGGTGATAATGACCAGCACAATGGCGCAGCGATAGAGTTGCTGCCTCACAGCGCCAAAGACCTGGTTTCAACCCTGACTACAGGTGCTATCTGTACAGAGTTGATATGTTCTCCCTGGGTTTTCTCCAGGTGCTCCGGTTTCCACCCACATTCCAAAGATGTGCAGGTTTGTAGGTTAATTGGCTTCTGTAAATTGTCCCTAGTGTGTATGATAGAACTAGACTACGGGTGATCATTGGTCAGTGGAGACACAGTCGGCCGAAGGGCCTATTTCCATGCAGTATCTCTACACTACACTAAACTAAACTAAATGTCTTGAATATTAGATAAATGATCTGCAGAACTGGCTAATTCTGACCGAAACAGAAAATGAGTTATCTAAAGTTGGAGCATTTTCATACTTAGTTCAATAAGGGTGCAATATTCCCAGATGGAAGATGAGTTGCTGTTCGTCAAGCTTACATTGATTCTTGCTATAACAGAGAAGGATACGTTAGAGGGGGAGTGGTAATTAAAGTGGCAGGCGCAGAATCTCAGGATTGTTCCGGTGGACCGACAACAATTGCTCTGTAAGGTATTCCCCCAATCTGCTTTTGGTTTCTCCAATACCGAAGACACCACATTTTGAAAACGGAATGTAATATATTAGATCGGAAGTAGTGCTTGTAAATCTTTGCTTCACATGGAAAGACTGTTTTGATCTATGCATGATGAGAAGAGGTGCGTGCATCTGATGTGATCGCACTGGAAAGTACTGTGGGAAGAAGTGTGGTGGAAACAGAAGAGTGAACCATGTATTTGTGAAGGAAATGGTCCCTTCAGAATGCTGAAAAGGCAGAGGAGAGGCAGAAGCATCAGAGAAAGGGCAGAGGCAGAAGAATCACAAAGAAATCTGAAAGTGCGAAGGATGATTCCCTGAGTGTAAAGGCTGATGAGATTGGAAGTGAGGAGCTTTGTCCGGGAGGGGTGGGGGGTGGGGGGGGGGGGGTTGTGTGTGTGTGTGCGTGTGTGTGTGTGTGTGTGTGTGTGCGTGCGTGCGTGCGTGCGTGCGTGTGTGTGTGATCGCACTGGAAAGTACTGTGGGAAGAAGTGTGGTGGAAACAGAAGAGTGAACCATGTATTTGTGAAGGAAATGGTCCCTTCAGAATGCTGAAAGGGCAGAGGAGAGGCAGAAGCATCAGAGAAAGGGCAGAGGCAGAAGAATCACAAACAAATCTGAAAGTGCGAAGGATGATTCCCTGAGTGTAAAGGCTGATGAGATTGGAAGTGAGGAGCTTTGTCCAGGAGGGGTGGGGGGTGGGGGGGTTGTGTGTGTGCGTGTGTGTGCGTGCGTGCGTGCGTGCGTGCGTGTGTGTGTGAAAAGCAGTAAGAAATATATGAGATTACATAGAAACATAGAAAATAGGTGCAGGAGTAGGCCATTCGACCCTTCGAGCCAGCACCGACATTCAATATGATCATAGGTACACAAAAATGCTGGAGAAACTCAGCGGGTGCGGCAGCATCTATGGAGCGAAGGAAATAGGTAACGTTTCGGGCCGAAACCCTTCTTCAGACTGATAGGGGGTGGGGAGAAGAAAGGAAAAAAGGAAAAGGAGGAGGAGGAGCCCGAGGGCTGGGGGAGGAGAGGAGACAACCAGATGGCTGATGAAGGGGAGGGGACAGCCAGGGCTAGCAGAATTGGGAGAATTCAACGTTCAGGCCACCAGGATGTAGACTGCCCAAGCGGAATATGAGGTGCATTTCCTCCAATTTACGGTGTTGCTCGCTGTGGCCATGGAGGAGACCCAGGACAGAGAGGTCAGATACGGAATGGGAGGGGGAGTTGAAGTGCTGAGCCACCGGGAGTTCAGGTTGGTTATTGCGGACCGACCGGAGGTGTTCGGCGAAACGATCGCCAAGCCTCCGCTTGGTCTCACCGATGTAGATCAGCTGGCATCTAGAGCAGCGAATGCAATAGATGAGGTTGGAGGAGATGCAGGTGAACCTCTGTCGCACCTGGAACGACTGCTTGGGTCCTGGAATGGAGTGGAGGGGGGAAGTGAAGGGACAAGTGTTGCATCTCTTGCGGTTGCAAGGGAAAGTACCAGGGGAGGGGGTGGTATGGGAGGGAAGGGAAGAATTGACAAGGGAGTTACGGAGGGAGCGGTCTTTGCGGAAGGCAGAAATGGGGGGAGATGGGAAGATGTGGCGAGTGGTGGGGTCACGTTGGAGGTGGCGAAACTGATGGAGGATCACTTGTTGTAGGTGACGGCTGGTGGGGTGAAAGGTGAGGACTAGGGGGACTCTGCCTTTGTTGTGAGTGGGGGGATGGGGAGAGAGAGCAGTGTTGCGGGGTATGGCAGAGACCCTGGTGCGAGCCTCATCTATGGTGGAGGAGGGGATATGATCATGGCTGATCATCTAAAATCAGTACCACATTCTGGCTTTTTCCCCCATATCCCTTGATCCCCTTTGCCCTAAGAGCTAAATCTAACTATTTAAAATTTTCTGTCACGTGTTCTGTCAACATTGGTAGGAAGGAACTCACGGCTCAGGAAGAATGAAGCCTCAAAGCCACAATCTAATGTACTACAGCGGTTCTTAGCATTCCAGTTCTCCTTGAAATGCAGTCACTTTGCAGTCGAGAAAATCAGCAAACAATATATGTAGAGCAAAATCTCACTTACAGCAGCATGATAATTATCAGACATTAGTGATATTTAATGACAAATAAATAAATAAACATTCCCCACAACACAAGGGATAAATCCCTTACTCTTCTTCATAATAGTGCCTTCTGATCTTTTACATTTGCAGGCCAGTTATATATCTAATCAGAGAACTAGCACTTTTGAACAGCTGAACATACACCTACTGCAAAGACTTTGTAGATTTTTATACTCAGCATTCTGGAAAGGGAACTGAACATGCTCCCTTAAAGATGGACTAGCACCAAATGAACCAATGTGGATTCTGATGATAACCTGGTGTGTTTCTACTTGGTGGGATTAAAACAAATACAAGGAAAAAAACACTTATTCAGTGTCAGTAAAGCCAAAGTCCGTGGAGAAAAGCTGTTGGGAATTAAAATCTATCAGTTACATTTTTCCGACCAGGATGTGATCCATAAGGAAATAAACTGGGATGTGAACTTTCCTTCTGCTGTTTTTTTGTTTATCCAGGAACCTCCATAACAAAAGTTTGAAAAAACTCCAGAATGACCACCTTATTCAGTCTTGTACATTCTGTACTTCACACTGGCGTCCTCATTTGTCATTGGCCTCATTTATGCTGAAGAGCTGAGTATCAACCTTGGGATATTGATGGGACAGGGGCACGAGCAGGGCGTCACTGAGAATGTCACTGACTGTCAGAATCCACCCATGATATATGCTTGGATTTTTCAAAACTGTATTATCTTGCTTGGTCTCATCTCTAATCTCTTCTGGACCTTGCCAAGTGCTTTCACATAGTGCGATGACCAGAACTGCACTCTTTAGAACTGTGGCACAATTGGAATGTTGTACAGTTCCAGCATGACTGTTCTCCCTTGTACTCCACTTGTACACTTTTGAATCTAGGGTAAATCCCTGAACTTCCTGCCAATAGCACTAATAGGTCTGCAGCCATTCAAGAACAAAGCTCATCCTCACTGATCTATTTGTATGGATATCCTGTAGAAAAGAATAGGATGCCTAAAATCTTGGTTGTGGAGTACTGCCAATGTCGCGAGAATATCTTTTCCACCAGTGCTTCAATCTTAGAAAGCATAAAAAATAAAGCATAAAAGTTGGAGAAGGCAGCTCACCCTCATGTTCTCCGATGCAACAAACAGTGGTCTTGCCCATACATTGAAATATGAACAAATGATAAAAAATACAAAACCCAAACAACTGAGTTATTGCCACTACGACAAGTGCCGAATAATCTATTCAAACCTCAGATCTTCATATTCAAAATTAATTGAAACCTTCTCAAGTCTGCAAATGATCAATCTATGGAACCAGTTATTTTGGGAAACAATACAACCTGTTAGTATTGATTCAAGCAAATGCCAATTAGATAGACTTTTTTCAGAAATTAACATTTTGAGGTTTCGTACATGAATAATCTAGTTAGCGTGGATTCTAGTTTGGCAAGCTTTGGGTCACGATTCTCAAAGCCTTCTGGCTATTTTCCTTGCCTCATGGCTGGGTCTATTGTAGCATTGAAAATCAATCAAATTCACACAGAATCAACAGAAGGCCTTTCAGGCCACTGTGCCCACATCAACAGGAAAAAAACATTTATTCAGGTTATTCCCTTGTACATTATTGTTCCTCAATTATTCAAAAGGTCATTTAAAAATGGAAAGAGGATCTCTTCCTCTACCACTATATTCAAGCAGTTCCAGAGCATCAGTTTATCTAGTTCCCCGCTAATCCTTCCACCAATTCACATACATCTATGTTTCTGGTTATTGACCTCTCTGCTGCAGGAAGTTGTACATACTTTTAGACACTTCAATTAAATCTCCTCAGTTTTTGTTCAAGAGAAAACAAGAACACTCAGCATATCTCACCTTGTAACTAAAAGTTTCCAGCCCTGCAGTAACACCTCGTGCATCTTCTTCTCTTCTATCACATTCTTGATTGTCATAATTAACCGATAACATTATTTTATTACACAATGAACAGTGAAAGCAAAGAAGATGAACATTTGTTTCAATGCTTTGCAAGGAGAAAAGATCAGCTATCTCTGGGTGTTGAGTAGAAATATTCACCAATCTCTTCTATAGAGGAGATGAATAATTTTGTCTCTGACCATAAGGCAATAATCTCCACAGATAAATCCCTTCCAAGAATCTCAGAAAGAGCTATCGGAGAGCAATGCCTGATGAGTGGATTTTATAGGTGACATACTAACCAACTGTTATCATCACAGCTGCTCCATCTTACCCAGGTTTCAGTAAAACCACATTTACATTTTGTCTCTGAATGTTAGAAAATGAATCCTATCATTGATGCACTTACACATTAGATGTCACATTTATTTCTTAACCTCTAGTTCTCTTTCCTTCTTTGAAGACTTTAAGCCCACGTGAATTGGATGAAACCCTAGACATTAGCCAGCCTCCACTAGCTCACAACAATACCACTCTTTACACATGAACTCTGGTGGTGCATCCACTGTGAAGCTTTTGCAGTCAACTTTATGTAATGCAACCTTGGATGATTCTTTTCCAACATCAGCCCCCTAGCTAATGCAAATGACAGCACCTAAACAATTTAGCAGAGATTAGTGAGCCTACTTCAAATTTAGTATTTTCCTGGCCTCAACACAGGTCATGCCTACCAATTGGGATACAGAGTAAGCAAGAATGCTTTAATTTGCAACATACCTTGGCTTATTCTCATTTTGACATTACATTAATTCAAAAGGCTGATGAAAGGGTTGCTTTCCAAGGGTAGAGAGAATTCAATGTATGCTCCCTCAGCCATGTCTTTATGACACCTGAAATAATACTCCATGTGTTTCTAAAATGAGAGACTGCAGTGGTTTGAAGTCAATAAAGCCTTGTGTTTAAGTTAAGAAAAGTGTAGTGCAACAATGCAAATGGCAGTATCAATATACTGATCACTAATAAATACATAGGTAACTCAACAGTATAGAGCTTATGGCAGTATTGTTTGCATTTCAGCAAATCTCATTTTGAAGTGCAATGGTAAAGATTTGTTGCAAGGCCACTGCAAGTCTCGGCTCACGATCTAAACAGTTATTAATACAACAATTCTAACATCAGTTTTTATGGACAATCTCTTCACGAAATGAGGCTCTGTTGGAAAACCTTGCTTTGTATTAAAGTGAAGGGAAAATAATGTCGATGCCATCGTAATTTTACACCCCAAAACTTACTCAATCCATGTTTTTCATCAAAAGAATTAGCAAGTATTTGTCCTACAGCCTTGGATAATGCAAAACATCTGAACCCAAAGCATTCTTTTTACATTACTTAGAAACATTAGCTGCACTAACTTTAAAAAAATTTCAGCTGAAGAAATAAGTCATTTTAAACAACACTACTTAAAAAGAGCAAGTATGCTGCTCCCCTTGGCCCAGCTGCAAAAGTCAATATCAGGAAATGGAAATATCTTTTCTATGTTATCTGGAGGCAGTTTCCATGTATTTTGTGCTTTGAAGTGGCAAAAGGGAACCCGGTTCAAACTCCTGCTGAAACCTGCAGCCTACAAGCCCAAGTTCAACTCAGAAAATCCAAGCTTTGTCAGAACCAAGGCAGTTCTTTACTAGAGTATACTGTGTGCTGCATAATAAGGAGGCAGCTATCGAAATTTAACTGAGCCATGAGCTGCATTCATAAAACAAACATCTTAAGTAGGAAGAAATATGCCATGGGGCGACTGCACGACAGAGGAAAAACTAGTGAAGAGTGAAGGAAATTAATCTGAAGAGAAACATGAAATTGGGGAGCAAATGATGCAGAAGATTTATGAGGAGGTTGCCAGGACTCGAAGGACAAAGTTATATGGAGAGGTTAGGCAGACTGGGATGTTATTCCTTAGAGCATAGGAGACCGAGGGTGATCTTGTTGAGGTGTATAAGATCATTAGGAGCATAGTTAGGGTGAATGCACATACTCTTTCCCATGATTGGGTAATCAAGAACCAGAGTGCATAGGTTTAAAGTGAGAGGGGAAAGATTTAATAGGAACCTGAGGGGCAACTTCTTCACACAGAGCGTGGTGCGTGTATGAAGCAAGCTGCCAGTGGAAATGGTTGAGGCAGATGCAATAACAAAATTTAAAGACCAGTTGGACATGTTCATAGACAGGAAATATTTAGAGGGATGTGGAACAAATCAAATTATTAAATCTATTATTAGTTAGGGTGGATATATTATTAAAATATCAATATATGTTATTTTGTTGGAAGAGTGTGAGTGTCTTTGGCAATAACTAGCATTTATTACCGATCCTTAATTGAAAAGGTTGTGGTGAGCCACCTTCTTGGACTGCTATAGTCCTTCTGGTGAGGTTAATCCTTAATAGTTTTGCTTTGGAATTCCAGGATTTAGACACGGTGATGATGAAGAGCAATATTCCTAATAAACCATGGTAGTATATGCAGCTCAGTTCAGTTTACTTTATTGTCACGTGTACCGAGGTACAGTGAAAAGCTTTTGTTGCGTGCTATGCAGTCAGCAGAAAGACAATACATGAATACAATCGAGCCATTTACAGTGTATAGATACATGATAAGAGAATAACGTTTAGTGCAAGGTAAAGCCAGCAAAGTCCGATCAAGGATAGTCCGAGGGTCACCAGAGGTAGATAGTAGTTCAGCTCTGCTTACTGGTTGTGGTAGGATGATTCAGTTGCCAGATAACAGCTGGGAAGAAACTGTCCCTGAATCTGGAGGTGTGCGTTTTCACACTTCTATACCCTTTGCCTGATGGAAGAGGGGAGAAGAGGGAGTGGCCAGGGTGCGACTTGTCCTTGATTATGCTGCGGGCCTTGCCAAGGCAGCGCGAGGTATAAATGGAGTCAATAGATGGGAGGTTGGTTTATGTGATGATCTGGGCTGCGTGATAAAATGCTTTTAATGGCGCATCTGTAGAAGTTGGTGAGAGTTGTAGGATTTTCCTAAGTTGTAGGAACAGTACCAGAGTTGTAGGAACATGCCGAACTTCCTAAGACCTCTAATGGGCCTGTCGACAGGCGACATCCCGGCGACAGCCTAGTCGCCTAAAAAATTGCCTAAGTGGGACAGGGGCATAAGGAAGTGGAGGCGTTAGTGTGCTAATTAGAGGTGATGGTGTGCGTTGGTGTGGTGAAAGTGCCGTTCCTCTGTGCTTGCTGCCCTTGTTCTTCCTGTGGTCGAGATCATAGCTTTGGGAGGTGCTGTCAAGTAGCCAGGGTGAGGAACTCTAGCATGTTTGCAGATGAAGCACACTCCAGTCATTGTGTGCCAGTGGTTGAGGCAATGAATATATAGGATGGCACAGCTGGTGTCAAATAGGCTGCTTAGTCCAGAATTATATCGTATTTTGTTTGTTTCGGGAATTGAGCTAATTCCCACAATTCTCCTCCCACTACTGGAAATTTACCATAGCCTGTTAACCTACCAGTGGCCCGTGACATATGAGGGAACCAGAGCATTGAGATTGCAGGGAGTACATGCCTCCGTACTGATAGCACCCAAGGTCTGAATCAAAGCCATCGAGCTATGCAGCACAACTGTGCTGACTATTAAGTTATTCTCACCGCATAACTGAATTCAGTCTCTGGTCCATGTTTGGAGTCGTTGTGTTGTTTAACTTCATTGCTGATGACACACTCCATCATTCTCTAATGATTGAGAATAGGCTGCTGTATCTTGCTTTTTGTGTAAAAGAAATAACTGGGTGTGAAGTTGGAACTTCAAATATATTATATTGTTCATAGTTATGAAAGGAGCACCTACAACATGTATTTAGTGATGACGAGGTCAAGTTGGTTACCTAGAAAGTTTGCTCATTCACCACCTCCCACAGATAGTCAGGAATCATGCAATTTAAACCGTGATGAAGGTATTCGGTGATCAACACCGACGTATATTTTGTTCTCTTACTTCTCTCAATTCTTCCAACCATTGCTCAATGAGATAATTAACATAGGGAGGACACTAGGTGGTAATGAGGATACTTTTTTGTCCATATTTGACCTGACAGTATAAGTCTAATGGGCAGCTGAGTCAACGTCAAAGACTCAGAGGGTTACCCTCTCGTGAGTCAATCGTACTGTGAGTTCAGGATATATCCACGGACTATGATGGAAAGATAAGGCATGTTATCTGCAAGGTGAGACTGTTGTTTGCCATTTTTTGGGAAAGTTTCTCCTACTTAGCTAGTAGTCGCCAGCTGTTCCTGAAATCTTTGCAAATATCAACTGGGATGGGATTTAGCATGTCTGATGGCTGTATCTGGGACTATAGCTAACCTGTGGTGAAGCTCCTTGGGATAATTAATCTACCAGAGTAATTTTGGGTGTGGGAGAAAACCAGAACACCTAGGGTAAACAAGTAGGTCTCAGGGAGAATGCGCAAACTCCACACAGACAGCACTGGAGGTTAGGATTGAAGCCAGATCAATCTGTATAGCAATAGCACCCACTGACATGGTAACTGCTGCATCACTGCACCGCTCTGAAGGTCATGAATTTTTGAACTTATTTCCTCAAAAGTGCAGTGCCAGCTGAGTATGTGAACATTTTCAAGGCAGTGCTAAATGGACATTTTATAAGCAGGATGGTGAAAAGCTATAGGGAATAATATCGAGATGACAGTCAGACGCCCATGATCTTACTGAATGGCACAGCACCCTTGAGAAGTGATTATCCTTCTCCTGCTCTGACTTTGTATGTAAAACTGTGCCCATTTCTGGGCTGTCCAGCAAAAGATTTGACATGCAACTCTGATGTTCCATTTACTTTCTTAATTGCTTGCTGCACCTGAATGGTTGCTTTCAGTGATTAGTGCACAAAGCACTCATTCTCATAGTTACCCCCTCCATTATTATAAGATTAAGTTTAATTAGGTTCATTTCTGGTATAAATGTGGCCTTAGAACAACAAGATGCAGCTTTCAGTCACTGCAATAGTATTGGAAGCAATATTTACAGGTCTGAAACCTAGTTTCCATCTAACCGGTAAACTATACAGCACCCCAGGATTTGGGACTTGGTCACCAGTACATTAAAGCAATGGGTGATATCCATGGTCTTTCTTACAAGGGTCTTTGAAGGAGAGTAAACATAGAAACCAGAACCAAGCTTCTCTCTTTCGGCACCTGGGTACAGATTGGGGAACTAATGATGAATTTTCTTGTAATAATGCTGGAAATACAAGAAAATTCTAATTGTGGCATGCAGGTTTCATATTTATTTTCCCAGTAATTCCATACAATGACAAAATGATGTGCAAACACAACTGATTCATTAATATTCTTCAGGGAAGGTAACCCAGCAGTGCTAGTCAATTCATCCAGCATGTGATTAATCAACACCATGGGGGTGATTCTGAGAGATTCTGAGTAAAATGAAACCCAGCCAGCTATGTCCACATCCTGAGAATCACATTTAGAGACAACCACAGTAATATCAGCATTCACTACCAGCATGTGGATCACATTAGAAAAACAGTTCAAGGAATGACAACTTGAAAACACTTGAAAACTCAGCCAGGCAGTGCTTTTGTTTTGGTTTCCATGGCTTAATTGCTATAATAATTACACACTTGTTATCTGTGAAATTCTGGCACAGAACCAGGTCAACTTCAGACTTGGTTGGTGATTGGAGATGATTAGAAAATTAGTGGTGTTGTTGACAGTGAGGAGGATAGTCTTTGATAATGAACGCTAATGATCAGCCAGTAATTTGGGCAGAGCAATGGCAGATTAAATTAATCCTAACTATTGTTTGATGATGTAATTGGAAGGCCTAACAAGGATAGGACATACAACATTTGGAGAGGGCCGGAGGGACTAACAATTAACATTGGTGTACTAATCCATAGATCCTTAAAGCAATACAAGTAGAATAAGGTGCTTTAAAACCATTGATAAAGAAAATGGTGGCCTTCATGAGTCACGGAATACAATACACCAGTCATATTGTAAGTTTATATGTAATGGTAAGCAGGCTCAACCAAATACTTTAAATGAGAGTATCCAATCCACCATCTTTGAAGGAAGTGTAATCCAAATCTATAAATTCTGTGACCCGTAAGTACTTCAAATAACAATTTAATATTAAAATTTACTGCACAAGCTCTTATTTCAAATTAGCAATTGCAGGTAAAATGATATTTCACCCTGTTGGTCAGAAAAAAGATAGTACAGGATAATAATAAATGCAACAGAAATGTGATACAGTACCTGCCCTGAGAAAGGTGGTCGACTTCCAGTCCAGGATGTTGCAGGGACCTGGTTAGCATTAGACTGCCGTGATATCTGAGCTAAAATTTGACCTGCTGAGGACGTTTGCTGAATGATGTTTCCACCAGGTACCATTGAAGTGCTGAAGAAATATTAAATTAAATTATCAAACAATGAAATACTACAATAATAGCTTTCAATATGCAGCACTTTTAATGTAGGAAAACATTCTACTGTGCTTCACAAGAACAATATCAACCAAAGTGTTGTTCTTACAGGTATCATAGAGTCAGAGACATACAGAGTGGGAACTTCCCCATGCCAACCAAGATGCCCCATCCAAACTAGTCCCACCTGCCTACATTTGCCCCATATCCCTCTAAACCTATCCATGTATCTGTCCAAACGTCTGTTAAATGGTGTCATAGTACCTTCCTCAACTACCTCCTCTAGCAGCTCGTTCCATATACCCACCATCTTCTATGTGAAAAAGTTGCCCCTCAGGTTCCTATAAATCTTTTCCCTCTCACCGTAAACCTATGTCCTCTGGTTCTTGATTCCTCTACTCTGAGTAAAAGGTGCATCTACCCCATCTATTCCCCTCATGATCTTATATACCTCAATAAAATCACTCATCCTCCTGCACGCCAAAGAAAAAAGTCCTAGCCTGATCAACCTCAGGCCTCAAGTCCTAGCAACATCCTCGTAAATCTTCTCTGCACTCTTTCTAGCTTAACAACACTTTTTCCCTGTAGCAGGATGACCAAAACTGAACACAATTCTCCAAATGTGGCCTCACCAACATCTTGTACAACTGTAACATAACATCTAAACTTCTATACTACTCAATATCTTGACTGATGAATACAAATGTGTCAAAAGCCTCTTGAACCCCCTATCTGGGGTGGAAGATTGCAACCTGTTTCAACTAATGCAATCAACTCGACGTGCACAAACGGAAGATCAAATAGAACAAGTTGTCCAACAACTTTAGGCTGTGCACGCCACACGAAAGAAGAAGAAGAACCCCCTATCTACCAGTAATGCCACTTTCAAGGAACTATGTACCTGTACTCCGAGATCCTTCTGTCTACAACCCTCGCCGAGCCTTGCCATTCACCATGAAGATCCTGCCCTATTTTGACTTCTAGCACCTTGCACGTATCTGTATTAAACTCCATTAACTTTCCCTCAGCACACTTTCCGAACTAATCAGGATTTTTTGATAAGCATCTTTGCTATCTACATTTTGATATTGAGGGAGGGAAATTCACAGTTTATGATTCATGGACCTGAAGGCACAGCAGAAGAATGGCCATTATGAGTATTGAACAAGTTCAAGTTCAAGTTTCAAGTTTACATTTATTGTCCATTGCACCAATTGGTACAGTGAAATTTGGGTTGCCATACAGCCAAGAGACCAAAATAAGAGTATAGATGTTTCACAGGATTATAGAGGTGGAAAGGGTCACATAAATGGGGAGGATTAAGGCCATAAAAGTGATTTGAGAACAAGAATAAGAATTTTGAAATACAGTAATTGACAAATCTGGATGCAAAATTAGATCAGTGCAGATCCAAATGGAGATGGAGATGAATAAATAAAAACCTTGGTGAGAATTGGATTTAAGAAGAATTCTTGATGATTTCTAGTTCATGGAGGGTATTAGATGAGAAAATGAACTGTTACATTATGAAATCACAGGCTGAATCACCCTAGATCAGTCCTGCACCTGATGTCCCAGTGTGCCCTCATTTACCTTGGTCTGGGTGTGGAGAACTGAATTGAACTTATTATTATCTTAAATATTGAGATCAGTCGTTCAGGAGACATTTATTGTTGAAGTATTAAACTTTATCGCCAAAAGAATGTGGATGCTGGTTCAATTATAATTGCTAGTTTAAAAAAAAATCAGGGCAAGGGGTATAGATCAAGCGCAAATAATTTGAGTTGAAGTATTGGTCAGGCACGGTCTAAGTTAACGATGGGATAGGTTCAATGGATTGAATGACCTACTCCTGCTCTTAAGTTCCAACTAATTATAATTGGATCGTTCTAGCCTTTTGTTAAATGAATAGTTGCATGAATTTCCATACAATTTCCAATTAAACTGCTTACATTTTCACCTGAAGATCTAAAATGCAGACATGTTCAATGAAGGTTGCAGTACACTTTGTAATTGCAGTTGGGAATACTACTGTTCACATTCATCATAAGTGTTCAACTAACAATATATTAAGTGCTTGGTGACGTTAAACACATTGTTTTCAAGCCTCCCCTTACATGGAAATTTAAATGACATGTAAATAAGAATGAGCTTACTTAGTATATTAATGATTCAAATGGAATAAAACCCCTATAATTGACAATATCCATGAGAGCTGCCTCTTCTGTGCAATTATAAATGGAAAAAGCTATGCCAGAAGCTGGCCCTTCACAGTTCAAATGCAACAGGTAAGTAAATCTATCATGAACTAATACCTAATACTCAATTTGTCATTATCATTGGTAATTAAATTATTGGTATGGTGTTTTTAAGACATGCAGATACTAAGACAGCATGTCTGGAAATAAAAATAATTGATGATTAGCCAACCATTATTGGCCATGAAGAATGGACCCATTGCTGGCAAGTCACTTTTCTTTCCCATGTCCAAGCTATCCTATAGAATACAATGGCCGCGAGGCAAGGTACACATAAGTAAACCACTAGTGGTAAAGCTTGTGAACTTCTTTATATTTGAGATCCTAATTATATTGCATCAACATTCCCTGGACTCACCGACATGAGGTCGTTTTTCTCTGAAAAGAGATTGAGAAGGGTCTGGATCTGCACTGCTTAGAGCTGATCTAATTAAATTGTATAAAATTCATAAAGGCTTCCAGTATAGGGGGTAGGAGGTTGTCTTCTCTAGCCTGGGGAGTCTAGAGCTAGAGTCGATGATCATTGACTATTTAAGTCTAAGTTTGAGATGCTCTACTTCAGAAGGCCATAGATGTTCAGCTGTTGAATCGATTCAAGACAAAAATGAATACGTTTTTGGATCTAAGAGGATTAAAGGATATGGGGAAGTACAGAATGATGGCAACAGGGAAGAGGATCATATTGATTGATAGGATCAAAACTTATGTATTATTGTTTCTATATGAATATTCCATAGTGAGCAAGTAAAAACAAAACTCCCGGTGGAGCGGTTTGAATTTGTTGGGTTTAATCTAAATGTGCTTTTGGGTATGAAAATAGTGGCCAAATCAATGGCTCAAGATCTAAACATTACACCTTCCTTGCTGAAGTTGCAGAAAGTTTCAAAAATTCCTTGCAGAATGTTTCAAATGAGTGTTGTTATAGGAATAGGTACAACTGGGCAAAAGCTTGTGCAGTTTTACAGGCAATTTGTTTGTAATTGCTTTGGTTTCCAATAATAAAAATATGACAACATAGAAAGTGGCCAGTCAGCCTATAGTTGTCATGCCAGGTGACAAAGTGCTATTCAGACAATGCTGTCTTGAGCACCTGGTCAATATCTTTGTAAACAGGCACAAAATGCTGGAATAACTCAGCTGGTCACAGCATCTCTGGAGAAAAGGAATAGGTGACATTTCGGGACAAAACCCTTCTTCAACCCCAAAACGTCACCTATTCCTTTTCTCCTGAGATGCTGCCTGACCCGCTGAGTTACTCCAGCATTTTGGGTCTATCTTCGATGTAAACCAGCATCTGCTGTTCCTTCCTACACACAATATCTTTAAGTCTTGCCTCTTCAAGTATAAATCTAGGCACCTTTTAAAGGGTTTCAGCATCTACCACCTTTCCAGGCAGTAGGTTCATACCCCTACTACTCTCCAGGTGAAATTACTTTTTCATCTTTTTCCTAATCCTTCTATCATTTTTTCTTAAATAACAACACACAATATATAGTTTACCTGAATGTTTGTCCTGCACGTCCTGGCTGGAATGAACTTCCTTGTGAGTAGATCTGTTGGCTTCCCGCAGCTGACGGTGATGACATTGGCTTTTTTTCACCTATTTAAAAAACATCAATAGTACAAGTATTGAATTACAGGAAATTTACAGCTTGGAAGGATGCCATTCAGCCCATCAATTCCATAGCATTTATGCGAAAGAATAATCCAGTTAGTCTCACTACCCTGCCATCTCTTTATGGAAATTAATGATGTTTAATTAACTGTGGACTTTTCTGACATATGACAATGGAACAGAATCCTGTCTACCAGCTGAATTTAACTTGCACCGATTCACATTATGCCTGTATGCTCAAAAGGGATTGTGATCATTGCCTACACTATTGTTAGAAGTTCAGCTCCATTCGGAAACATTCACCAGTCTCAGTAAACAATAACATTAGTCCTTAGAAGCACCATTGGAAAACTTAATTAAAGAGGTTAAAATCCAAGAGATATTGAATGCTCTTGGGCCCAGAAAGCCCTCTGGTTATAGAGCACTTCCATATTTGGTAATTGGTTTCTCCTGTTCTCCTGTATAATAGTCAGTCTAGAGTGCGAGCTTGGAGGAGGTATATGCACAAAGTTTAGATGCAAAGTGTTCAGCCTTGTCAATAAACCATGATTATTTTTTCCATATATTGAGTCCACTGGGATATGTTAGCATCCCTTATAGAAACAGGTTCCTCTCAAATGGTTCATGCTGTACATAGCGTTATGCTACAGAACAGATTGCTGCATTTAAACAGAGATGGAAAAGATGATATGCTCAGACAACCCACTCACAATGGCAATCTTCTGGGAAAGTGATGTAAAGTTAGAAAGTAATGGGCCTGTCCCACTTAGGCGATTTTTCAGCGGACTGCCGGCGACTGTCAGGTTGCTGGCAGTCGCCTGAAAAACCGGCAACTGTCAGAGTGGAACACACACAAACACATCGCTTCTTTCACCAGCCCGTTATGCAGGCGGGGACAGGGCAAGTGGGGGGAGCGCTGTCTAAAAAATTCACACGGTACAAAGCCAAGGTGAACAGACACACACCGCAATGAACAGGAAGGTTGGTGCTGTAAAAAGACGGCTAAAGCACAGTGTACGCTATGTCCTTTAAAAGAGGGGTGGAGAAGGGGGGGAGAAGGAGTGGAGACAACTTTTAAGAAGCCAGAGATACACGGCTGTGAAGCTCGGCAGACATTTAACATTACCGGTCGGTTATCCTTGGTTCTGAAAACTGCTGCTTACCTTTTTTTATCCCGAATAAAAAAGTCAGCACCGGCTCCAACCTACGAGAACCTTCGACCTCCTGGCAACTCATTAGAACCTCCTGGCGACCCACCTATGGTACGAGAATTCTCGCTATTCTCCATGGCGGCTTCATTCTAGTCACCGCTAATTTTTCAACATGTTGAAAAATTCACGGCAACCATAATGAGGCCGTGACTAGTTCCCAGAATGCGGGAACTCCTCATGACCATGAAGGCGACTCCCGGCAAACACCCGCGAACATGTGGCGACCATGTGGCGACTGCATAGTCTCCTGCAGTCGCCCAAGTGGGACAGGCCCATAAGGGTCATAGTACAGCAGCTTGCAGTAACAACATAAACTGAAGTTGAGGTCACTGTGTGAGGATGCACTGGAGTGAAGAAGAAACAGTTGTTGCCAAGACATAGCTTTTGATCAATAACAAGCATGTTGAGATGAAGAAATATAGTGACACTACTTATTGTAGCAGTGAAATGGAGCAAGCTTCATGGTGAAAGATTAGCTACAGCAATTGAAGTTGGACTGGGAAAATAAATTTAGTTTGAAGATAGCAAAGTCACCCAGTTGAATAAATAGGAATACATGACAAAACACTCCTAATATGCTGTTTGAGGCCATAAGCTGCAACTCCACATTAAACCTGGTTGGCAATCTCTTCATCACCAGTCATGACGAGTTCCTTATGCACCAAAAGAGCAGATCAGACAGAAAATGGAGAAGCACAAAATGTTGGTAACACTTTTCATAGTGATTGGATCAAAATGCAATGAAGCTAAAAGTGTTTCTTGATCAATTAAGGTGAAGATAATAGATAAAACCCACTAGTAAAATCACAAACTATTTATATTGAGCTGACTGGAACAAAAGTATTTACAAAATTAGATTAGTCTCATGTGTGTGAATAATTATATGCCATCAAGAGAATCAATAATATTTATTCATCAATAAGCATAAGAGACTATAAAAACAAACTTACATGTGGTATTAACTTGTTCCCTAAACACTTCCAGGCCACAATGGATAAAATTTGAAAAGAATTGTTTAAATCTCGGGATGATATTCTGATTATTACATGTACTTAAGTATAATAATTTATTGTCAACATCTACTAAGAAATAATAAATTCTGCAGAGGTAATGAAGCAATTATACAGGGATAATGTGAAACTAAACAGAAATTCACAATGTGAAGTAGTTGATCTTGGCTTATGAGCAGATGCACATGGTTTGCAGCCTACACAAAACACACACAAACCATTATAAAGGTGCTGAAGCCTGTAAATATACCTGGACTGGGTTCATATTTGGAAACATATAATACACATACTTTCTACTAAAGTTGACAACAGTATTCTTGTTCCTTTGGTACCGACAGAAGCAGGATGCCCTATGGACCTGGGGCTACGAGCACAATGTGCTTACAACAAATGTTAAATACCAGAAGGTTAACAGTTCTTCTTGTTCATTAGAATACCTTCTGTGAATTAAGGTGAGTGTCCGTTGCTTCATACTCTGACCATGGGGCAGTTATCAGCCATGTGATGTTTGGCGGTGAGGAAAAAAACCTTTTACCTTTCTACTTGATGAAAATGAACAAACTAATAACTTAGAAGGAAGTTTTTTATGTTATATCAGTTGTCAAGAAGTTCGGTGAATTCCTTCTTGGAAGCACATTAATAGCCATTATTGTCAATTTTGGGCCCAAAATCCATCATTGCACCACTGGCAGCACCAAGAGCACAGCAATGGGCCATCCTTTTGTCTCAGCATGCCAAAAAAATAGAACACTAGACATTGGAGGTGAATACAGTGGCAAATACATTGTTAAGATTACCTCACCAATGCTCCAAGTACTATTTGTATCCAAACACATGTGAGTAATGAATGTCTGATGACAGCTTTGGAAACTACACAGCAAGCATGGAAATACTGGATGGGCATCATGCCTACAAACACACTTCCAGAAGCTGGTCGGAGTTGGGAAAACGGACAGATGAAGGGCCAAGACTGTTTCATATCTGCCAAAATGAGTTGTCATGATACCAAGGGTGTTTAAAATGGGGCTTGTGTGTGGAATCTGGATATTTTAAAACCTAGGATAAATACAGCATATACTGGGATAGAAGCAATGAAGGCTATTGCTCATATTTTTGTAGAGAGCCAGGTTTGGAATGATATCTCTAAGAGCTGACGTTAATATACTGCCAGAAGTGGACAGCATTACAATCAGTGGAGCATTCTTCAGTTGCAGGGGCTACAGCTATAGAATGCACAATGAGCCCAGCATCTGGTCAAATAGCAGGTGGCAGTGTGTCTCTGGGGAAGGGCTTGCTTATCATGGCCATTTAGACAAGTTCAGAAACTAGACTGTTACTTTTGACTATGGCTCGACCTGTGAGAAGATATATCAGGTCTTTTAATCCGGTGAGTCTTTTAATTTTAGAGTCTGAACCTATGGTTTGTTTCACACTTGTACATTACCTTTGTGAGCAATACTTAGTTTACAGAAAAAAAACTTTTTTTTTTAAAAACTAGTGAAGCAAGTACTGTATTTACATATGTGGACACACTGAGCTCCTATTGGATGATGGTGTCCTGTACCAGAGTAAAATGTATGTAGTTTATATGTTAACAAATCATTGAATCCCCTTGCACAAATTAGCACAGAGGTCAAAGAAGCAGCATCAATGACAGTATGTTGTCATGGAGGTTTATGCCCCAAGGACCTGAACAGAAAGTTGGTTTAATGACCTGACATCGGGAGGGTTCAGCAAACACACAAACAAATCCCATCTCCTAATAACTGCGCCACTACACTCTGTTTTCATGAGAAGATGGTGGACAACAGCTGCCAGCAGCAAAATGATGGAACCCTTTAAAAGATGGAACCAGGACCAAGCATAGAAGATCATTGGTCTTGTTCTTCCCTACTCCTTCCTTAACAATCATGTTTTTTCAGTTGCACTCCTTCCCACCCTGGCACTGAAGACAGCCAAGAGGTTGAGTTTGTCTCACTTTGGGATGTGCGTCAGGAATTTTCTACGGCTTGAGTTAAAGTCCTCCATTTAAATCGGTTGGGGTCTGCACAGATGACCTTAGCTCTATGTTCATGAGTTGGAGGATGATAAGTTCACTAGTTCTATGGGGGTGTGACACTGAAATGCTAGACTTCCTCATTTTATGATGGAGAAACTCACTCCACAAATATGCCATTCTTCTTCCATTTGATTCTCCCAGAAGAAGTGCATCCACATTCTTGCTCTTTAAACCATCCTATCTCAACCAGTGTGGTGATGTTGATGTCAAAGTTCCTGAGCTATGAGAGCAGGGAAATGCCACTCAGGACTGTCACTGCTGGGACTATTCACAAGGATCCTAACATTCCAAGTCCTGAACTTCACATTGTGGAGTGGAAGCTGCCCATGTGTGGCTTCTTTTAATAAGAGCTGGCTGTTGCATGCCAGCTGGCACCAGGATTTCACAGAGCAAGGTCTTGATTTAATTGCAAGTGGGGCTAACATGACCGGAGATCAGGCCCTGCTGCATGGATGTGAATACTCACAGGTAAAGGTGGTGCAAATGTCACCTTGCATGTGCATACTCATTTGCTCGCAGCTGCACAGGCATACTCTGTGGGCTCAGGCACAGCAGCCTTGCCCATCGTATCCTTCTCACCCAGTCACCAACCTAAACCCAACTGCACACTGGGTCCTCATTCCTGAACCTCGGTTTTGTAGGCACACACAGCAATTGGAAGCCGACATGAATGCCAATTTTGCTAGATCAATGTAGTGTTTTCAATCTTCTTCTATGTACATGGAGCTGCACTTATAGAGGTATGAAAGGAAATAAAATATCAAATGAAAGTCACTCAGCTAATCTAAGTACTATGCAACAAAAGTACTATAGACAATAGACAATTACGTATGTGGATGAAGAGAAAGAATCGTTTTCTAACCATTAAGTGTGCAGCAGCAAAAGGTGTACAATGGTGCACGTTAGTTACAAAATATTGTTTTTAACGGCAAGTAAAAATGAAGGTTTACTTTAGCTTTTAATACATGAACTTTTAGGGTAAACACAGAATATTAATTATGCAGTAGAGCACTGGTATTAACACACTAAGATTTATGTTGTGTGTTATGTTGGCGTGACTATGAATGTGTGCTTTATAAATGCAAGACTGATTCCACATGTAAAGGCAGGATGCAGTGAGGAATATATATACACAGAAGCCAAAGCTTGAGAATCTAAGAAAGTGTGCAAATGCAAAAAATATGTATTCAAAATTTTACTTCATATTAATAGGGGAAAGTAGCACATCAAAGGAAAATAGAGACTTGAAAGTGAATTGGGAGTTTGACATTGTAAAGTATTTCTATGTTACTATCATGTATCTATTTGGACAGCGATTTGGGTGGACAGTGCAAGAATAGCAATTAAAATAAGTTTGAATACAACATAGCTACCAGTGGGATTAGATGAGCCCATTTGCTTATGGAGAGGGTCATACAGGAGCCCTGATTCTCCTGCCACCCACTCACCCAAAAGGTAGCCAAAGAATCTACCAGCACATCTTTGGTATGTAAGGAAACCAAAATACCTGATGGAAACCTACAAGACCCCAGGGAAGACATGCACACTCCACACAGCCAGCTTCCACGATCAGTGATAGGGAAGGTGCTAGAATCTAAAAAAGTAGGGTATTTTTTAAATGGTGATACATTGGGTAATGTTCTTGTTCAAAGGGGGTTAAGCACCATGTATACAAGTCACAGAAAGCCAACATCCAGATACAGCAAGCAACGGGGAAGGAAATTTGCCGTTTTTACAAGCAGATATGAGTGCAGGATCAAAGATATCATATTGCAATTACAAAGGGCTTTGTTGAGACCACGCCTGGAGTACTGTGTATGGTTTTGACATATTTTCTTAAACAGACATGTACTTGTCACAGAGGGAGTGAAGCACTAGAATACTTCTTGAGATGGGATATTTCAAAAGACATTTGGATAGATATATGGATAGACAGGTTTAGAGGGCTATGGGTTAAATGCAGGCAAATAGGACTTGCTCAGTATACCAACTTGGTTTGACATGGACAAGGTGCGCCGAAGAGAAGGTTTCTATGATGTATAACTCTATGGGAGGTTTGCTGTGAACTCCTGTATTTTGGGGAGTTTAGAAGAACAAACCAAGATCACTTTGATATTATACAATTCCTATAGGGCTTGGCATGCTGGATGTGTTCCTGACTGAGGACTCCAGAACCAGATAAATGGTGGAATAGGTTCATGCAATCAAATGGCCTACTTCTGCTCTTACCATTCTCTCTCTCTCTCTCTCCCCTCGTTCACCAGAGCCAACCTTCTCCCTTTTCCATTTTGAATATCTCTCCAAGAAATTACGGTAAATGCCCTAGAATATTTTATTATCCAATTTTTCCGACCACCACTAAGACAGCTTAGATTGGCCCCATTATTATTTCTAGTTTTTAAGTTTCAGTTTGGTTCAGATAAAAAGCCTTTAATTTTGTCTTTTTCTTATTTTTCCCTACACAGACTCAAAGTGGAAATAGCCTTATATTTGTAACCACCACAATTGCTTGCACTTTCTCCATAATGGTGCCATTGCTCCGATGAGTAGAAACTGTGCCCTGGCAACAGGCAGACTACAGGCCTTTTGGAACAGCCTTTGTCCATGGCTACAAACCTGCTGGAGACCAAGGGCAGGGGAGCCTCTGGGCAATCACAGGACCACAAAGTGTAAACTGTGGTCCATTCCTAATCAAAGGCATGGCATCAAATCAACCCAGCTAATCTCAAATATCATCCTGCACCTTCAATAAGTCTGTTTTAGTTTCAGTTTTGGAAATACGGAAAATAGAAGCATGAAAACAGGCCTTTCGGCCCACCGAATGCATGCTGGCTAACAATCACCCGTACACAAAGTTCTATCCTACATGCTTTTACAGAGGAAAACAGAGCACCCGGAGAAAACTCACGTGGTCACAGGGAGAATGTACAAACACCCTACAGACAACACACGTAATCAGGATCGAACCCGGGTCACTGGTGTTTTAAGGCAGAAACACTGCCACTCTGCCACTGTGCTGCCCTAATGCAATAGTTTTTTTTTGTTCTTTTACTTGCCGTCACAAACAGTATACTAAACCACAATCTTAGTCACTGCATGCCAGTTTCTCCTTAATTTCCATTTCCTATTCCTGAAAGTAAACTTAGTTATATTATTTTCTCTTTGCCAGTGCAGAAACTAAGCTCCCGTTTATAGCCGCCCTGGTCTCTTCTTTCCGGATCTGGCTACACCACACTGTACTCCACATAATAAAAGATTGGCTTCCAGTCCCATCTCTGTTTTGCTCCCCTCATTTGAGGATAAAATCACATTCCACAAGCAGATAAAAATAAAAGTGTAATAAGGATTTTTGATGATCTGAGTCTACACCATCTCACTCTGGCAAAGACTGTAGGAAAATGCAATGCAGACAAAATGTAGAAGTAAATTAATCAAAACGTCAAAAAATAGATGATTGAACCAATTTGGCAACAGAGCCATATTCTCATTGCCACACTCTCTAAATGTTTGGGTTTAGAAGCATTTTCTCTGCAGTCTTCCTGAAATCTGGCTTCAGCCTTCAGCAAAACAGAGCAGTGGAAAACAGATCAGCTAGAATCCCTGCTCCTTGGCTCACAACCAAACAAGGACTGAGGTCTGATAGAAATCCAGAGTCTCCATGAAGACAGTTATGGCATAAATACTGTCTTGTGCATTTGCCAACCTACACAATAAATATTATAAGTCGCTAACAGTTCGCTAAAGCTGTTCAGCAAGCACTGTCAACAGACATTTAATAAGGGTGCACAGACTGAATAAAATTGCCTTTTGCTGAATTTTCAAGATTCCTATCAGTTAGAAAAAATTACAACAGACATTTATCTATCCACAGCAGAGATGCTGAGATACCTTGGGCTCCAACCAAGTACAAGCGAACTGGCACTAATGCTAATAGTTTCACTGCTTAGTAAGCAAAATAAAGACGGGAAAGATTTATTTCAGAGAGATTCATTATTTGAGAATTAAACTGAGGTCTCAATTTACAGCTAGGAACGTTCTGTACATATGAGTATTGGTGCGTTTGAAGTAAGGCATTAACTGCAATTGCAATTATTATCACAGTTCTCTCCAGCAACAATTTACTTTCAAGTTGAACTGGGTCTCAAATTCAACTGTGTTAAAGAAGGAACTGCAGATGCTGGAAAATCGAAGGTACACAAAAATGCTGGAGAAACTCAGCTGGTGCAGCAGCATCTATGGAGCAAAGGAAATAGGCAACGTTTCGGGCCGAAACCCTTCTTCAGACCCTTCTTCAGTCTGAAGAAGGGTTTCGGCCCGAAACGTTGCCTATTTACTTCGCTCCATAGATGCTGCTGCACCCGCTGAGTTTCTCCAGCATTTTTGTGTATCTCAAATTCAACTCTCTGACTAAAGGCAGCCTAGAAAATAACATGCCTCACAATGTGTTAACGGCAGTCGATATGTTAAAACTAACCCTACAAACGCCTGTCATTTATATGATGGTCTAATGTATGAAATGTAGTGGAAGCCCCGAATGCAACACAATTCCCAGAGGGAAACGGAACATCTAGAGCTTGTCTGCATTAAAAGGGTATTAGGTGTGTTAGAAGGTTAGAAGTGCATAAATCCTGAAATGTCACCTATCTCTGGCTTCGAGGAGGCCAGTGGGAAGTTGGTGGGAGTCCTAAAAGATTTTTAAATCTTCTCTGTCCACAGGTGAGGAGCCAGATGACTGTTGGACACCCAACATGGTACCATTATTCAAGAAGGGCAGCAGGGATAAAGCCGGTAACTACAGACCTTTGTAACTAAAATCAATAGTTGGGAAATTATTGGAAAAAATGTCTTAAGAGACATGATTGATTACAGCCAACCATGTCATCTCTGGCTGCCCGCTCTCCCACCCACCAAATGGAGCTCAGGGCCTGGCAGACATTGACGCAGAGACAACAACCTGGCTGCTCAACACCCGGCTTGAGACTAATTATTCCTTTGGTTTATGCTTCATTCGCAAGAAGAAGAAGATCGATTACGTTTAAAAGGCAGAGATTAGTCAAAGTCAGCAAGCACGGCTTTGTTGAGAAGAAATCGCATCCGGCCAATTTGATTGTATTTTGTGTGGATACAAAATATGGTTATGGAGCACAGTTGATGTAGTCTACATGATATCAGTAAGACCTTTAATAAAGTCCTACAGCGGCGAATGTTCTGAAGGTTAAAGGTCCATGGGATCCAAGGCATGTTGGCAAATAGGATTCAAAATTGGTCTGGTGAGAGAAGGTAAAGGATAATTATGGAGGGTTGCTTTTGTGCATGGAAGCCTGTGCCCACTGATGTGCCACTGTATATGGAGCGGTAGGTATGTTTGATGGTTGTGCATCGGTGGTTGATGGTGTTTGGACCTCCAGTGGGACAGGAGACTAGTCGATAGGATTTTAGTACCAGTCTTAGAGTTGACCTGGTTGACATTCCCGATTATGATGAACAAGGCCTCGGGGTACATTGTTTCAAGGCTATTGCTAGCGGCGTACAGCATAGCGGTGTAAACAATAGTCAGGATAACCAAATAAATTTCCCTCAGCAGAGAGTAGGGACAGCTCTTCATCATTAGTTATTCTAGGTCCAGGAAGCAATTCTGAACTCACAAAAATCACCTCCTCTGAGCACCGCAAAGTGTTGATTAAGAAGCAGAACCCTCCGCCTCTTACCTTGCCAGAGGATGCCATAGGGTCCAACCAGTGAATTCAGAAACCCTCTGAATCTATAGCACAGTCAAGTGACGTGACTCACTGCTTTTGAGTCAGTGAACTGGTCTCTATTTAAGGACTCAGCGGCCAACCTAAACGAGGACACCACTATTATCACAGACCTCAAGAAGAGGGGTGGTTGTCTTGACGCCATGGTGCTAAGGTTTTCGTCTCCTTCCTGTCGCGTCATTGTTTGAGATCTGGCCCTCTAGTGTCATCTGCAAACTTGTAAATGGAGTTAGAGCAGAATTTGTCCAGACATTTAAGAGTACAGTTGCTTGCAAAAGTATTCATACCCCTTGAACTTTTCCACATTTTGTCACGTTACAACCACAAACGTAAATGTATTTTATTGGGATTTTATGTGATAGACCAACACAAAGTGGTGCATAATTGTGAAGTGGAAGGAAAATGATACATGGTTTTCAAATTTTTTTACAAATAAAAAACTGAAAAGTGTGGCGTGCAAAAGTATTCAGCCCCCCGAGTCAATACTTTGTAGAACCACCTTTCGCTGCAATTACAGCTGCAAGTCTTTTGGGGTATGTCTCTACCAACTTTGCACATCTAGAGACTGAAATTTTTGCCCATTCTTCTTTGCAAAATAGCTCAAGCTCAGTCAGATTGGATGGAGAGCGTCTGTGAACAGCAATTTTCAAGTCTTGCCAGAGATTCTCAATTGGATTTAGGTCTGGACTTTGACTGGGCCATTCTAACATATGTATATATGCTTTGATCTAAACCATTCCATTGTAGCTCTGGCTGTATGTTTAGGGTCGTTGTCCTGCTGGAAGGTGAACCTCCGCCCCAGTCTCAAGTCATTTGCAGACTCTAACAGGTTTTCTTCCAAGATTGCCCTGTATTTGGCTCCATCCATCTTCCCATCAACTCTGACCAGCTTCCCTGTCCCTGCTGAAGAAAAGCATCCTCACAGCATGATGCTGCCACCACCATGTTTCACAGTGGGGATGGTGTGTTCAGGGTGATGTGCAGTGTTAGTTTTCCGCCACATATAGCGTTTTGCATTTAGGCCAAAAACTTCAATTTTGGTCTCATCTGACCAGAGCACCTTCCTCCACATGTTTGCTGTGTCCCCCACATGGCTTGTGGCAAACTGCAAACGGGACTTCTTATGGCTTTTTTTCTACAATGGCTTTCTTCTTGCCACTCTTCCATAAAGGCCCGATTTGTGGAGTGCACGACTAATAGTTGTCCTGTGGACAGATTCTCGCACCTGAGCTGTGGATCTCTGCAGCTCCTCCAGAGTTACCATGGGCCTCTTGGCTGCTTCTCTGATCAATGCTCTCCTTGCCCGGCCTGTCAGTTTAGGTGGACGGCCATGTCTTGGTAGGTTTGCAGTTGCAATCTGACTGAGCTTGAGCTATTTTGCAAAAAAGAATGGGCAAAAATTTCAGTCTCTAGATGTACAAAAGCTGGTAGAGACATACCCCAAAAGACTTGCAGCTGTAATTGCAGCAAAAGGTGGTTCTACAAAGTATTGACTCAGGGGGGCTGAATACTTTTGCACGCCACACTTTTCAGTTTTTTATTTGTTGGTCTATCACATAAAATCCCAATAAAATACATGTACGTTTGTGGTTGTAACGTGACAAAATGTGGAAAAGTTCAAGGGGTATGAAAACTTTTGCAAGCCACTGTATATGGGGAATACAGTAAGGGGCTTAGAATACAGCCTTGTGGGCCATCGATGTAGAGAATTATCATGGAGGATAATTCATTGCATGCCCTTACATGTTTCTGTCTATGGGTCAGAATATTGACGATTCAGTTTCAGAGTGGGTGTTGGGTCTAGGAGTTTGGAAACGGGTTTAGTAGGAATTATGATATTGAAAGCAGAGCTATAGTTAATAAATAGGAGTCTGACAAAGGGTTTCTTCATAAAGCAAGTAGGAGTCTCAGATTGGAGTCAGGAGAGGTTAAAGATGTCTGCGAATACTCCTGCCAACTTGTCACGGCTGGGTACTCCATCCGGGCCAGTCGCTTTCTGAGGATTCACTTGGAAAGGCAAATCCAATGCCTTCAATGATGTCTGTAGGTACATGTGTATCTGAGGATGTTGGGAGTGGGTGCCGGCATTCCACTCATCTTTTGTTCAAAATGAGCATAGAATGCATTAAGCTGGGCAAGGAACAATGCGGCAAATATACAATAGACAATAGGTGCAGGAGTAGGCCATTCGGCCCTTCGAGCCAGCACCGCCATGGCTGATCATCCCCAATCAGTACCCCGTTCCTGCCTTCTCCCCATATCCCCTGACCGCTATTTTTAAGAGCCCTATCTAGCTCTCTCTTGAAAGCATCCAGAGAACCCACATCCACCGCCCTCTGAGGCAGAGAATTCCACAGACTCACCACTCTCTGTGAGAAAAAGTGTTTCCTCGTCGCCGTTCCAAATGGCTTACTCCTTATTCTTAAACGGTGGCCCCTAGTTCTGGACTCCCCCTATATCGGGAACATGTTTCCTGCCTCTAACGTGTCCAAACCCTTAACAATCTTATATGTTTCAATGAGATCCCCTCTCAATATTCTTGTGGATCAGCCACATCAACACTGTAGCCACAAGGGCAGGTCAGAGACTTTGTAACCTGGGGTAAATGAAGCACCTCCTGACACCTCCAAACATTTTTCCCATCTACAAGGCACAAGTCTATGAAGGACTTCCTCAGATACACATGTACCCACAGACATCATTGAAGGCAAGTGTTGGTCTAAATCATGGTAATCCCTACCCAACAGCACTGTGTAAGGAGTTTTACCAGAGACTGTTGCTGTTCAAAGAGGGGACTCATCATCACATTCTCAAGGGAAATTAATAATGGATAATAAACACACATATCACATCAATCAGGACTGAAAGAATATAATAAATCAGACAATAGATCCTGAACGTGACAAAACTGGAACAGAAGCTGCACAGCCTGTATACAAATCAGGAAATACTGAGCCAAAGGGCAGCGAACCCTTTAAACCTGAAAACAAAGGAAGTACTGCAATGATGAAAGTCACAGGAATCTTTTAGGAAACAGGTTTGTCGAGAATTATGTTGTAGATGACCTTTTTAATAACTGGTACCTGCCAATTACGTCAATCGCAAGGTTCCTATGTGGTGTAACTCAGCGGGACAGGCAGCATATCTGGAGAGAAGGAATGGGTGACGTTGTGGGTTGAGACCCTTCTTCAGATTGAGAGTCGGGGGAGAGGGGGACCAGAGATGTGGAAGGGAAAAGTGTGAAAATGACAGATCAAAGCAGACGATGTTCAAGGAAATGTAGAATGGTTCATTGTTAGCTGAGGGGAAGATGATGAGGCATACAGTCAGTAAAATTAATCAGGACAGTGAAACTAGTTGTACAACCTAGGGTGATGGAGGGACAGAGAGAGGGAATGCAAGGGTTACTTGATGTTAGAGAAATCAATATTCATACCGTGTCCTATGTGGCGTGAAGTTTACTAGCATTACATACCTGCAGCAGTAGAAAGCAGCAATGGAAAAAAACATTACGAAGCTGAAAGCAGAGTATTTCTGCAAATTGTCAGGAACAATCCTCATAATGAATACTAATCTCCAGTGCTGGGAATTAATAATATGAGGCTCACTTGATTACATCACATAAATTTGGAAACATCAAAGGCTGGAAATAGACAATTTTACAGACAGTTGTATTAATACAAGCCAACATCTACATCTAAATGAGTTTGGTTTAGTTTAATGTGATAAAGGACTCCAACTGAAATATTAGATGGTCTTTTTATTCCAACTGTGACTAACTAATCGTGTAACTCCAGTTTTCAATCTTTACGATTTGTATCCCAGTGAGCTAAAAACCTTAATTTTTCACACAGCAATTATAAACAAGTATTGACTTACCCTTTCAGTTTTTTTTTTTTTAAGACATTTTAAATTCACATCTGGCATAGTACCCAAACTGGAAGATTAAGAACCATTTTTTTATTTTAACATTTATTTATAGTGATAATCCTTCTCACTGTGGTGGTGGTACAGGAATGATATGATGTGGACTGTGATGGAAGGAGAGCTCAGAGCAGTTGAAAGTCTTCCTGCTATTTTTTAGTTGTCAACTGGCTTATGGCAGCACTGAAGTCAGGGTCTTTTGGAGGAGTTGAGGAAGGGGGTGGAAGGATGGCTGGCCCTTCATCTGCTTCCCTGATTGCAGCTTTTAGTTTTTAGTTTAGAGATACATCGCAGAAACAGGCCCTTTGGCTCACTGAGTCCACACCAATCAGCAATCCCCGTACATTAACACTATCCTATACAAATTAGGGACAATTTATACAATTTTTACCAGGCCAATTAGCTTACAAACCTGTACGTCTTTGGAGTGTGGGAAGAATCCGGAGCACCAGGAGAAATCCCACGCACAGGTCACAGGGAGAATGTACAAACTCCATACAGACAGCATCCCGTAATCAGGATCGAACGCGAGTCTCTGGCGCTGTAAGGCAACAACTCTTCCGCTGCGCAATCGTGCCACCCCATATGTCGATACACAGTTGATAGCCATGTCGCCAAGATTGAAACAGTTTTCACTTAGAGCTCGTTAAATGAAAGCGCTTTGAGATACCAGGTCATTTGAAATCGAGCCCAATATCCAGCAGATACAATTGAGCATTCAGTCTTGGATGAATTTAACCTCAACGTCCGACAAATGAATGGACAATGAACCACTTAATCGCCTTGTGTTAACTTATTATGTCAGAACAAGACACAGAAAATTAACTAATTTGAAAAACTATAGCCCATTAATATAATTAATGACCCATAATTTAGTCATTTCTAACTTTCTACTTTGCATTTGACTACTGTAATCATAAAGTCCACATCTTAGTATTTGGCCATGAATGCATTAGTTCTGACCAAATTAAATAAACTGTCAATTAAGTGCTATTGAACATCATTTCTGACTTACTTTTTGATGAATAAATTCTATATAAAAAAAAATAATAATGGGCTGGGGTAGACCAGATTTCTTGATGCATGGCTCAAATGCCAGCCTATTTCCTTTGCAATTTCCTTATTAACTAATTCTAATGTGTCCCTAAATGGCAATATACTTAGAAAGTAGGATATGGATAACAAGGAAGCTCATATCTGACAGAACAAAGCGGAAAATTAGAGTGCAACCAAAAAGGGAAATCTGGCAAGCAAATAAAGGGAAAATATATTGCCGAAAAAAGCAAAGAAAATCCATGCATGTCCATAAGGAGTAAGATAACCAAGGAAAGAGTTCTTTTAAATATCAAGAAGGTTACTATTGGTGTGAATAGTTTGGATCTGTCTTCATTAAAATGAGTGATGGTGACTATATTGTATTCAAAGAAACTGGGAGGAATATAAGATGAGATAAACATAGTAAAAGAGAAAGTATTAAGAGATTAGCATTTATAACCAAACTTGCTGAGATTAAATTAAAGCACTTTTGAGATACCAGATCATTTGAAATCGATCCCAATATCCAGATTGAGTTTTCAGTCTTGGATCAGCAATCCCCGTACAATAACACTATCCTATACACATTACTGAACAAACTGAAGGATTTAAATTGAGCTTGGACAAAGCAACTTCTCTGCAAATAAGACTTAGAACATCTAGACTTACCAATGGTCATTTCTAGTGGGCCTTAACCATTGAGCACCCCCGGTTTCCTGGGACATATGAAAAATTGACACCTTCAATGAGTTGATCATGATTCTTAAGAAACTCAGTTATGTGGAGATGCCAAATAGGTGTGGTTGTTCTTCCTATGTTAGATAAGCTTAAAGAGATATTTCATATAAATGTTGATAATTGTGAGGGGTTTTGATCAAATAAATAAAGAGAAACTGTCACTATCAATGGGTGAGTCAGCGAATAGAGGTCACAGATTAATATGCTTAAGGAAAATGAGCAAATTTTGTTTTCAGAGCTGTTAATAATTATCTGGAATGTCCTGCCTGAAGAGGTGAACAAAATAAACATCAGTTAACTTTCAAGATAATTGCTGAGCAATTGAACAATGAAGGGTGACTAATTGAGTTGATCTTTCAATTTGTTGCCAGCAAAATTCTAGGAGGTGCGTCATTTAGCAATATTCTGCAAACCACGAGGATCTCCCTCTCCCTTCCCAAAGGAAAAAAGCTAAGCATATAAGCTATTAACTTAGATGCCAACAATGGAAAACCACGGACCATCTCTTGTGTTACCATGTTTTTCTTTCTAACTGTGTTTTACACTAATGTTTTTTGGATAGTATTTTATCTTTTTACTGTTCTGCAGAATGTTGTGCAATTTATGAGTAATTTATATTTGTATGTGTTTGTCTGAATCTATGTGCCTACGATGGCAGAACTGGAATTCACCAGTACTGTTCTTGTAATATCAAACTTGCAAGTCTGAAAAATGAAAGGCAATGAATTTTTAAAGCTGCCACTTACGCCAGCTGTTCTTTTATTACCGTTAAAACTGATAATTTAGACTTAAAGTTGTAATCTTGGAATCGACCCTAAGATATTTTATAGATATTTGCATAATTTATGAAAAAATTAAATCAAACTGAGAATTGGAAAGAAAAGAAGGAAGGAAACAAAGTCTTAAATACTTTTAACGAACTAAGTGAAGACTGAACATGATCTCTTAAGTTATGAATTTATGACACTGACACAAAAATCCAAATTCAACTCACCAGGTGAAATACCAGTGTAGATATCGGTGAACCTGGGGTCTCTGTCTTGTGAAAACAATGGGTCCGTTTTGTCCATTGATTTCCCGTGCTCTTGAACACCAGCAGATACAGATGAAACGGGGACCTATTAAACAAAAAATGACATCAGCCCTATTATACCATTATTTATTTCCAGAATACAGGCATTGATTTAACAAGATATATCATTCTTCTTTTTTTAATTGTAATCTCATGCAACTTTGAAAAAATTAATCAATTTGTGCCATGGGCTCGGTTTTTAAGCATTGCTTATAAGAATGTGACACATTACCTGGGAAGGGTCATAGGAAGGTAGACCTTCCCTAGGACCAACTTCTAGTTCAGCTTGTTGTTGTTGCTGAAGTTGCCTGTAACATAGAATAAGAAGGGGAGGGAATCATGGCAGCACTTATTTAAATACATTTCATACTTTAGAATGCAGAGCTGGTTCCCAACTGATTATAATGCAGAAACCAAAACTATTTGAAGACAAAACGTAACTTCTAAATGATTACAGATTTATCTAGTATGAGCTGCAACAATAATTATACAGAATCAAAACATAAAATTCTACATTTATACCTGTGTATTATATTTAGAATTCCTTAACAAGTATGTGAAGATCTATTGCATTTGTTACAATTCTCCTTTAAAAAAAAATTAAACTTCAGAATCATGCAAATATCACTTGGATTGCAGAGAATTGATAAGAAAACTGTTAATAAAAATCACCATCTATTACACCTCATATTAATGATTGTATTTTAATTATTCATAGGATGGGTCAGTCTATCCTGAATTCCCATCAAAGAAAGAGGTTGTGGATTGTTGGAGATTAACAATAATTTGAGGAAATTCCTACAAAGTCCTAAACAAACAGCATTGTGAGAACAGCACAGTGGCATAACTAGTAACTGCCTCAAAGCTTCTCGATCTGGCTGAGTATGGATCAGTAGGGTAAATGGCTAATGCAAATTACCCCTACCAAGTAGGTGAGAGGGCAAATTGAAGAGATCTTAGGGAGAATAAAATGAGAATAAAATGGCTGGCATCAACTCAGTGGGCCAAAGGACCTGATTCCACACTCAATTACTCTATTGCTTTGCTTTCCTTATGACAAGAGAGAATGAAAGGACAAGAGACAATACAGAATCATAATGGTCAGTTAGTGAAAGCCTTCTCAGGAATTTCACATATGATTACAATTACATGGGAATCCATGCTTTATTCTAAACTGTATTTGTTTTCTGTGGCAGTATTCTAAATACATGCTATGTTTAAAATATGTATTTGTTGAATGGGGCAATTCAGTTTTCTAGCACATTGTTGGAGTATTTGAGGGTTTTTTCCCCCTCTTTGGTCACCATTAGTATAGCTTTTGGATATAAATTTGCTTCACAAAATACTGCAGCAAATAATGTATTACAAATGCCCCGACAATTCATTATTATTCCCCATTCACATTTGAAATTCAACCATCCACAATAGTATCTCAACTTTAATTACCAAGTTGCCTTTCTACTCTTCTAATTTTTGTATTTTCTGCTCCCTGCTGAAGGTCAAATTAATCCTTAAATTTCTACCTCCTTTGTATATTCATCTGTAGAACACCCAAGTTTACATCAGAAATTATGCCTTTGTGCATCTTGTATTTGTAGTCAGCGAAACCTAAAAATGGCAGATGCTGGAAATCTGAAGTAAAAGAGAAATGCTTGAGATGCTCTACAGGTTGCTGGAGAAGGAGATCACTGATCTCCACAGCTGGTCTGGACCATATTATTTTGCAACTGTCTCTCTGTGGATACAGTACATCTCACCCATCCACCTTCACATCTCACCTATCCATCTTTACCGTCAATGCTGACAATGCAGTTAACAATATCATTAAGCTTGCTCTCTTTTATATGCACCATGAATTTTTCCACCAGTTCTAATCACCTCTGTGACATCTTCTGCCACTTGCTAAACCACAATGTATTGTTAATTTAAAATGCACACACTGACTGAGGCAGTATACTGTATTTAACTGACCCTGCTCATGAAATCAGGCTTCCTACAGAGGTGTTAAAGGCTGGAGTTATCTGTATTCAGCACAAATTTAGTGCACTGCCTGTCTTGGGTTGAATAGACATCATTTCTCAGGGGCAGGCCAATTAACCCCAAGATTCAGAGTGTAGCTCAGACAAAGAAAGATCATCTTGACAGAAAGAAAAGGGAAAAGTGCAATGGTATTAGAAATCTGAACTATATGTGACCAGACCCCAGCTTTGTGGTTGATTGTTAAATGTTCTCTGAAACAGTCGATTATGATCATACTGTGTTGAACTGGCAAGGTTCATGATAGAAGTAGTAAAATGCAGCCAAAGCAAGAGGTGATATCATATTCAAGGAGCATTTTAAAGGAAAATAGGTGGAGATGTGAGGAAGTTGAAGTGAGGGGATTGAAACGCCTGTGGTATGGACAGCTGAACACAAGGCTGCTAATGGATGCACAAGAACCCAGAATTGGAGAAGTACAGAATCCTTGCAAGGCAAACATTAAAGGCATAGGGTGAAGGATGGTCAAGGAGGGAACTCGGATTAGTAGTGCGAATTTTAAAGTTGAATCATGGTTGGTTTGTGAGCCTATTTAGTTCATCGAGCAGAGTGAAAAGGTGCACAGGACACAGTGAATTAGGATACAAGCAGCAAAAGGTTGGGTGAGCTCAGAGTGATGTATGGTGCAAGGTAGTAAAGAAATAAGATAGCCGAGTCTATGGCCTCAAGAGTATAAGGGTTTCAGATGGTCTGAAGCAAAGGCAAAGGCAAGCAATTTAGAGATTTGATCAAATCTCCTTTAACTATTGAAATTTACCACCTGGAGAGCGCACAGCATTATAAAACCAGAGAGAGCTCAAACCCAGAGGTCTGAGGTGTGGCTTCATAAGGCTTCAATTGTTACATGACTGACTAACAGACCCTTGAAGAAACAATGTTAAGACCCCGATAAGAAATAATATGGAGTATGGATAGCATGTTACAAACAAGCACTCCACATCCTAAACTAGGACAAGTGAGGGATAATTGCTCTCAGGGGAGTAAATCTGCTATTGAACCTGATCTGGCCGAAATGTTACTCCAAACCCCACCCTATGTGGTCGACTATTAAAAGCCCCCAAAAATGATCTACAGTGCCCTCCATAATGTTTGGGACAAAGACCCATCAATTATTTATTTGCCTCAGTACTCCACAATTTGAGATTTGTAATAGAAAAAAAATCACATGTGGTTAAAGTGCACATTGTCAGATTTTAATAAAGGTCATTTTTATACATTTTGATGTCACCATGTAGAAATTAGAGCAATGTTTATACATCGTCCCCCCATTTCAGGGCACCATAATGTTTGGGATACAGCAATGTCATGTAAATGAAAGTAGTCAAGTTTAGTATTTTGTTGCATATCCTTTGCATGCAATGACTGCTTGAAGTCTGCGATTCATGGACATCACCAGTTGCTGGGTGTCTTCTCTGGTGATGCTCTGCCAGGCCTGTATTGCAGTTTATGCTTGTTTTGGGGGCCAGTCACCTACATAGAAACATAGAAAATAGGTGCAGATTCATGGCTGATCATCCAACTCAGTATCCTGTACCTGTCTTCTCTCCATACCCCCTGATCCCTTTAGCCACATCTAACTCCCTCTTAAATATTGACCAATTTTTAGCTTTGAAAAACTCCTTTGTTGCTTTAGCAGTATGTTTGGGGATCATTGTCTTGCTGTAGAATGAACCACCGGCCAATGAGTTTTGAGGCATTTGTTTGAACGAGCAGATAGGATATGTCTATACACTTCAGAGTTTAACTTGGTTTCCTTGGTCCTGAAAACTCCAATGAGCCAATTAAAATGCCCGGTCAGCGAAGGAGATTGCCTACGTCTGCCCTCGACTGCCTATAACTACATAGCGACCCCACTCCACTGCACTACGAGTTCAAAAGAACCATGCCGACCAATTTTTACTCGTGGAAAAATTTTCAACATGCTGAAAATGTTTCCGTGACCAAACTGAGGCCGCGAGTATGCGGAAACTTCCCTCGAGCATGAAGGAGAGTTCCAGTGACCTCATAGGACCTCCTCGGACCACGTGTCGACCATGCTGCGAGTTTGAGTCGAGGGCAAACTCTTTTAAACTCGCAGATTAGGTCGCTGCAGTGGGACAGCCCCTTTATACCTGCATTAAGGAGGCAATTCAACACACCTGAGCAATTACAAACACCTGTGAAGCCATGTGTCCCAAACATTATGGTGCCCTGAAATGGGGGGACTATGTATAAACACAGCTGTAATTTTTACATGGTGAAACCAAAATGTATAAAAATACCCTTTAATAAAATTTGACAATGTGCACTTTAACCACATGTGATTTTTTTCTATTACAAATCTCAAATTGTGGAGTACAGAGGCAAATAAATAAATGATGGGTCTTTGTCCCAAACATTATGGAGGGCACTGTATTATCACATTGAAAGAAAGTTGAACTGCAGAGCTTCTAGCAAGCACCTACTACCATTAATTCAAGACTAATTAGGATGGTAATAAATGCTGGTCTTGCCAGCAAGTTCCATAAAAATGAACAAATAAAAAGTTCCCTGGCTGTTTTCTTCAAAACTATGTTGATGTCAAATATAAATACATTTAACATTTCATGCCTGACACAACATCAATGAACCATGGAGGCTATTGCAAGATTAAACATATTTGAAATGTCAATCTGTTTGATGGGTCGTTGAACTTTTCAGATTTTACACGTACGAGCCAGAAAGTTATCTGCAATCAATTAAAATAACCCTATCATACTGCTATCATGAAAATGGTACCTCATGCAACAAGCAGGAATGCTCACAGCTGATTATTCTGTCAACATGGTCCAAAGTACAAGCAGTAATGACCATTGTTGGTTAAACCAGGAGAGCAAGTTTAGGAGGCTGGGGCCAACATACTGTTTACTCCAATGATTTAAAGAAATAATATTGTCAATGGCTATTTTAAGCACATTGTTCATTTGTAAGTGTTTTGATAGAGCATATAACAATCAGGTCACGGAGGAATGCAATTTCTTTTGTAATGTACAAAATGAGTTAATTCGCTTATCTTGTCAACATAGATTGCAAGATGGATAAATATTTGTGAAATTATTACAAATTCCTCCACATGAAACATACTTTTTAAATTAGGATGAGAGATACTGTCTATAACCCAAATATGTTATTCAGTTCTGACGCTGGGCTTTTGATCAGAAACATTAACTTTGTTTCTCTGTCCACAGATGCTATCTGACCGGCTGAACGTTTCCAGTATTTTCTATTTTTATTTCAGATTGCCATCGTTTTTTTTGATTCTCCTTCATCATATTTATGGATTTCTCTTGCCAAGGCTCACCCACTACCATATTCAAAATGCAGGCAAATTATCAGTAAAAGGCATATTTGCTGTGAATGATAGCAGCAATTAGGAATTTTAACCTGGCCACATAATTTCATTGCAATAAAGCAGTAAGGAGGATCAAGAATGTTGCAATGATAGGTCAGCAAATTAAATTTGTCATAAATCAAAATAATGTTGTTTTATTATGTGGCACATTCAAACATCAAGCATGCAGCTCATGACTGGGCTCTTCACATTCAGGGTGTCAGTGTCTTGAGTTATTATTATTGCAAGATATCATTCTAATCACAGAGAAGGGGAAGCTTTGAGAGGTAACGGACTGCACATTTTAAAATACATTAAATTAACCTATTGGAGTTCAAAGCCTAGTTAAACCTCCTGTGATAAATACAATTATCATTAAAGATGTAACAATATCCTTTTGCACACAATAAATGATTAGGATGATTATTATTTCTCATGACATGCATTCTGCAAGCTAAGTAGAAAATTAATAGAAATTTATACCCATAACAATATTCCTTTCAAGTATATCATCAATCTATTGCATGAGAAAACAATCCAAATTATTTTGAGCAAATAGGGTGTGAAAAATATTCTTATACAAGACAGATTTGTTAATCTTTGAACCACTGCAATACACATAATATATATCTTTTCTCCCATTTTGTCTTTATTTGTTTAAAAATATATATAAATATATTAAAAAATAAAGAGACAAAAAAAGTCAATATGGGAGAGAAGGACCGCTGTCAACATCAAGAAATACCATGAATAGAATAACACAAGCCATAGTCTGGAATCATGGATCCATTGTATACAAATGGGCTAGTTTGACCTGGATGGTGTTGAACTTCATTAGAATTATTAATGCTGCATTCAACCAGGCATGTGGAGAGTATTCCACTGCACTCGTGATTTGTGCACATGATGGAAAAACCATGTCAGGAGTCTCTCACCACAGGGTATCCAACAGCTAACATGCTCTGATAGCCATAGTACTTACATGGCTATGAGATCTCTGGTGAATGATGACTCCCGTAATGTTAATGAGACTGGGTGTAGTCCATGGTAACATCATGAAATATCAAAAGCAGCTGGTTGGACTCCCTCTTGTTAGAAAATGTCATTAATTGGCACTGTTGTGGCTGTAACATTACTTGCCCATGTTAGTAGCCCATGGCTGCACATTTTCTAGGTCTTGTTGCATGCAGACCTGGACAAGTCCATTTCCTGAAGAGCTGCAAATGAAACTGAACATTGTGCAACTATGACTGGACATCTTCATTTCTGACCTTTTCATGCAGTAACTGGTTCATCCCAGCTTCTGAAATGGTCTAGACTGAAACACAACAGATGGCACCTCATTTTTAGCTATGAAAATAGAAAATGTTGGAAACATTCAGCAGGTCAGGCAGCATCTGTGAAAAGAGAAATTGTCAATGTTTCAAATCCTTGACCGTTCGGCAGAACTGGAAAGAGAGAAAACAAGTTAGTTTTTGTTGGCCAAGATGGTGGAAACAGGGAAGAGTAGAACAAAAGGATTATCTTTGATAGAAGGCATCAAATCACATTTATTCTTAGATATGTTCGACGATGCTCCAGGCATAACCCTCTGTGTTTCTTGCAGAACCAGGGATTGCAATGGAATACATACCTGCATTGACACAGACCCTGGTCTGTACTTCTGACATTAAGTTGGTCTGTGAAAGCTCACAGAACTTAAAGATTACTTGCCGTTTCTGCATGCAGTTTCACCGATAAGGACTCCTTCATCCCCCCCTTAACATCAGAAGACTCAAGCTTTCATGCTCTGTAAATTTTGATTTATTGCCCCCTGGCTTGTTCAATAAAGGAAGATGAACCAAATACCTGATGAATAAACCCACCTCATGTGACCACCTTAAACGTGAACCAGACCTGTAATTCACTTTTAACTGGTTCATTTTCCTACATCACGACTGAACACATCTTTTACGTACACTTACTTTACATTTGTATTGGTGCAGATTATATATTCAATTTCATCCGAGTAAGGATTCTGGAAAGTAAAACTGCTTGTCCGTATCCATAACCATTCTCTGCCTTTTGTTCGGAAACGGTACATCACTGATAGGACTTGCCCTTTCAATTTCACAACCTTGATGAAAAAATAGAAAGAGTTATTAGATATATGGCATTCATGATTAATGAACATGAAACTAATGGATGATTTATAGTATAGATTTACTATAATAAACTTGATTGTCTTGGCACATGACCTTGGCTAGGCCTCACTTTAAATGCTGTGCACAGATTTGATCTCCTTGCATTCTCTTCCACAGTAAATTTGCTGATGTGGCAAAGCAAGTTAGGAGACTTGCAAACATATAGGGTTAGGTTAAGCAAATGGACAAAAAATTGTCAGATGAATTATAACTGTGGACTCACGGTTACCCACTTTGGTAGGAAGGGAAAGGTAGAATGGTTAAAATGGAGTGAATGTTGCTATTCAGAGAGATCCTTGAAGTAGCTTGCAAATACAGATAGTAATTGGGTAGGAAAATGGAATATTGGCCTTTAATGAAAATGAGGCATAAAAATAACACTAAACTAGATAAACCATTGTTGAGTACAGCAAACAGATTTTGTCTCTTTATTTAAGGAGGGGATATAGTTGCATTAGAAGTTTAGCAGAAGTTTACTAGTCTAATTCCTAGCATAACAAAGTTATCTTATGATGAAAGGCTCAGCAGATTTTGCTTATTTTCAATGATGTTTGGAAGAATAAGAGGTGACCTTACTGAAATGTATCAGGTTCTGAGGGGGCTTGACAAGATAAATGCAGGGAAAATAGCTCAATTTACGCGTCTTGAACAGGTGGGAATAGCTTCTGGACAAAGAAAACAGTTTAAGATGGAGTGCAAATCAAAATTCAAATAAAATTGCAGGTGTTGGAATCTTGATAAAAAAAATAAAAAAATTCATCCAGTCAAGCAGCATCCATGGAAAGAGAAACCAGTCAACATTTCTGGTGAGCGACCCTTGCTCAGAACTGTGGGACAGTGGAGGGTTTACAGTGTGCAAAGGAGAGCTGGATGGAGGTCTAAAATAAGAGCAAACAGTGCCCCCCATAATGTTTGGGACAAAGACCCATCATTTATTTATTTGCCTCTGTGTACTCTACAATTTGAGATTTGTAATAGAGAAAATCACATGTGGTAAAAGTGCACATGGTCAGATTTTATTAAAGGCCATTTTTATACATTTTGGTTTCACCTTGTAGAAATTACAGCAGTGTTTATACATAGTCCCCCCCATTTCAGGGCACCATAATATTTGGGACACATTGCTTCACGGGCATTTGTAATTGCTCAAGTGCCTTTAATTGCCTTCTTAATGCATGTATAAGAGAGCTCTCATTACCATCTTTCCTCCAGTCTTTCCATCACCTTTGGAAACTTTTATTGCTGTTTATCAACATGAGGACCAAAGTTGTGCCAATGAAAGTCAAAGAAGCCATTATGAGTCTGAGAAACAAGAATAAAACTGTTTGGAGACATCAGCCAAACCTTAGGCTCACCAAAATCAACTGTTTGGAACATAATTAAGAAGAAAGAGAGCATTGGTGAGCTTACTAATCGCAAAGGGACTGGCAGGCCAAGGAAGACCTCCACAGCTGATGACAGAAGAATTCTCTCTATAATAAAGAAAAATCCCCAAACACCTGTCCGACAGATCAGAAACACTCTTCAGGAGTCAGGTGTGGATTTGTCAAAGACCACTGTCCGCAGAAGACTTCATGAACAGAAATACAGAGGCTACACTGCAAGATGCAAACCACTGGTTAGGCATAAAAATAGGATGGCCAGGTTACAGTTTTAAAAGAGCAACCACATGTTCTGGAAGAAGGTCTTGCGGACAGATGAGACGAAGATTAACTTATATCAGAGTGATGGCAAGAGCAAAGTATGGAGGAGAGAAGGAACAGCCCAAGATCCAAAGCATACCACCTCATCTGTGAAACACAGTGGTGGGGGTGTTATGGCCTGTGCATGTTTGGCTGCTGAAGGTACTGGCTCACTTATCTTCATTGATGATACAACTGCTGATGGGAATAGCATAATGAATTCCGAAGTGTATATATACATCCTATCTGCTCAAGTTCAAACAAATGCCTCAAATCTCATTGGCCGGCAGTTCATTCTACAGCAAGCCAATGATCCCAAACATACTGCTATAGCAACAAAGGAGTTTTTCAAAGCTAAAAATTGGTAAATTCTTGTGTGGCCATCTCAATCACCCGATCTGAACCCAATTGAGCATGACTTTTATATGATGAAGAGAAAACTGATGGGGACTAGCCCCCAAAACAAGCATAAGCAATACAGGCCTGGCAGAGCATCACCAGAGAAGACACCCGGCAACTGGTGATGTCCATGAATCGCAGACTTCAAGCAGTCATTTCATGCAAAGGATATGCAACAAAACACTAAACATGACTACTTTCATTTACATGACATTGCTGTGTCCCAAACATTATGGTGCCCTGAAATGGGGGGCTATGTATAAACACAGCTGTAATTTCTACACGGTGAAACCAAAATGTATAAAAATGGCCTTTATTAAAATCTGACAATGTGCAATTTAACCACGTGAATTTTTCTATTTCAAATCTCAAATTGTGGAGTACAAAGGCAAATTAATAAACGATGGGTCTTTGTCCCAAACATTATGGAGGGCACTATATGTAGGGATAGATTAAGAAGTTTAGTGCACAGGGATGACCCTAAACTTCTTGATGCATGCTACTTTAATCTGCAATCCTACTCCCATTCTGACATCTGCCTGTGGCTTCCACCGCTGACAGGGTGAGGTTAATATAAACTAAATGAAAAATATTTTATCTTCCATCTAGGCACTTTGACACCCTCTGGAATTTACAATGAATTCTCCAATTGCAGATAAACACTTCTCAGGTTACACAGCAGAGCATATGGTTGTGGATGCAGTAGGAAGTGTCTATGCTGTGGCACATATGTCATCATAATTATATGGAACAGGCACTGTGGGCCAAAGGGCAGTTTCTAGCTTCTGAGTGTCTGGATGTATTTGTGCCATTGATTTGATTTGATCTGTTTGTGCTGCTTTTTTCAATTCCAAAAACTTTTGAGCTCCCTTTTCAGACATGTAGCTGCCAGACATGTTGGAAGCAACACCAATGAATGATGAACAACCTGGCAAAGTTGCAAGGCAGGATATGTGCGCTAAACTTCAAAATCAACACGCAACTGACAGAGCTAATCAAAACCACAAAGAAACAAATCAAAGAAAGCTCTGTGAGTCCTGCACATTTATGGAGAGAAGGCAGGAGAATGGGATTAGGAGAATGTGTAAGAAAGAACTGCAGATGCTGGATTAAATCGAAGGTAGACACAAAATGCTGGAGTAACTCAGCGGGAAAGACAGCATCTCTGGAGAGAAGGAATGACCCATTCCTTCTCTCCTGAGATGCTGCCTTGCCTGTCCCGCTGAGTTACTCCAGCACTTTGTGTCTCGCCATGATTGAATGGTGGAGTAGACTTGATGGGCCGAATGGCCTAATTCTGCTCCTATCATTTATGGCCTTATGACATGACCAAGAACATCCTTCTTCTCAAAGATGGCAGAACACAATGAGTGAGAGCTGAAATTAAAACAGGAAACACTGCAAGTTGCTTTTTAAGGTCAAGGTTTCAAGGTCAGTTTATTGTCACATGTACCAATTAAGGTACAGTGAAATTCGAATGACCATACAGCCAGGCACGTGCCGTCAGGGTACTGCCTACCCTGACTAAAATTATAAAATGGTAATTATTAAATATAAATAGTAAAGGCATGGGAGAATAATGCCTACCTAAGAGATCGATCTCTTAGGTAGGCATAATTCTCCGTGCCTTTCATCCGCAGTGCATGTAACACGCGAAGGTCTGTGCAGCCCAAGTGTCGTCTACGATGCTTCAAGCCGTCAATTTCCAGGGGACTGAAGGCAGCTGAAATTCTGCCTTTGCAGTACTGCGCATGTGCAGCGCAAGTTTCTTGGCTGGTTTTTCAAACATGGATTGCCATTATCTTAAGAAACAAAGAGAGAAGAATGGAGTTTGTGTACAAATGATGTGGAAAGTAGATTTCTTGGTGCTATATGTTTTTAAATACCGTATTTCCCAGCAATGAAGACGCTATTTTTTACCCAAAAATAAGGCACGAAAATTTACATGCATCTTGGAAGCCGAAGTTGGAAGGTTGTTAGCCAAGAAATATAGACTGTCCCCACCAACCCGCACATAAAACAAGTTAAAGAACACTAAAAACATACATTTAACACATACAAACATACAACAAAAGAAGGAAGGAACAGACAGACTGTTGGCGAGGCAGCCATTGCCGGTGCCACCCGTTTGTTTTGATGCCAATTAAGAGAGAAATCATAGCTAAGCCATGTGGAGCAGTGTAAACAGAGGAAGATGAATAAGAGCGATAACAGAGAGATAAAGGCAACACGCTTGGACATAAGAGGCTAAGCTCAGTAGATGCCAGAAATAGGAAATCAAGGAGAATGTGGAAACATTCAACACATCAGGCAGGTTCTGTGGAGAGAAAGAAAGCTGACAATATCACAGATGATGAATATATCAACACAGGTCAATTGTCTGGTAATCCTGTTTTCATTTCAGAGTTTGTCTTACCGATTTTTATTTTGGATTTCCAGCAGTTTTTATTCAGGTTTTCAATTGCATGCACCTGTAACATTAACTCAGTTTTTCCTCTCCATTGAGCAACATAGATCGCAAACTGTTTCCATAAATTACTTTAACTTCAGTTTTCCATTATGTATTATGCACCACTCAATTCTGGCATGTGAATTTTCCTTTCTCTAACTGCCCTTAATCAACTTGCTCTATTAATCTCCTCCAATCAGATCAGTTATGATTAACCAACATTCATTCCCATTGGGCAGCATAAAAGCAATATCTCACAGATTTTCACTTTTGCTCTCCTTATCCCTTTCCCCCTCTGCCACTTCAAACATAGTTGTTTTCTCACTTTTTCATTCCTGATGAAAGGTCAATGACTTCAAGAGTCAGAAGTGTATTTATTTGTCACATGTACCGAAATCCTTACTTGCTGCCACTTTACAGGCACATTAGACTCAACAACAAAATATACAGTAAATTATCAATATTTCGAAGTAAACTAGACCATATTAGTACGCGGAGCAACCAGAGTACTGCAAAGTCCACAATGGTTTGGTGCTGAAGTAATGTTGTGGTTAGGTTTGTGCAGGCTGGTTGATGGGAGGAACTCCTGATGGGAGCTCCTGAAACCTGGAGATAACAGTGATTCTCTGTCCCTTGTACCTTCCTCCCGATGGGAGCAGTGGGTAGAGAGATTGGCCAGGATGGTGCAGGTTTGAGATAATATTACCCTTCTTCTTGAAGGAGCGCTGCCTGTAGGCCCCTTCAATGGTGGGAAGGTCAGTGATGTTCTCGGCAATGTCCACCAGTTTCTAAAGCCTCCTTCATTCAAAGTTCTGAACCAAACCATGATGCAACCAGTCAATATGCTCTCCACAATATACCTTTGGAAGTTCAATAGAATATTCGGTAAGATGCCGAATCTCCTCAAAATCTGGTGTGTTAGTCTTGTTGGTAAGACAGGATGTACCAAAGGAATGTAACTGAAGAGTCCGGTAGATTATCTCTGTGGAATCAGGGCATGAGCAATGCCTTGTTAGGCTTTTGCTTGACTGGTCCGACTAACTTGACTAACTCTTCTTATTTATAAAGAAGTCCCCAAACATTTGTGAGGATAATGCAAAATCAACTGGGTTTCGAGTGAATTTGATGTCTGCATTCGGTGCCAGTGTAAGTGCTTTAGGGTGCCAGAAAAGTGAATCACTAACCACAGGATACACAGTGTCTGATCTGCTCTTACAGCCACAATGTAAGTGTGACTGGTCCAGTTAAGCAACATGCCTGATGTTCCAAGCAGTTTTATTCCTTTTGCTTCAATGTAGTAATAACAATATAACCGAGTAGTTTGTTAGACCAGTTCAGAGCGTATTAAGAGGCAATCATTTGGGGTGGCCTGGAGTTATATGTGGGTCACAGCAGAAAGATGGCAAATTTTCACAGCCATCATTATGAAGACTGGTTGGTGCTTTATCTCCAGATAACAGATTATTAACAGAATTCAAATTCCATGGCTTTGATGGTGGGATTTGAACTTGGGTCTCTGGATCTTTACTTCAGGCCTCTGGATTACTCGTCTGGTAAATTAACTGCTCCATACCTTAGGGAGAAATAAAAGGCAGGTCCAGTAGGAATGTGTGACGAGATGCAAATTTATGGTTAAAGTGATAGACTGAGGAGACTTTTGATTAGGATAACAGTGACAAAGTTAAGGGCTTCAAGGAGAGAAGTCAAAATAAAATAATTATGAAATATGCTGACACCACAAGTCTGATGAAAGGTTTAGTATCTGAACTGTTAATTATTTCTTTTTCCATTGAAGTTGCTTGACCTGCTGAGTATTTTCAGCACCTTCTGTTGTTATTACTATAGTGCTGGGTTGGCATTATTGGCAAAGATAGATTTTGAAGCACATATGTCTTTCCATTTAATCAGTCTATCCCCTTCTGAAGTCTGTTAAAATTCTCCTCATTATTTCATTTCATATGGAAACTAGCATTTTATTCTATATCCTCATGTCCAGGACATTAATATATGTCAATATATCAAATACCAAGGTCCTTCATAGAAGCCGTATCAAATACAATTCTAGCCATATAAAACAATAGTAGGTGAAATGGCCAAAAGCTTTATCAAAGAAACAGGTTTGAAAGAGTGGCTTCATAAGAGATTGAGAGGTAGATATTTGGAAGGTTTTTCTGAAGGAAACAAAGAGCTAAAGGGATTGGCATTTGAAGGGAAAGCAGCAAATAGTGATGAAAATTGGGAATGTCAGGGTTTTCTGAAGGTTGAATGGCTGAAGAGGTAGAGGGTAGCAAGGAAACAAACAGCAGATCCGTAAGGTGAACAAATGTTGAATGTAGTGATATAGAGCTGAAGATGGTCAAAGTGAGGCTGCACAGAATTTGAAAGTGAAGATATTATAAACTGAATGAACTCCCCAAACTATCCCCTTTAAAAAGGAAGATAAAATTCTACTTGTCTTGTCAGTCATGTTCTTTGTTCCCAGATTGATTACAAAGAGTGTCTTTTGATTTTCAAAACTTGCGATTAGAGGCTCGAAAAAACTTCCCTTGACCAACACCCTTGAAAGAACAGAAACAGACACTGCGCCCTTTCACAGGATCACAAAAGACACACGAATTCTGAGTTCCCAGATCAAGGGCTTCCGATTACACAACAGATAAATCTGATGATACCGTTCCATGTTATTCTTGGCCCCAAGTATGCAATACATAGGTCCAAGTTTCCCACTGCAGTTCATATCGTTTTCTTTCCTAGGAAAATAAACGTGAACACAATGCTTACAGGTTCAAAACCAGATGTCCATTTGTTTCACATTCCTCTCTTCCTCGTTGCATGTTATCAAATCTCTGATAACACCAGCAGCTCAGGCGAGGTCAGAAATAACTTTATGGATGCAAGAACAAAGTGTTGAATGAGGGGCTCGGATAAAATTTGTATTTTTCTCCAGCTACATTGTAACGCCAGTGAAAACAACATTGCCTACAGTGCTGCTCTCCAAACTAAGCACGGTGTTTTAACTGATAAGATTAGTGTATAATGGAAAGATTGAATGAGACGCATGCTCAATAATAAAGTGCATGAATATATTGCCGGATGCATTATGTTACAAAATAGATTGATTAAAGACACCGTAGTTAAGGAATCTGTTGAATTCAAGGGTGCTGGTCAAGGTTGTTTTGGCTGAAACAGCATTCAGGGCCATTATTTCATCTTAAAAAATGGGGAAAAAAGGGAAAATAGGAAAATTGAAATAAATTATACTTAAATATCAGGAGAGGAGGGCTTAAGGTTGTTTACAAACAATTAGGTAGTTTAGATGTTTTGCACAGGATACAGGACATGATATATGGTAGCCTATTTGCACAAAGATCCTACAAATAGCATTGAGATAATAGCCATGCTCGCCTATGCCTCTATGCTCCTTGCTGGTCAACTTGACTTCTGTGCTGGGGCTTTGAAAAAGGTCAAGTCAGCGGCATGCAGAAGGCTAGATGCAAGCACATTTGACCTTCCACTCTATAGCTGGGCTCCCCTTTAAATCCAGTAGCACTGCAATAACTGCTGAGCTAAGAGACCAGACACATTTTGTTGAAATGCCTCAGTTTTATGCGAGCAAATGGAGGGCAGTGCAATCCGTGAAGGAGTCAGAGCTTATTCATTTTACTTGATTCTATCTTAATGTTGTTAATTATTTCTAATTATTTCAAGTAGTTTACTTCATTTTTAAATTAAATTGCTTTACATTTTTACTTTATTTGGAAACATTTCCAATAGTCTTAAATGTCTCCAATTATCCGATCCAGGATTGCAACCCTGTTATAAACCATCACAGTGTCTGTGATGGATCCCATTGGAGGGCTAGTCACCACTTGTGACCTGCTCCAGCTCGAGGGGGGCTTGCCAAGTACAGAAGATTGCTAGTAAGATTAAACGAGAACTTACCTAAGTTTGAAGTTTGATCTTTATTTTATGAGGAGTTACGTAGGTGATTACGTGAAGAACCCCGCCAGTGCGCCTGTGCGTCAATCTTCAAAGCAGCGGTGTGAAATCACAAAAAGCAACAACCGAAGTAATATAGTCTCATAATAAAACGAGTAATACAAGAACTTCCATCTGACCTTTATGATAGAGGGTAGGGTCGTGGTGGGCACGTAATCACCTACGTAACTCCTCATAAAATAAAGATCAAACTTCAAACTTAGGTAAGTTCTCGTTTAATCTTACTATTTTACTTCGGAGTCACGCGAGTGACTACGTGAAGATTTTAAAGCTTTGTGATTTCATGCCGTGGATCAATCCCGGCTTCTCACTGCATAGATTGACTCGGAACGAGAATAATGAATCATGCATTCATAATAACATTTGTACCACAAATGCAGTAATTCATTTCAATAATGAAATGAATCAGATCCCCTTTAAACCAGAGGAATTTACACAGAACTTAAAATAGTTTCTGCAAACAACCCCGCATTAACAATAGGCCGATGGTAAAAATGTTGAAACATCAACTCATTGGACCACCCGGCGGCTGCGAGGATATGGTCGACGGGGCCGTCTTTTGCCCTGGCCGCCGACGTTTCTGCTGCCCTAGTCGAGTGAGACGTAAAAACATAAGTGTTAATACCAGCAGCTGTTAAGACTTCTTTTATCCATCTGGAAATAGTCTGTATTGAAACTCTCTTGTGTGGTCTCTTGTGTGTGATCAACAACCCAGTTTCCGTATTCTCAAATTCTTTGTGACCTCAATGTATTGTAATAAATATGTCTTAATACAGAGACATGGATCATTTGGATATGCTGCTAGCATAATTTTAAATCCTGTCACACCTGGCCTAATTTACTTTAGTAGGTCATAGATATAGAATGTAACCTTGTCTTCAGTTACTTCCATACTATCTATTTGTAATTTTCCAAGTGTTTGCACTCGTTGTGCTGTCACTCATGCCATAAGCATGAACTTTCATACTGAGCTTGACCAAAGGTAAAGACACACTTGATGACCATTCACGAAGTAGTTTCAGTACCACACTTACATCCCAGATTGTCACGTACCTAGGTTTCGGTGGTTTGGAATTAAAGATTCCTTTCATTAGTCTGGAAACAATTGGGTGTGACCCAATTGAGTTTCTTTCTGAATCCAGAACCAAATATGAGGACAATGCACTTCTGGCTGAATTAATTGCACTACAACTCAGACCTTCATCATAATAAAGTTTTGACAGAAATTCTAAACATTTGAAATATCTGCAGTACTTTATTGCACATTCTTTTGTACACAGAACTCTTCCCATTTCTTAATATAAGAAAGGTACTATTTTTGAGTGCTCTTCCTCCCAGCTGCCGTAAGCATGTCCACAGTATGCTCAGACAGTCCTCGTCCCAGAAAAGGCATTCTTAAAATCTGCAAATCAACAAATCCAAACGATGATATAATGGATGTTGTTACCCTGTTACAGGGTGCAGCAATAAATTACTCCTTTTTGGGACTTTCATCAACATTTATGTTGTTAATTCTAATATCAACAGATACCATGGCTGTATAGGCCAATCTGGTACTACCAACACCCTTGAAGCAGCATCTTGCCTGATTTTAAGCAAACATTGGCTTATGAGGCAGAAAGGTGGAAATATATATGAAAACATACCACCCCAATGTAGCGAGAAAGCATCAATCGCCACTGCTCCTGGATCTGGTTTCCATGAGACATATCTCGATAGCTGATGATTCAAGTCGATGTCGGTCATTCCAAATCTGATTACTATATCATTGAATACCTCTTGATTCAACATCCATTCTTTATTATCATGGAACTTTTCGTGACCAGGTGTCTGCTATCATGTTCATTCTACCTGGTAGATAGATAGCTGAAATCCAAATGTTCTTTTCAATACACCAAGACCCAAGTTGATTTAACCATTTTGTCACATGACACCGACTTAATTCCACCCATATCATTAATATAGGCAACTACTGTTGTATTTATTAATTTGAACTTGAACCTTCCTTTTAGTTGTGTTAGAACCATAAGCTTGGAGTCCATAGAAACCTCCTAAAAGCTCCAAATAGGTAATTCCCCATGTCTGCAGTAACACTAACTTTTCCTGATTCCATCTGCCTCCGCAGCTCCATGTTAAGTCAGTTGCACCCCATCCTAGTGCACTGGCATCAGTTTGTAATATCATGGAAGGTTGTTCAATCAGCACTTTGCCTGAACTGCTTGAGACATGTAGAATCCACCACTGCAGCTTAGAAACAGCATTTGTTGTTACTTGCATGGTTCTATCAAAATGACCAGCATTTACTCTCAGTGCCTGTTCTTTAATTCTCTGCAGCTGTTGATAATGTAATTGTCCATACTGGACTGCTGGGAATCTACTAATTTTCCCAGTACTCGAGCCACCTGTCTGATTAGAGGTTTTTGCTCGTTTAACAGATTACTGCAATCTTTACTCAACTCCACCCTTTTTTCACTGGGCAAAGTAATTTGCATTTGGGCTAACTCAATTGTGAACCCCAAATAATCAATCGAGGTACATGTTTTTAACCTTGATTTCTTTGGATGAATTTAGAAACCCCCAAACTTTCAAAAGTTTGATTTTATTACTGCAACCGATGCTTCTGTTGACCGTTTTGTCCTTCCTATAATCAGGACATCATCCAGGTATGCCATTAGTACATGCCCCTGGCTCTCAGCAACCCCAGAATTGATTTTTATGAATATTCTGGAAGGGACGTTAACCCTTTAGGCAGAGCTTTGAACTGCCCTAATTGGTTCATCCATGTAAATTTAAAATACTTCATATCTTGCAAATGAACAGACACTGAACAAAAGGATTCAGACTTGTCAAGTCTATAATAATCCAACATCCTCCATCCTTTTTTGATCGAGGGAATATATTTGACCCAAATTGGTGAATTTGGTAGACTGATTCTTTAATAACACCTTTTATATATAGGGTTTTGAAGCGCAACTTGAACCTCCATTACTTCGCAAAGTGGAGAGTTCTGCTAGGAACATGCTGGACAGGCAAATCATAATTTGGATTGAATTCAATTCGATATCCTTGTATATTATTCAGAATTACCACATCTGAAGTACTCTTCTTCCAATGTTTATAGAAGAGACGTAATCTGCCTCCAACTTTTGGACTTAATCCAGTTAGTATGTTCCCCTGAGAACCAGGTCCACCTACCTCTTGAGTCATTTGAGTATTCTGAGATCCCTGGATTCTCCCAGAAGCACAACCACTGGTCCTTACTCCCGCTGCAGGCCGTCAGCTACGTCCCTGCGTTGATGAGCGACTTGGTCCTGGTCTAGGATCCGTATGACGTCTGAAAGGATACTTCCTCTTTACAGACTTTGCAACCATTGATGTATTTATCAATCCTGTTTTCGCTTCATCTTCCAACTCTTTAATACGTCTCCCGAGATCCTCTCCAAAGAGTAAGTTGGGTAATTGTATATTACTTGGTTTGCAGAGTGCTGCGAATTTCGGATTCATAGTAGGCCGTATAGCACTTTCCTCAGATAATTGATCTCGAAGTGGGTGCTGCATAGCAACCCCAGTGCTTGCTGATGCAACTTCATCATCTTTTGGTTGTTACCTGCTATTCTGGTAAAAGCAGTTATTCCAGAACCCAGCAGCTTTAATATTCTCTGCAACTGATTCCAGATAATTTGGTTCACTGCTGCTGCTTTCAGCAACCCACAGTTACTTCTTGCAGTCTCATCCATTTCCTGCTGTTCCAGCTAATGGTAAACCAAGTAATTTATTAAGGAGGCCAGTTCTTCTCCTAATGGCTCTCCTGACCCTGACGGGGCAGCGAATCCTACTGCCAGGGGTGGAACATCTGGCAGCTGCCGTTCATCGCTTTGTACAGCCTCACCGTCAGAGTCGGGGTCTGAAATCTCATGACCCGTAGCACGCTCCTCATTCCTGAGGGTGCATTCCATCAGCCCTGAGCCAGGTGCTGTTAAGCTGCTCCTGCAGCTTGGATTACAGTACACTCCTTCCTGAGTGAACTTTGCTCCAACAGCCTATAAAAAAGGCTTTCTATTTGGGCAATACGCTCGAAAGCAGTATCTAGCCCTGTACCAGGAGCTGTTTGAGCTGTTTCCAACAGCTTGGCTTTCAGTACACTCCTCCTTGAGTGAACTTTGCTCCAACAGCCTGTGTAAAAGGCTTTCTCCCTAGAGCTACTTCCATTGCCTGGGACTCCCTCCGTGGGCCGTTGGGATTTAAACGTTGTCTTTTGCCCGACAAGCGCTGACTGTGTTTTCACCAGCCCCAGGTCCACAGTCGCTATGCTCACCGCTGGCGACTGTACTGGGGTTTAGAGGCGGTTGGTCTCTAACCGCGGACTCCCGACTTTCCTGACTTTCTGTCGGCTGTGTCGCTCGCCTCTTCCCCCTGTCCGTTTTTTCCATGGCTTCTGTGGAAAAAATCCGCATAGACCCACAGTAAACGGACCTGGAAAACATGAAAAAAGTTTTTACTTACCTTGTAGTTGAAAAACTACAAACCACTGTAGGAGCTCTGCTCCTCACGTCTGTTTGCGTCAAGGCGTCTGACGTAATGACGTGCAGGCGCACTGGCGGGGTTCTTCACGTAGTCACTCACGTGACTCCGAAGTAAAATGCTCTGTATCTGGATCAAGTTGGCGCAGTGGGCCAGGTCCAGTACAATCCGACCTAACCTGTTTAAAGACTTAAGGGCCTGTCCCACGAGCATGCGACTGCATGCGGCAAGCGCGACCTAACCGGAAGCGGGGGCCGCGCGGAGGTCGAGTGATCCCCATACAGGGCCGGTCCCACCACCATGCAACTGCATGCGGCGAGCGCGACCAAACCGGAAGCGGGGGCCGCGCGGTGGTCGAGTGATTGACGTGAAGATCGAGCGAAGTCCGCGGGAAGTTCACGCGTGACGTACGGCGTCAAGATGCTGCGCACGCCCGTCGAGGCGGTGCGTACGGCGTCGAGGCGGCTGCGGGCCGGCAGGCCATTGCCGCGCGGGATTTTTGAACAGTGTCAGTTTTTCGGAGCCCCACGCGATGTTGGGACCAGCTCCGCACAGCTCCATACGGCTCTGGCGATCGAAGTGGGACAGGCCCCGCGAGGCCGTACGGCTCAAGCGACCACGTTAGGTCGCGCTTGCCGCATGCAGTCGCATGCTCGTGGGACAAGCCCTTTATCTGATAAGTGCAGCACTCCCTCATTACTGCATTGAAGTGTCAGCCTGGGTTATGTGTTCAGAATTTTGGAGTGGGACTTGAGCCATGACCTTTAGTCTCAGAGGGGAAAAAAACACAAACTGCGTAATTAAAATGTTGTATGTTGGAATAAGGAACAAACCTCTTTAATCACTCGCTCATCATGTGCGAAATCTGCCAATGGTTTGATAGTAGATATTGATATATTCCTCAAAATTGATTTAGGAAAATAACAGTGCTCCAAATGATAGTTGGTACATATATACCAAATCAATCTGAGATGAAAGTAGACCAGTAATGAATCTTTTAAAGGTTAAATATTTGTGCTAGGTTCTTAACCATAAGTAATGAAGTCACTTTAAAGTTTAGTTTAAGAGAATTGTTTGCACATAATGTGCACTCAAGCTTGAGTTGTGGGATCAGGTATTTCACTCACAATTGAATCCCGTACTTTAGGAAAGTATTAAATGTGTTTGATTTCATAACACCAATTCCGGTTTTCATACCCCTTGAACTTTTCCACATTTTGTCACATTACAACCACAAACGTAAATGTATTTTATTGGGATTTTGAGATAGACCAACACAAAGTGGTGCATAATTGTGAAGTGGAAGGAAAATGATACATGGTTTTCAAATTTTTTTACAAATAAAAAACGGAAAAGTGTCGCGTTCAAAAGTATTCAGCCCCCCTGAGTCAATACTTTGTAGAACCACCTTTCGCTGCAATTACAGCTGCAAGTCTTTTGGGGTATGTCTCTACCAACTTTGCACATCTAGAGACTGAAATTTTTGCCCATTCTTCTTTGCAAAATAGCTCAAGCTCAGTCAGATTGGATGGAGAGCGTCTGTGAACAGCAATTTTCAAGTCTTGCCAGAGATTCTCAATTGGATTTAGGTCTGGACTTTGACTGGGCCATTCTAACACATGAATATGCTTTGATCTAAACCATTCCATTGTAGCTCTGGCTGTATGTTTAGGGTCGTTGTCCTGCTGGAAGGTGAACCTCCGCCCCAGTCTCAAGTCTTTTGCAGACTCTAACAGGTTTTCTTCCAAGATTGCCCTGTATTTGGCTCCATCCATCTTCCCATCAACTCTGACCAGCTTCCCTGTCCCTGCTAAAGAAAAGCATCCCCACAGCATGATGCTGCCACCACCATGTTTCACAGTGGGGATGGTGTGTTCAGGGTGATGTGCAGTGTTAGGTTTCCGCCACACATAGCGTTTTGCATTTAGGCCAAAAACTTCAATTTTGGTCTCATCTGACCAGAGCACCTTCCTCCACATGTTTGCTGTGTCCCCCACATGGCTTGTGGCAAACTGCAAACGGGACTTCTTATGGCTTTTTTTCAACAATGGCTTTCTTCTTGCCACTCTTCCATAAAGGCCCGATTTGTGGAGTGCACGACTAATAGTTGTCCTGTGGACAGATTCTCCCACCTGAGCTGTGGATCTCTGCAGCTCCTCCAGTGTTACCATGGGCCTCTTGGCTGCTTCTCTGATCAATGCTCTCCTTGCCCGGCCTGTCAGTTTAGGTGGACGGCCATGTCTTGGTAGGTTTGCAGTTGTGCCATACTCTTTCCATTTTCGGATGATGGATTGAACAGTGCTCCGTGAGATGTTCAAAGCTTGGGATATTTTTTTATAACCTAACCCTGCTTTAAACTTCTCCACAACTTTATCCCTGACCTGTCTGGTGTGTTCCTTGGGCTTCATGATGCTGTTTGTTCACTAATGTTCTCTAACAAACCTCTGAGGCCTTCACAGAACAGCTGTATTTATACTGAGATTAGATTACACACAAGTGGACTCTATTTACTAATTAGGTGACTTCTGAAGGCAATTGATTGCACTGGATTTTATTTAGGGGTATCAGAGTAAAGGGGGCTGAATACTTTTGCACGCGACACTTTTCAGTTTTTTATTTGTAAAAAAATTTGAAAACCATGTATCATTTTCCTTCCACTTCACAATTATGCGCCACTTTGTGTTGGTCTATCACATAAAATCCCAATAAAATACATTTACGTTTGTGGTTGTAACGTGACAAAATGTGGAAAAGTTCAAGGGGTATGAATACTTTTGCAAGCCACTGTATGTTTGGAGATTTAAGATGAACATGGAAAATTCATGAAAAGAACATAACAAGAAATTGTTCACCCAAAGATGAGCAGATGCACCACACATGAAGGTTGCCCTTGTAGAGACACAAAATGTTGGAGTAACTCAGCGGGACTCAAAGTCTGAAGAAGGGTCTCGACCCAAAACGTCACCCATGCCTTCTCTCCACAGATGCTGCCTATCTCTCCAGAGACTCAGAGTCCCGCTGAGTTACTCCAGCATTTTGTGTCTATCTTCCATTTAAACCAGCATCTGCTGTTCCTTCCTACACAGGGTTGTCCATGTATGCTATAAATACCTGCTGAAAACTGTCCCGCACATGGGTTTGATCTTCAGGATGGCAAAAGTCTACGATATCCTTTCCCAGAAGCTCCTGACGAGAAATAAAAAAGTCATGCACTTAAGTAACAGAACAGCTTATTATTCCTAACAACAATTCTTGCAGGAGGTGGCTGTGTTGTAATCCAGCATATTTCCTGATTCTAATTTTAATCATGACAGATCAGAACTGGTATATATACTTAAATAAATAGAAATCCAAGGGGAATGAAAACAACTGAAGGGTCCCAACCCAAACATCGTCTATCCATGTCCTCCAGAGGTGCTGCCTTGTGTTTTTCTCTTAATGAAGACAACAAATTGCCTTGAATGTTTTTTTCTATCCATCTGTGTTTCTATAAATGACTTTGCTACCCCTATCTCTTTGTGGATGTAAGATTCCCATCTTCCTTTCCCCCTTTCTCTGTATGCCCAACATACTTCAACTTGTATCAACTTCAGCTGTGAATTGCAAGCTACAGTTAGATTAGTCAGAAGGGCTTGGGTGGTTTTCACACAAAAACAGTGGCATTGCTGCTGGAACTACACACAAACTAAAATAGATCAGGATAACACAACCCGGTATAACAACAAACCAAGGTCTAATCAGGTAAGTTCTGGACCCACCATCATCATTACCATAGTCGTTTATCAATCAACATGTGATTACTACTTTCAAAGACAAAATCAGCAAAGCTTTGATTAGATTTTCAAAATCTAAATAACTTAACAGAAACTGGCATCGACCGGATGCCACTCATGAAGGAGATCTCAAGTAGTTAGATATATAACCAAGTGGAGTCCATCTGGTCCTTTGTACTATTTAAAACCAGCCAAAAGTCTTTCATCAGATCTAAAATTATTATACACTGTCTGCATCTGCTGAAATTTTCAGTGATGACTTTTGGAATGAAAAATGTCCCACCATATTCTGGATCAAATTAAACAGGGGAACTCCTTGGGTTGGTCAATTATTAACTCAGATTCATTGTCAATTGCTAATGAATTGCTAATACAAGCCCAGTCGACCCATTCTTTCATCATACGTCTGTCCCGCCATCCCAGGAATTAACCTGGTGAACCTATGCTGCACTCCCTCAATAGCAATAATGTCCTTCCTCAGATTAGGAGAGCAAAATTGCACACAATACTCCAGGTGCAGTCTCACCAGGGCCCTGTACAACTGCAGTAGGACTTCCTTGCTCCTAAACTCAAATTCACTGCCTGCTGTACCTGCATGCTTACTTTGAGTGACTGATGTACAAGCACTCCCAGGTCTCGTTGCACCTCCCCTTCTCCTAATCTGACAACCATTCAGATAATAATCTGCCTTCCTGTTCTTGCCACCCAAGTGGATAATCTCGCATTTATCCACATTATACTGCATCTGCCATGTTTCTGCCCACTCATCCAACCTATCCAAGTCACCCTGCAGCCTCAAAGCATTCTCCTCGCAGCTCACACTGCCACCCAGCTTTGTGCCATCCGCAAACTTAGAGATGTTACATTTAATTCCCTCATCTAAATCGTTAATATATATTGTAAATAACTTGGGTCCCAGAACCAAGCCTTGCGGCATCCCATTAGTCACCGCCTGCCATTCTTAAAAAGACCCGTTAATTCGTACTCGTACACGCTTCCTGTCTGCCAACCAGTTCTCTATCCATGTCAATACCCTACCCCCAATACCATGTGCCCTAAATTTGCACATTAAGCTCTTGTGTGGGACCTTGTCAAAGGCTTTTTGAATGTCCAGATACACCACATCCCCTGGCTCTCCCTTATCCCTTCTACTTGTTACATCTTCAAAAAATTTCAAAAGATTAGTCAAGCATGATTTCCTCTTCATAAATCCATGCTGACTTTGATCGATCCCGTCACTGCTTTCCAAATGCGCTTCTATAACATCTTTAATAATCGACTCCAGCATCTTCCCCAAGGCTGTGTAGGAAAGAACTGCAGATGCTGGTTTAAATCAAAGGTAGACACAAAATACTGGAGTAACTCAGCGCGTTAGGCAACATCTCTAGAGCGAAGGAATGGGTGACATTTCGGGTCGAGACCCTTCTTCAGACTAACTTCCCCAAGGCTAACTGGTCTATAATTCCCCGTTTTCTCCATCCCTCCTTTCTTAAAAAGTGGAGTTACATTGGCTACCCTCCAGTCTACAGGAACTGATCCAGAGTCGAGAGAACATTGAAAAATTATGATGCCGTACAGTGCCAGAGACCCGGGATCGATCCTGACTACAAGTGCTGCCTGTACGGAGTTTGTACATTCTCCGTGACCGCGTGGGTTTTCTCCGAGTGCTCTGTTTTCCTCCCACATTCCAAAGACCTGCAGGTTTATAGGTTAATTGGCTTCTGTAAATGACCCCTCGTGTCTAGGCGAAGACTAGTGTATGGGTGATTGTGGTCGGCATGGTCTCGGTGAGCTGAACTCTGTTTCCACGCTGCATCTCCAATCTAAACTAAACATTGCCAAACCTTATTGGGGAGGTTTAGCTTTCAGCACCTGGCAACTGAGGTAGTAGGAGTGGGAAAGGTAGATTCAAAGGTGGAGGGTGCGATGTGAGGAGGCAGTCATGTATGCTGGGGAATTCAACAATTGTCCAACAGTATTAACCCACCTTTTTTGGAATTGTTTTCCTTTGCTGAATTCTGAGCTTTTCCAGTTCTATCAAGCTTGCTACTCCTTTTGGATTCATTCCTCTCCATAATATTATCAAATTGTTTTCATGGTTGGACCACTTTTACCATTAGGCATTTGTATTTTGAAGTAATACATATTTCACAGAAACCACACACACATTCTAGGCATTGTTTGCTTTTAAATAGTCTCTTTGAATACTTTTAGCTTTTAATAGTCTCAGTCGTCCATGGTCAGCACACAAATCTTACTTTGGCACTTTGCGATGTTTAGATTTAAGACCCTGTTTTCCAATTGAACAAAATCATCATTGACCTTAACATGACTCCTTCCTGAGGGCTACTTAACTACACAATTTTCAATGCACTGATCCAGAAAACCAGTATAATTGCCAAGTCCAGTGGCAGAATACACCGGGAAATCAGCAGTAGAGTGTAGCCTGTGAGATTGGGAGTCCCAAACCTGCAGTGGGAAACTACTGGCAGTTCACCACAGAACTATCAGAATTCTGATAGCAAGTTCCGGCCTACTGATTCTATTAATAATTAATAATCCTCGATTAAACCCACTGCAACATTGTCCTTTCAAGAATGTTTCTGCTGCTGATTTCCCAGCTGTCCAGCCTTTCATGATTGGTAATCTTCCATTTCTGGTACCTTTCTAACCATGCTTTTGTTTTATTACACTCACTTGGTTAAGGTTTATTGATTACCTAATTATATTGACATGCTACTTTTATTAATTTGTACAGAAACAATCAGAGCTTCCTTTGTTTTCCATCTCCCTCACTGTTTTTTGCTATTTTTCCTACCCTATGTAATATCTCACACAGATCTCTTTACATTTAGACAATAGACAATAGGTGTAGGAATAGGCCATTCGGCCCTTCGAGCCAGCACCGCCATTCAATGTGATCATGACTGATCATCCCCAATCAGTACCCCGTACCTGCCTTCTCCCCATATCCCCTGACTCTGCTATTTTTAAGAGCCCTATCTAGCTCTCTCTTGAAAGCATCCAGAGAACCGGCCTCTGAGGCAGAGAATTCCACAGACAATTTATTTGCCAATTATATGTCATTACCGCAAATTAAAGAATTGTTATTTTCTAATGTGTGACAGCTTGTCCCAATATTAACTAATACCATACTATCAAGTTTGATGTCAACATTACATATGGGAATTGTTATTTGGGATTATATGGGATTCATGACCTATATTATTAAATCCAATCTGGCCATGCCAAAATTAAATTCCTCTCTTTAACTTGCTAATTCAACCACAACCTGATTGCTTGTGCCTTAACATTCTGGGCCAGCCTGCCATGCAGGACTTTGTCAAAAGCCTCATCAAACCCTCCCCACCTCCCTCCCTACCTCCCCCACTTCCTTTTTCCCACTTGGACTCACATTCATCTCTCCCATTCCCCTCTCCTTCCACCTACATTCCTTCCTCCAGCTTCACAATTCACAACATTTATATCCTTATCTCACACCTTAAGTCTTTTAATCTCTGGCCTTTGTCCAACCATCTGCCTATCCAAAACCCTCATAACCTGTATCCACCAAACATTTGCCAGGCCTCCTCTCTTCCAGCTCTCATCCTCCAACACCACAATCAGTCTGAAGAAGGCATCCCTGGCCTGAAAAGTCACCTTTGTTCTCCAGAGAAGCTGCATGACCAGCATCCTTGTTCCTTGTTTCGACACCGTACTAAATTCCAGGTAAGTCACATCTACCACTCTGCCTTCAATAATTGTCATATAACTCCTCAAAAAACTTCAGATTTATGATATGGGATATGTCTTGCAGACTTGTCCTAATCAGTACCTGCCTTTCCAAATGAACAAAAATCCTGTCCCTTAAAATCTTCTCCAATAAATTCCCTACCACTGATGTAAACTCACCGGCCTGGACCTTCCTGGCTTATGACCATTGCCCTTTTCAAACAAGGGGATAACAAAGATGCACAAATCTCTGTCAGAGCCTCAAAAATCTACTCCCTTTCTTCCTTAGCATCGTGGGATAGATTATGTCAGGACGTTAATGTGTGACACTATCTCTTACACTTCCTACCACTCTAACATGACTGGTTAGAACGCAACGAAAGCTTTGTCATGTGTACCAAGGTACAGTGAAATCAACTGCATTTCCTTGATTGCAATAATATCATAATCCCATTTGCTGAGCTATCCTCTCAGCTCAGGCCACCTGATCTGTGAGGCTCCTGACATTCCAGTAAATGTAGTTAAATTTACTAGCCACCATGCTTCCCACCAGTCTCCATCTGCTCTGCCCACTAGACTTGCTTTTTCTATTTTCTGCACATGGGTCAGCCTCCCTGCCAGCTGGTCCCACCTACCTGCTTCACTGGTTGAAACCCTCCCAACCAACTTCCCTGCAATGCAACATGTCCTCTTTGTACTGGTCACCCCTGTCCCAGAAGCGATTCCAATGATCCAAAAACCTGAAGACCCGAAGCACTCCTCCATCCGCACCTGCTTTTTAACATTCATCTGCCCTATTTTTGTCTTATTGATGTTTGTCACAGAATTCTGCGAATAAATTGCAGCCATGATTATGTTCCCCACTGACTGCCACAAAACGCCATCTGGTTGTGGGTGTGGCTTTTGTATACGGTCTTTAATGCTGGACTCTGTAATTAGCCGTTGAGTGTGTGCATACATCCTCAATCCTAAAGAGCACTAAAATATCCTGAATAGTGTAAAATCAGGCAAAAATAATTATAAACAAAGTTAAATAAATGTAGGATTCATTTCAGAGAGTATTTTTTCTTAAAAGGGAAAAGATAGTCCAATGTGGAATTGGTCATGATATTTTTTGGCCTTAAACTAGTTAATTTCATTGAACATTCTCAACAATTTAAAGAAAGTGTTTAAGGGCTAGATTACTGATCTCACAAATACACACGTAGTCTGGAGATCGCAGATGATCAGGAGATTACAACACTCCAGGAAACCTCTGTGGTTGAAATTTTCTTAAACTGGTAAAAAAAGTATTCGATTTTTACAGTTCTTATTGTCCATTGACTAAAATCAGACAACAATCAGTGCGTATATTTTAGAATTATAGAATCACACAGCACAAACAGGCCCCAGCCTAAGTGTTCGTATTGCACCCATCTGCACCAGTCTGAAGAAGGGTCTCGACTCGAAGCGTTACCGATCCGTGTTCTCCAAAGATGCTGCCTGACCTGCTGAGTTACTCCAGCACTTTGTGTTCTTCTGTGCACTAATCCTACACTCGTGCCAATTTACTCTCTCCACATTCCCATCAACTATCCCCAGATTATACCACTCATCTCAGCTATGGGTATTGGACATGTCTTTCGGATGTGGGAGGAAACTAGGACATCCAGAGGAAACACCTGCTGTCAGAGGGGGGAACATGCAAATTCAACACAAACAGCATTTGTGGTCAGAATTGAATCTACTAGCTGTGCCACAGGGTGAAGACATTTCTTAAGCAAAAGACGATCCCTTGCCATGTGTGGATGGATGGGAATTAGCTGTTGGGAGTAGGATAAGCCTGTCAGTGCTTCTTTTAAACTGACACGTTGACATTTGCTTGGTCTGAACGTATTTGGTTGACAGACAAGATTACCACAGCCCACGGCACTTTCATGATTTACAACCATCAGCAAAGCCATAAAAACCATGTAACTGGCTCTGTATTCAGACCGTACTTCTCTAATGCTGCCTCCATCCTATATAAATAAATATTTGCCCTCCTCAAATACCTTGCTGCAGTGCTAATACTGTACTTCAGTACTGTAAAGAGTTGATGAGATCAGGATAAATTTCAGACTTTAAAGCTATGGAAAAGAGCATTAATCAATGAAGAGATATTTGTAAAAGATTGTAAATACATGAGCAGAGGAACTAACCTGCGGTTGATAGCCAATGACAGTGATGCATCTGTGATCCACAAACGTGAAGAGTCCATCGGAATTATGTCTGGACAAGAACTCTGTGGGGATGGCGTGACCATTCATATCCATGCACACCGGTGAACTGGTGACCTGAGAAAGATTGTATCAGAATTAAAAGAAATGGAGTTGCAATCCCGCATTCAAAGTGTGTTCATTTACCTCTCAAGTTTCAAGCAAAGATTCAGTTGGGCAGACAGCCTCATTTTCAATACAAAAAGCAAGGCCTTGCCTTGTTAGACCGCAAAACCCTAATGAGAATTGAGCTGTCATCAGCTGAGATCATCATAAAAAACATTGATTTTTACAGTATCTTTATATAGTAGCTAAATACTTCAAAAAAGGCAGAAATCCAGGCTTAGCTTCGTGAAGTACTTGCCAAAACGTTTCCCCTTCCTTACACTACTGTGTGGAGGGAAAGTGATTCAGAAAACAGTGGGTTGTCCTTTTGTACAAATTGCACTCTAAGTGGGCATATTTTCATTGCCTCACAATTATCGGCACCCGGCTGCTTGGAGAGAAATATAGGAAATAGAAATATAGCCATTCAAATCACCTCGCTTGATAAGATCGTAACTCATCTGCTTCCTAACTGTCTACCTGCCTTGTTGCTGCAGCCTTAATACAATCGGATTTGCAGAAACGAGGTGAAATAGAAAGCCGTCAAGATCAGTAGAAGCAGTAAAAAAGATATTTATGTGAAAATAAAATCAAGATAATCTATTCCTTTGACACTTTAATAGGCCGATGTATCTGTATTATTGAAAACATTACAGAATACATGATTTTGCCATTTGAACATATGCTGAGTCCAAGTGTACGTTGTTTTGAATACTTTCTTACGACACATGTAAACAATACCAATGATTGTGAGAATCCTATTATTTGCAGGTTAGCTCACAATCTGTTCTATTAACATCTATCATGCTTGAAAACAGCCATATATGGATGTCAATCCCTCTGTACTTCATTCACTTTCTGTCTCTCTCCACTTTGATAATAATCCACCTGCTGGCTTTGCAGGCTGGATGTGGCTGCAACTGGTAGAATACCCCAGGCATCAGTACTTGGCCCTCAATTATTTATGATTTATCGCAATGAGCTGGAGGAGGAGGTAGAGTGTAAGATATCCAAGTTGTCAATGATATTAAAACAGGTGGGAAGTCTGCTGCCCATGTCCTTCTTAGTGGAAGAGATCACAGATTTGGGCAGTGCTATTGGAGTATCCTAGATGAGCTACTATAGTGCATTTTGTAGAGAACACACCAAGCAACAGTGTGCCACTGGAAAGGGGAATTAATATATAGAGTGGCTGATCAGGTGCCAACACAACACTTGTTCTGACCTGGATGTTGTCAAGGAAATTCGTTTTATTGGAGCTGTGCTCAACCAGGCAAGTGGAGAGTGTTTCATCAGACTCCTCACACGTCTTTATTTGGGGATGAAGGTGAGATACCCAGCCTCTGATCTTCTCTTACAGCCACAAACTTTGTGGCTGGTTCAGTTGAGTATCCACTCAATGATGGCCCCTCAGGATGTTGATGGTATGTATGTTGATGTTGATAGGCAACAGTACTGCAAGGGTGTCTCTCAGTTGCCATCGGGAAGAAGGAGCTTGAAATCAGGAACATCCAGGTTCAGGAACAGCTTCTTCCCCACAGCCATCAGGCTATTAAACTCACCATCAAACAAACTCTGAACAATAACAGCCTATTGCACTTTATCTGTTTATTTATTGTGTATATATATGGTCTATGGTATATAGACCCACTGAACTTTTATCTCCTGTTCTGTATTATGTTTACATATTCTGTTGTGCTGCAGCAAGCAAGAATTTCATTGTCCTATCTGGGACACATGACAATAAAACTCTCTTGACTCTTGGGTTGCTAGATGATCTCTTGCAGGAGATACTCAATGGTAGTTTTGAGGTGCAACTGTTATTTGCCGCTTATCATCCCATGTCCAAACATGGTCTAGGTTTTGTTACACACAGGCATGTAACATCATTTACGGGGTAGTTGCGAAAGCAATTAAACATTGTGCAAATCATAACTGAACATCACAACTTCTCACCTTATACTGGAAGGTCATGAGTGAAACAAACTGGTGGTGAGTCTAGGATACTATCCCCAGGAACTCCTGCAGCCATATCCTCAAGCTGCATTGAATGGCTGGAAAAGCCACAAACATCTTCATTTGAGCAAGGTATGACTCGAACCCTTAATACCCATTGACTTCAGCTTTATCAAAGCACCTTGATGCCACAGTTAGTCAAATATGATGTTGATGTCATCTCATCTCACACTGAAATTCCACTCTTTGGTTTATATTTTGACCAATGTTATGAAGAAGTTTGGAACTATGCATTACAGCAAAACCATCTGGGCATTGATAAGTTTGTTCTGCATGTCCAAGTGCCATTTCTTAGTTATATTTTACATTATTCTGCTTACAATTGAAAGTTGACTGATTGAACATTACTTAGCCTTGTAGGATTGATCCTAATATTTGTGAATGAGCATACTTTGGAAATCTTCCAATGTTGGATAGATGCCAATGTTGTAACTAAACTGCAGCATCTTGGCAAAAGGCACGGCAAGCTCTGCAATGCAAGTCTCAGTACTAAAGCCGCTTTGTGATCTGGTATTCCACAAATTACAGCGCACCATTTAGGGAGCCCCAAAATGGCCATAACCACAGACTGCTGAAAATAGAGTGCCCGCAACCTAATTACCCTTCATTATAATTCACACAACTGTGTGGAATTGTATTCTGAATAATGCTATTCATAGAATATTAGAGTTCACTTATGGGACATGGGAAAGATTGGCATACTCAACATTTATTGGCCATCTCTTATTCACATTAGGAAGATTGATGGTTACTTGTTTTTTCAAACTGTTGCAATACATGAGGTCAATGTATTTTTTACACATGTTGGGTGGAGTAAACAATTTTGCCCAATAGTAAGAAGTCAATTTTCACATCCCAAAATATTGCAAAAACGGTTTCAAAGTTCCATTAGCCTTGATTTTCTCTTGTAGATCTGAACTGAATAATGGTTCAGTTAAGTTAAATGTATCCTTTTTCAGTCTATCAATATTCTCACAAGGGTGGTTGCTGGTGTTATTGGGAAGTATTTGAACCAGAATGATGGTGTTATAGGAATAACCTGAGCGGGGAAACTGAAGTAGAGGAAAACCTAGCAAACCTGAGGATTGGAAGCAATTTAGGATTCAGCAAAAGTGGACCAATGGATTAGAGGCAAAATAGAATATGAATTTGAAGAAGGGTTTCGGCCCGAAACGTTGCCTATTTCCTTCGCTCCATAGATGCTGCTGCACCCGCTGAGTTTCTCCAGCATTTTTATGTACCTTAGAATATGAGTAAGCTTGTAGAGAACATAAAAAGTAGTTATAATTGCTTCTACAGATAATGTGAAGAGAAAAAACATTAGTGAAGACAAATGTAACTCTCATATAGAAATATGGGATTTTTAATGGGGTGTAAAGAAACAGCAGACCAATTAATTACACATTTTGATTCTGTCTTCACAAAGTAAGATACAATTAACCTCCCAAGATTGTTGGAGAACAAAGGGTCTAGTGAGAGGGAAAAACTAATTGAATTCAGCATTAGTAGGGAAACGGCGTTAGGAAAATTGAAGGTATTAGAGATAGATTCTTTAGTCCGTGGAATGGTTCCAATGGATTGGAGGGTAGCTAATGCAGCAACAATATATTAAAAAATGGGTTAGAGATAAATAATGTGGTTAGCCTGACAGTGATGGCGGGGATAATAGTGGAGTCCATTATAAAAGATATACCAGATCATGGTGAAGAATGACAGGATTGGACAGGGTCAACATGTATTTGTGAAAGGAAAATCATACTTAATATATCTATTAGAATTTTGTGAGGAAGTAACTAGCAGAATAGATGAAAAAGAACCAGAGAATCGGCATTTTGGATTTTTGGAAATCTTGTGGTAAGGCACATGCTAAAGATTAGTCTGCAAAATTATGGGACATCCTCATGCTCCTATTTTCTGGTTTTATTTGCTACACGTGGAGAGAATACGCTGGACCGGGTCTACAGTAACATCAAGCAGGCTTTCAGAGTAGTACCCCGGCCTCACCTCGGCTCCTCTGACCACCTCTCTGTAATGCTCATCCCAGCCTATAAGCCCCTGCTGATCAGAGAGAAACCCACTGTGAAGCAGGTTAGAGTCTGGTCTGAGGGAGCTATAGAAGCACTCCAGGACTGCTTTGAGTGCACGGACTGGGACATGTTCAGGACAGCAGCCACTTACAACCAAAACATCAATGTGGATGAGTATGCCATGTCTGTGTCGGGATACATACAGAAGTGCATGGAGGAAGTCACTGTCATCAGGAACATCATAACCCGGGCCAACCACAAACCTTGGATTACTGCAGAGGTGCGTGCCATGCGGAAAGCACGGAATGCGGCTTTTAAATCTGGTGATTTGGGGGCTCTGAGAACAGCGAGAGCCAACCTTAACCGTGAAATAAGGAAAGCAAAGCGCACCCACGGACAGAAAATCCAGGGTTTCTTCCAGGATGATACCAACACCAGGAACATGTGGGAAGGCATCCGGCCATAACAAACTACAAGGCCCCTCAGATGTCTTGTAAGGATGACACAGACTTTCTCAATGAACTCAATAATTATTTGGGCAGGTTTGAGGCACTGAACACCACTATAGTGAGGGAATTAGAGCCTCAACCAGGAGAACAGACACTGTCTTTTGAAACTGCTGAAGTCCGCAGAATCCTGGAGGGCATTGACAAGCGAAAGGCAGCCGGACCGGATAACATACCGGGGCGTCTGCTTAGGGGATGTGCCGACCAGCTGGCCCTGGTTCTGACAGACATTTTTAACACCTCCCTGAACCAGGCCATTGTTCCATCATGTTTCAAGACAGCCACCATCATACCAGTTCCCAAAAAGTCTACAATAACCTGCCTGAATGATTACCGCCCCGTAGCACTCACATCAATAATAATGAAGTGCTTTGAGAGGCTTATTAAGCAGCACATGGTCTCTAAACTACCCCCCAGCTTTGACCCGTTCCAGTTTGCTTATCGCCCGAACCGCTCCACAGAGGATGCTATCTCCTCTGCAGTCCACCTGAGCCTACAACACCTGGAGGAGAAGAACACCAACGTGCGGATGCCGTTTGTTGACTTCAGCTCAGCATTCAATATGATAATCCCCCAGCATTTGGCGAGCAAACTGGCACCCCTAGGATTCAATACCACACTATGCAACTGGATCCTGGATTTCCTTTCTGAAAGACCCCAGTCTGTGCGGGTCGGGAAGAACACCTCCTCGGTCATCACACTGAGCACCGGCTCCCCTCAGGGCTGTGTCCTGAGTCCGCTGCTCTTCACATTGATGACACATGACTGTGTCGCCAAGTCCACTACTAACCATATCATCAAATACGCGGATGACACAGCTGTAGTGGGCCTCATCCGCAACAACGACGACCAGGCATACAGAGAGGAGGTGGAGCAGCTGGAGCAGGAACAACCTTCTCCTAAATGTGGACAAAACCAAGGAGATGGTCGTCGACTTCAGAAAGAAAAATCAGCCCAGTCACACTCCGCTGTGCATCAACAACTTAGCAGTGGAGCAGGTGAAAAGCATCAAGTTCCTGGGTGTGCATATAACGGATACCTTAACTTGGACTACAAATATCACATCTCTGGTAAAACGGGCACAGCAGCGTTTGTACTTCCTCCGCAGGATGAGAAGATCACACCTCCACCCTCCCATCCTCACCACATTCTACAGAAGTACCATTGAATCAGTCATGACCAGTCATGATCTCTATGTGGTGCGGCGGCTGTACAGCTGCGGACTGGAAGTGCCTTCAGAGAGTGGTGAGGACAGCGGAAAAAATCATTGGGACTTCTCTTCCTTCCATCATGGACATTGGTTACAAACGCTGTTTGTCAAGAGCTAAGGGCATTACCAGAGCCCCCACACACCCACAATATGGTCTGTTTACACTGCTGAACTCTGGGAGGAGGTACCGCAGCATGAAGGGCCGGACAACCAGGTTCTGCAACAGCTTCATCCCCCAGGCCATAAGATTATTGAACTCACAGTCAAACCAATGCAAAAAACTTTCTTATACATTGCCACTTTTAAAAACTTTCCTTTTTTAACTATGCACATGAAGCACTTTTTTATGGACACACTAAGCACTTTTACTGATCGCTGTTACTTTGAAGAGTCAATGCAACGAAATTTCGTTCAATGTGCACTGTGTCTATGTGTATACCTGAATGACAATTAAAGTTATATTCATTCATTCATATTCATTCATATTTAAGCTTCTACGTAATGCGTTATAAATTTAGAAACATTTCCAGAAAACCAGCAGCATGGCAACAATTTTCTTTTGCAACATCATTTTTTTCCCCTAATGTCAGTATCATTGTCTAGAAATTTAACTGCACATTGTTTTTTAGTGACATAAAACTAAGAAAAGTCATAGAGAGATACAACACAGAAACAGGCCCTCTGAGTCTTACCAACCATCGACAATGCATTTAGAGTAATCCTACATTAATTCCATTTTTAATTCTCCGCACACTATTAGCTGGGTTCAGTTGCTACCACTAGATCACTAATTTTAGAGCGGCAATTAACCCACCAACCTGATCACCTTTGGGATGTGGGAGGAGGCCCACGCAGTCACAGGGAGAATGTGCAAACTCCACAGAGACAGTACCCAAGGTCAGGATTGAATCCAGGTCTCTGGTGCATTAAGGCAAATGCTCCATCAACTGCTCCACTGTGCCTCATCACCACCTTTTATCCATGCCACTCCATGGAACCCGTTATCTCCCAAAGTTCAGTTCCTTAAAATGTTGGAAATATTCAGCAGGCCATCTCTGGAGGGAAAAAGAGCTAACATTTGCCCCTCCAACAGACGCTGCCTGCCCTGCTGAGTATCTCTAGCATTTTCTGTTATTATTTCAAATTTCCAGCAGCAGCAGACTTCTGTATTTCAACTATCCATTACTGCTGGGCCCCAAAGGGACAGGGTCCCAAAGCCAATGTCACCACCTTCCATCCATCAGTGCCCACATCCCATCCTTTCCCACTAATCACTGCTGGGTTCCTATATCCTCCTACCCCATCCCATCTGAACACCTATTATTGCTGGGCTCCCATGATCACTATCTCATCCCATCCCATCCTTTACTATCCATCAGTGCTAGGGTCCAATGTCTTCTTCCACCTTGCTCCAGTTTTCAGCCCAAATGCCTCAGTAGAAAATGCCTCAGTCTGGTCTCGACCTGAAACGTCACCCATTCCTTCTCTCCAGAGATGCTGCCTGTCCGGCTGAGTTACTCCAGCATTTTGTGTCTGCTTCGGTAGGGACTGTCTCTGTGGTGTTTTCACATTTTCCCAATGAATCTGTGGGCTTTCCCTGGGTGCTGCCGTTTACACCACGGTATAGATGAGTGGTAGGAGGATCAGGATGGGGCTGATGGGCATGTGAGACTAGAAGCGTTACAAGGAAATGTGTGGGGGGGACAGGGTTGATGGTATTTTTTTGATAACCATCATAGATTTAATAGACTTGAAAGGACCTGACATCTTCTAGGCTGTAATATTGCCCTACAATGAAACAACTAGACACAGATGGTACTCGGTTCCGTACTTCACTTCAGTTAGGCTGGGCTATGGAAGAGATAAATATTAACCAGGTTTTCTGTTTTGCAGCGATACCATTAAATCATTGTCTTCCTGTGAATGTGAATGAGAGGATTGTGCTTGGTTATTAGTATTTGTTGCCTGAACTGAAAGATGAAAATCAGGAATCTGGATAAATGATCAAAGCTTACAAACGTTACCAGAAGGTGCCTGAGATAATCACCGCCAACAGGTTCCCTTCTAAGAGGCACACAAATGTCAACTGGAAACTTCATTGATACTGGCTCTAAATATTGGAGGACAGGCGCTATTCATTCATGATAACAGTTTGTTCATGATACAGATAATCAGTTTCTCACGGTCAATTAGGGATGGGCAATATTTACTAGCCTTGCCAAGTGCACGTAGATCGTGAAAATGATTTTTTTTCAAAAGGAACTTTTGACAACTTGAGGATTACTCACCAAGATAGATGGGAAGATGTATAATTTCAAATAAATAATTGTGCAAGACTGCCTCAGGTTGTGTCTCAGAGAGACCATTTTTTACGAAATCATTAGCAAAAACATTAAAGTGAAGTCCAAGGCAGTTGTGAAGGGTAGGGCAGATGGGAATAAGGAAGCATGGATGATGAGATAAATTGAGGCGCTGGTCAGGAACAAGGAAGAGACATAGGACAGGTATAGGCAGCTGAGATCAAGTGTATCCCTGGAGGAGTTTCGGGAACAGGAACATACTCAAGAAGGAAATCAAGAGGGCAAAAAGGGAGCAGGAGGTAGCTCTGGCAGATAATATTAAGGAAAATCCAAAGAGATTTAATGTACAGTAAGGGAAAGAGGGTAACTAGAGAGAGAATGAGGTGTGTGCGATCTTATAGAGGTGTATAAGAGCGTGAGGAGGATAGGATGAATGCACAGAGTATTTTACCCAGAGTAGGGGTATCAACAACCAGAGGACATAGGTATAGGGTGAGAGGGGAAAGATTTAATAGGAACCCGAGGGGCAACGTTTTCCACACAGAGGGTGGTGGATCTATAGAATGAACTGCCAGAGGAGGTAGTTGAGGTAGTTTAACAACACTGAAAAGACATTTGAAAAGATACATGGATAGGAAAGCTTTAGAGCGATGAACAAACACAGGCAGGTGGGACTAATGCAGATGGGACATCCTGGTCGAAATGGACAAGTTGGACCGAATGGTCTGTTTCCCTGCTGTATAGTTCTATGATTCAAAAGTATTAAATTAAAAATGATGTGCAGCGTTAGAACTATTTGAAAGGGTACAAATAAATGATAATAACCTAGTTGTAAAGTTCAACAAAAGCTCTTACGAAACTAAATCATTTTTGTCCACAAATATTTACAACATAACTTCACATACCAGAAGGAGATGACCATGTGTTAGGGGCCATTCAAAGTTAATGAATATCTGATGTAGGTTTTGTTGGATCCCTTTTCAATGCGTGTACAATAATAGACTCACGATAACGTGCAAAAAAACTCAACTGGCAGCTGTTTTGGGATCAATAGGTATTTAAAATTGATATTAAAAACACATGCAGTGGCTACATTTTGTGCAAGCTTTAAGGCTTAGGAGAAACATCAAAAGTACACTGGACTTTTCCCCCCCAATTAAAATAGAAGAATGTAAACTATCAAACCAAAATACCATCTAACAAGCAGAATGACAGGAAAAATGTTACAGATTGGGAGCAAAGATGCCAAATATAAAACATCATTAAAACATGAGACCATCAGAGGAAAGCACAGATATGTATCAACATATTTTCCAAAAAGAAAAGCATTAGCAGTGCTGGATTTTGTACAGCAGGAGACTGCTTTGCACAACAAAAAATCCACTATAACTGAGAATTTAATCATCCAAAGCAAACCTTAAGAGATTAGAGTAAGTGAAGGATAATTTTAGACATGCTACTTATGTGCACGAGATGTGGGCAACAAGCATCTTCTGGGCTCTCTCCACATGAACCAGTCTCTACTCCCATACCTCTATCACTCAAACGCCTGCTGTTTCAATTATCGCATATTGCTATGCACTGTGTCCTGCAGTTTTTACAATGTTGGAAATTCCTGTTCCCATTCTGCAGAATCAATTGCTTCAAATACCAGCAGTAAAATGCTGTCAAACCTCTTGAAATTTGTGTTATTTGCAGATGACACTAATATTTTCTGTGATGGGGACAATTTGCAGCAGCTTTTGGAGGTGGTCACAGCAGAAATGAGTAAACTAAAAACATGGTTTGATTTGAATAAATTATCATTAAATTTAAACAAAACCAAACTTATGCTGTTTGGAAAACGCAAAATAAATACACAAGTAAAAGTAATGATAAATAATGTTGAAATAGAAAGAGTGTATGAAAGTAAATTTCTGGGTGTGATTCTTGATCACAAAATCTGCTGGAAACCCCATATAAAACATGTGAGAGCAAAAGTAGCACGGAGTATTGGAGTGATGGGGAAAGCAAGGCATGTTTGAATGAGAGAGAGCACTGTATATTCTGTACAGCTCACTTGTGTTACCATATTTAAATTACATTGTGGAAGTATGGGGCAACACCTACAAAACCACCTTACAATCACTAAGCACACTACAAAAAAGAGCTATTCGTATAGTAAACAATGTAGGATATCATGAACACACCAATATACTGTATTTAAAATTACACACCTTAAAGATTAAGGATCTGGTAGAATTTAAGACTGCACAAATAATTTATAAAGCAAAAAATAAACTGCTACCTGTAAACATACAAAAACTGTTCAGACAGAGACGGAATGGTCTTGATGAAACGATTAAACAAAGTATGAATATAATGCAATTTAAAAAATGTACAAAAGATATATCTTTGAAAAGTACAGTAATGAGGAAGGAGAATGTAAATCTCACAGATGTTAATGGTGCTTGTTCTTTTTGTTCTTTTCTTTTTTTGTTCTTTTTTCTTAATAGCTTGATTGGAGTAGTTTTAATTGAATTGTCTGTTTAGTTTATTTTATTGAATTTTGCATTTGTTAATGGTGAAGAATGGGGGTAGGACTTGACAAGCATAGGCTTCTTCCTATCCCTTTTCGAACAAGTCTAATGTGTATTATGTTGAAATTGGCTTTTGATTTTTTAATTTATGTATGTACATATATGTTATGTATATGTGTATGTGTGTATATGTGTATATGTATGTATATATGTACATGTATATGTATGTATGTATGTATTTATGTATATATATGTATATATATAATTTTCCTTTATTTATTATTCATTTTCATCTTTTCTTTTCTTTTTTTAATCGTTCGTTCGAAATAAAAGATATCAAATCAAAATCAAATCAAAAAATAAAGATGAAGAGCAACGTGGGTAGCTGAGAATCCAGGCACAGCACCAGGATGGAAATGGGGAAGAGGCATGATATTTATTGGGGTAATAGGCGCAGATAAGGAGAATTTGAACTATGCAGTGATGTCAAGGTTGCTGGAGTGAAATCCAGGAAGGAGTGAGAGTGCTTTTTGTAGATAGTACACATTGCAGCCTGTGTATTCTGGTGGGGATAAACATGCATGCTGAGGGTGGCTGGATTAAGGTGCAGACTGCTTTGCCCTGGATGGTGACAAGCTAGTAAATGTGACATGATACACTGCAAAGTATATTTCCTGTGAATGGCAATGCAGTTTGGGGAACTGGAATCATGGACAAGTGGCAATGGCATTTTCCAGGCTGGCTGAAAACCATTGATCAGACTGCAGTGATCTTCAGTCCTCCAGGCCAGGTTTTGATTGGCTTGCAAATACTGAATTCACTTTCGCACACAAGCATGATGAAAAAGTAACTAACAGCTTTCTTAGAGTAAATCAATAAAATTAACAGGCTACTTCTAAACTGTACGAGTAGAGTAAAATATCCAAATTACACAGTAGGTGTTGTGTCCCAACAGGGAAGTGGAGAGTCTTCCATCACACTCCTGATTCGTGCCTTGTGGGTGGTGTAAAAGCCATGGGCTTGTCAGGAGACAGCAGAACAGCAGAAACTCAGTGGACTGAACAACCTCCATTGTAAGAAAATATGAACATGTTACCCAGCCTCTGACAATTCTTGTAGCCACAATATTTACATGGCTGGTCCAAATGAGTCTCGAATCAATGGTGACCTCACGATTTAGCTGGTGAGACATCTACAGTGAGTTGCAATTTGCAATGCTAAAATGATGATGTGAAACATTCAACTGTGACATTAAAATCTGTACTGAATACACACTTGAAAATGAGAAACTTGAAGGATTGAAGCCAAATGTAGTGGGGGAAGTTAGGTAAATTGGATAGTTTTTTAGCAACAGAATAGTATGCACAGGTACATGAGTCTCAGCTACAACTGACAGGAGAAGCCCGTATTTATGGCATGATTTAAATGCATAGCTTAAAGGGTAATGGAATTTTATTATGTTAACCAGCTGCCTATTAAAATGTTTTTAATTTAAAAAAAAATCAGAATATTGGCCAATATGATGTTTCTAATTTACAATCAACCACATTGAGATCTTGGGGTTGAGTGGGAAAGATAGAGCAGCCATGATTGAATGGTGAAGTACACTCGATGGGCTGAATGGCCTAATACTGTTCCTTTGACTCATGAACTTATTTTTATTTAAATAGCTCTTGAAACAATCATGTAACGATGAAATTGCATTTTAATATTTCTAAAACATCATCATGTGATAAATAATGAAAGAAATAGATTTTCATATATTTTTACAATTATAAAAATTCAATCTCAGTTTATTGTTTCAGTTTGACAAAACAGGGCTTCTTGGAAAATATTTTCTGATGTAGACAGACGTGTCCGAAATAAAATGGACCTAGATTGCAAAACCACCCCATTTAACACAACTGCTTTTGAAATCTGGATGTTTTAGTGGGGGGTGTGGGAAAGGGCTGCACAGAGTTTTACCCAAAATTGGCCTCCCTCTCAGCAACAGAGATTAGTGATCAGATTGAAGATGGATTGATAAGAAGCCCTTTGATAAAAGGTTACAACCATATAATTTCCTCAATTCTCACATTCAAGTACCTGAAGGCGTCCAATTGCAACGAGGCAAAATTTACTGCTTTGTCCACCATCTGAGTCCTCCTCTGGAATGGTCATTCCTGCCAAACAAGAATATGTCATGCTGTTATTACCAAGAAACACCACTGCTATTATTTCTGAACCCTTCAGCAGAATTTTATGGTTGTACTGCGATTGCCAAATAAAATTGCAAAATATCAAAATATCCCACTCAACTGATACACACCCTGCAGTAACAAACAATGTGAAGACATCATATGTTTCTTATAAAGCAATGCTAAGATGGACATGATACACTGCAAAGAACATTTCCTGTGAATGGCAATGCAGTTTGGGGAACTAAGTTAAAACTGGAAACATGGACAAGTGGTAATGGCTGTTTCCAGGCTGGCTTATGGCCCTGTCCCACGGTACGAGTTCATTCCAAGAACTCTCCCGAGTTTAAAAAAAATCTAACTCGTGGTAAGCACAGAGAATGAACGTAGCGGATACGTCGGAGCTCGGGGACGTCTCTTAGTGGCTCGTAACGCTAACGGCAGGTACTCGGGAAGACTCGCTAATGGCAGGTAAGCTCGGGAAGACTCGTGAAGATGTTTCAACATGTTGAAAAATGTCCACGAGAGCCTCGAGTAACGACGAGCGGCCATTACCGTAAATCTCCGAGTTCGAATCAGGGCAAACTCGGGAGAGCTCTTGGAATGAACTCGTACCGTGGGACAGGGCCATTAATTTGCTAGAAAATAATAACTGGAAGCAAGTGCTCGTTTGCCCCAATGTATTATGCACACACAATTTGTGATGGTAACTCATTAACATGTGTTGTTGTTTTCTGATCTTTAACAACTTCTGGCCTGTTACTCATAAGTTCATGTGATAGGAACAGAATTAAGCCATTCAGCCCATCAAGTCTGTTCTGCCATTCATTCATGGCTGATCTATTTTGCCATCTGAAGCCCATTTTCCTGCCTTCTCCCCATAACACCTTTACTAATCAATAATCTATCAATCTCTGCCTTAAAAATATCCATTGACAGCCTGCACAGCCTAATGAATTCCACAGATTCACCATCCTCTGACTGAAGACATTTTTCCTCATCTCCTTCCTAAAAATGTAGTTTTATTCTGAGGCTATCGTCTCTGGTCCTAGACTCTCCCAATACTGAGAAGCGAGTGGCAGATCTAGTTAGGTAGCATTACTTAAAACCATCTCCGCACCTTTACAGGAAGTGTATCTTTGCTGCAGACAAAGAAGTCCTTCCTTCTGTCTTAGAGGGTCAATGGGAAAGATTATAGAAAATATCAGCAGCAAAGCTTTCCAGAACATCCTTCTACGTCGTCAAGTGTAAGACCATGGAGAAGAGAAAGATCCTTCACTGCACAGGCTGGAAATCTTACATATAGTAAGGTTCATAGTGGAAGTGGAAGGAGGCAAACTTCAAGGACCAGGCTATGATGCTGCAAATTGTTTCCTGATCTTTCACAAGTGCCAAGGTCAGGCAGTACGTTATCAAATCCTATCAGCCACCTATGTATCAGAGCTAGAAGCCAAGACTAAAATGCCTGCCATACACTCATTGGTACTCTGACATCTCACGACCTATACTGTCAGCTATTTCAATCACGGCAGAGATAACATCCAAACACAATACTCTCACCCTTTCAGAAGGTGGCAAATAATTAATCTTATCATCAATAAACCGGCCAGGAACAAGGACAGCTTCAGCTAGCTCAGTCACCAAATCAACCTACCCAGCCCAAATCAGAAGTGAAAATGTTGACTGTTACAGCAATGGCCGTGACAGGCTCCAGTGCCAGTGATGGGACAGAACCCAGACCATTTGGAATTATCTTCCTTGTCACATCCCACTTCCTCCTCTCCTACTCTCTCAATAACCTCTTCTGCTTTACAAGCCACAGATGATGCAAGGCTGAATTTGTATTTTCTCTCCCCATTGTGCATTTTTCTTTTCAGGTAGCGAAAAGTTCCCACTTGGTCAGGTGATAGATGCCATGTGATGAACATAGTATGTTCCACTCACTCTGAAACTTACCAAGTTAAATACAGACATTTTAGATATTTTATCGGTTAATATAAAGGCAGGATCTGCACTTGCCGATTTATCAGTGGCCATCAGGCTGAGCTGGGGTAAAGAATACAGCAGAACCAGGTTAAGCAGTGTGAGGTCATGGACAAGTCCTTCTGCAAAGCTCTCTGAAAGGACAACTGGATGTGCACAATTAAATGCTTTGTGCATCAGTCAAAATGGCTGTGTGAAATTTCAAGGATGGGGGGGTGTCCAACAATAATCTTGCAAAAGATAGACATAAAATGCTGGAGTAAGTCAGAGGGTCAGGCAGCATCACTGGAGAAAAAGGATAGGTGACGTTTCGGGTCTTGCAAACATCTGTGCATGAAGCAGAATCTTTCCAACATAAACTAAATTGACAGCCTCACTTCACACATCTAGACCCAATCATTGTTCAGCAACTAATGACTAAAGTCCATTCATTCAATGACTGAATGTTACGGTGAAAGGTCAGACATGTGCTTTGCAAATTCAGCCTGCAGTCTACAAATTCACTCTCCATATTTCTGTAGTGTGTGAACACCACATTCTTTGCAATCATTATGAATATGAGGTGAGAGGAAGGTCACCCTAAAAAACTCAATTCAACCCAAAATAGACTCAATTTTGCAATTTAGCATTTGATGAGAACCAGACAAATGACAAAAAGCATATATTGATGGGCCAACTGACTGGAATTTTGGAACCATTATTTAACTCACAATACCTATCAATTTGCTAAAAGTTTGTAATTATTGAGAAATCATTGTAAAATCCTTTCAAAATGAAAACAGTTTATGTATTTTGCTGGATTCACAGAATTTAAGCAAAAAGTGGAATATTATTTGCAAATTCATAGATATTCACTAAATGCAAAAACAATTTGTTGATGAACTGTACAGTAAAGCATACTTGGCCAGCGCCACAGTTTTATGGTCCTTACTCAAGGGGAATGAAGGGAATTTCTGTCTGCAGTTATAGTCATACAAAACTTGCATTCCTCCAGCTTTGGCCTCTCATGTACCTGCCAGTTCCTTCATCACATCACTGACAGTAGAGCATTCAACTATCCAGACTTCATCTGCAATGCTAAAACTCAAACAGTGATACCCAGAGCTGAGGCCTCTTTTAGTGTTTGTTAAACTTCTGACCCTATCTGAACCATTGCAATGTCAAATTCATCTCTTATAGATAATAACTTTTCTTTAGCTAAAATCATTTAACTTTAATTTTTCACCCTTAAATAATTAATCTCACTCAGCAATCACCATCCCTACACCTCCAATGCCTGTTTTTGTGTTTTGTCCCATTATTTGCCAAGAAAGTTGCATGGTTTTGACCTTTTCAACCATGCTCTGATTGTCAGTCACCCTCCCACCCACCAAAATCTCACTGTGTTCTTCTCTCCTGATGCCCAGCCCCCTCCCTCATTTCTCTCTTCAAACTCTGCCTTTCACTCCCAACACTTCCTCTACCATCTCTACTCCACAAAATGGTGGGCAAATTCTGGTGCCTTAGTCAGGATATCTGAATCTGGGAAATATTCAACATGACAACAGCGACTTTGTGCTCTTTAATTGGCAATCCAATTGGCACTATATTAAATGCCCAACCTTAATTGCTTTTCAATAGTAATGGTCCTACAAATATTGATGTTGATCCTCTTCTTAAAAAGATATGTCAGTTTCAAGTTTTAATTTCCTTAAGCATGAATGTAATACAATATTTTCAAAACATTCAACTTTCACTAAGGGAATAAGAACATGCCTCTCCATCATTGAAGTATAATGTTTATTTCATATCTAATCAAATCCAATTAGGAAAATTTCTGAAAGGATAAAAAATTTCCTTGAAAATCCCAAATGGATTAGAAAAAGAATTCTCTGAGCACCAAGATCTTCAAAGAAACCCAAATGCACAGATTATTATTTCATTGTGGTCAGGGCTCCACAAACAAACTTCTCTCAGCTGAGTTTAATTGGCCAACATTCTTTTCTGTTTTTAGTTCCAATAGCTCAAAGAAATAAATTCCTTTTAAAGGAGTTTAAAAAAAATCTAAATTGTTAAAGCTTACTTCCAGCTATTAGATGTAGTGGGCCAGGAAAGATGATATGAGGAGAGAACCATTTGAGGGCAGCACAGTGGTGCCGCAAGTCAAGCTGCTGGCTCGCTGCTCTAGTGAACTGGGTTCGGAACTGACTTGCAATGCTGACGGAGTAAAATCTGCATGTTCTCCCTGTGACCGCGGGGTTTCCTCTAGGTGCTCAGATTTCCTCCCACCATGCAAAAACACACGGGTGTAATCAGCCACTGGAAATTGCTCCAAATTTATCGGTAAATAATAGAATCCAGGAAACTTTGATGGGAGTGTGTGAGAGAATAACTTAGGTTAGGATTAGTGTAAAAATGGGAGGACAATAGTTACTGTGGACCCGTGAGCATGTTTCTGTGCTGCTTCCCTCCACGACTCTATAAGAAACAGAAAGTTGCCATAACTCTAGTTACCTTAACATAGGGCAGCACATTTCAAACTGAAACTATTTATTATCCATCAGGAATCATGACAGAGAAAAGTAAGAATTGAAAACACTGAGAAACTGCAATAAGAATAAATTCCCAAGAATACATGGGCTCTTTATTCTAATAGATTAAGATTTGCTCCAATGAAAAATAATCCAGGATTCCAATTTTATACTTTATGCTTTTAAGGTTAAAATTAAACTATTATTAAACATAGATTTTAGGTAAATACACTGGATGCAAATTTGAACCAAAGATGGATAAGGATGTAAATAACAATGCAAATTTTCCAAATAGTTATTAACATTACAAAGCTATTGCAGAAGTACAAATAAATAAGTGTCAAAGTTCTGGAGCATTGTATGACTGATCAAGGTAAGTTATGTGGATCGGCATGAAGTCCCAACAATTACACAGCTGGATTATTGGGTACATAATATCAAATCTAATTTAAACAGTTTCTCTGAAGCAGGGATGTGACCCAGTTGATCGATGAGAAAATGAAGTAAAGACATTAGCCTGAATGTTGCTTACACTATATTAACATGCGTCAGAACCACACGATTGACCTCACTGGATGAAAGTATTCCAATCAATTTCAGGGAGACAAACTCAAGTCTGAAACTTGAATCTTAAATTAAAACTCCTTTACAAAGGTATGCAGTACAAAATTGGCAAGAGAAATTAAGTTAAACTGCCTGTCAAATAACCAGTGACAGAAGTGCAATTCCAACAAATTTGCATTCTATTGATGGCAGGGGATCCATCTGTGTTTAGGTTAGGTTTATTATTGTCACGTGTATCGAGGCACAGCGAAAAGCTTTTTGTATGGTATTCAATCAAATCAGATAATACCAAACATAAATACCATCAAGCCAAGCACAAGTCCAATAGGTAAAGGAGAAGATAGTGTGCAGAATACAGTTCACAGCATTGTTGTGCATCAGTTCCATAGACAAAGTACAATGTCCGCAATGGGGTGGACGTGAATGGGACAGTACCCTAGCATATGGAAGGACCGTTCAAAAAGCCTGATAACAGATAAGATAAGTTAAGATCCAACTATATATCCTTGGGCTTCCACAGCTAACTTTATTACTGTGAACAACTTGACTAACTTTCTCTTATCTTGCCTTCGGTAAGGAATCTGTTCTTCCTGTTTCTCTATCCCCATGCACCTACTGTAATAATGCTATTTTTCACCAAAGACAGACACAAAATAGACCCAAAACATCACCCATTCCTTCTCTCCTGAGATGCGGCCTGTCCCGCTGAGTGGTTTCGGGTCGAGAACTGTAAAGAAGTGTTATCGAGGCACTGTAACTTTACTTCTTTTATTCATACTGCAGCATTACAGAGAGCACTAGCTGTACGTGGTCTGTCACGGAAACTAGAGAGCGATATGTGGGTGGGGAGATTGTAATTATACTTGTGATATGGGGAGTGGTTAGTACTGATGAGGTAACTATATTAAAGGCACATGCATATCTCATCTACAAGAACCTTCTTCAGACTGTTTCTTCTCTCGTTCTCTGCAACTCAAACTTTATTTTGCTCCTAACTTGTTCCAGTTCTGGCAACATCTCATCGAGCTGAAACATCAACTTTATTACTGTTTCCACTATTTACAGCATATTCTGTTATATTTTTAAAAGTCTCTCCCCCCACCTCTGCAGTATCCAGCATGTGAAAGAGACAGAATGAGATTAAAACAAAAGGTTTTTCAAAGTAAGAGGGTTTAGGATTGAGCAAATTTGGTAAAACAGAAAATAAATGCAGCATTGGTATTCAATGGAAGGAGAGAGAAAAAAAAACAGGGAACCACAGCGCAGTGAGCCTAACATCTGTTGCTGGGAAAATATGGAAATTCATTACTAAAGAGGCAACAACAGAGCACTTGGGAAAGCATAAAATGATTTTATTGCAAAAGAAATCATGTTTAGTATATTTATTTGAGCATTTGAATCAGCAGGATATATAGAGGAACCAGTGGGTGTATTGGTTTGAATTCTAAAAAGCACTTACTGTGCCACATAAAAGGAACAGATTCAGAGTCATAGAGCAACACAAACAGAAACAGACCTTTTAGTTCAACTTGTCCATGTTGACCAAGTTGCCTAATTGAGCTTGTTCCACTTGTCTACTTGCCAATAACCCTCCAAACCTTTCCCATTGATGTAACACCCCAAGTGTCTTTTAAAAGTTGTAATTGTACCTGCCTCTACCACTTAGCTCATTCCATGTATGCACCATCCTCTGTGTAAAACATGAGGATGAGGGCGATATATTACTGTGAAAAGACGACTGCTCATTAAGCACGGAACAATAGGGATAAAATGGTCATTTTCAAGTGAGTAAACTGCAACCTATAGAATGCATCAGTGCTGCGGCCTGACAATTTACAATCTCATTCATGTCTTAGAAGAGACCAAACATAATGTATTGAACACACTCTAGGCCACTCTTCTATCTCCACCTTATGGCACCTTCCCAGTTAACACCTGCCCTTTTGCCCCATTGCTTTCCACCATCTTGGATTCCAACCATTGGGTGGATAATTTTCCAATTAGGCACGTTACAATCCTCTAGACTTATCAGTGAGGATAACAATTTTTAGATAACCCCTATTTATTCACAAACCCCTATTTATTTATCTTCAGCTCAGCCAACGTCGGTCACATTATCCGGACAGGCGGCGGGGGATCAGAAGCTGATGTGAGGCATCGGCGATGCTCTGGAATCCTAGCCGGCCACCGCCGAGCAGCGGGGTCGAGGAGGCAGTACCCGAGAGGTGAGCGACCCGCAGTAGCTGGTACCCCTCCACACGCCGCTGGAAGAACTGATACCTCTACTCCCCGAGTCGGGCGCTGCATCCTCGACCCCGCTGCTCGGCAGCAGCTGGCTAGGATTCCAGAGCATCGCCGATGCCTCACATCAGCTCCTGATCCCACGCCGCCTGTCCGGATAATGTGACCGACGTTGGCTGAGCTGAAGATAAATAAATAGGGGTTTGTGAATAAATAGGGGTTATCTAAAAATTGTTATCCTATTTGCTATGTTCCAATGTTGGAAGGTTTGCTGCACAAGGAGAGATTGAGGGGATTGGTCTATTTTTGCTGAAGTCAAGAAGAATAAGATCAGTCCTTGAAACCCACAACATTGTTAAAGGGCTTGACATGTTTTCCCTGACTGAGTTTAAAACCAGAGGTCAGAGTTTCAGAATAAGTGGTTGTCTGTTTATGACTGAGATGAGGAAAAATGTCTTGACTCACAGGGATATAATCTGGAATTCTATTCCAGGGAGACCTATAGAGACTCAGTGGCCGTGTCCTATCCATAGACCAAAAATTTTCTGGATACTGTGGTGATGATCCGTAGAAGACCTGCCATAATCTTGATATATGGCAGAGCAGGCACAGAGCCATATGGCTTACTCTTGTTCCTAATTCTTACATACTTAAATAGAATATGAAAACAGCTGTTGAGTGAACAAAGGCAGAATACAGGAAATTAATGTATTTTAAACTTATTGGTGATTTGTTGGGTGGACTGCAGGGGAATGGCATCCATTTAAACTGAAAGCCAATATTATTCTTAGTATTCTTCACCATAAACAGTTCCATTTGAATTAAATCACCTCCTCCCACCCCCACAATTCTATACATTCTCAGCATTCTAAAGCATACACAAATAAGTTGGTGCAGTAATTGTTTCCATTACATATGATTAAAACTAAAATGGCCCGAGGGAACTATTTTTAAAAGTGAGATTAATCACAATTAATGCTTAAAATTACTTGACAGCTCTATAATTTACAAAGCAACAAGGTTAGTGCATACTGCTTGCAATTGGCTTTTATTCCATGTGTGAATGAGCCAACCTGCAACTGAATATACAGTTATGAAAAAAGAATATTCACAATCCTTACGTAACACAGAAATTTGAATTAGTATAATTAATGAAACCATATCTCAGTGCGTGATGATTTAGCGCTTGAGATAAACTTATCACCTTAAAATAAAAAAAGAGCATGCACGAGGGTCAGATTTTCATGAAATCTGTCTTTCCAAACTAAAAGCCTTGTTTTTTTTATAATGAAATGTCAAGAACAGAAACAAGTATTCAGTCAAACTGTTATTTGTATTAAACCTCTGGAGGAATAGTTGTTTTTCTTTTTGTTCCAAAGCAAGTAACTACCTGGATATCATCGTGAAAAGATTTGGCAAATACATTATATTTCCATTATTTCATTCCAACCTCCACCATGGAATTCTGACAATCTGCTTTTTGATCAATATTACCAGCCCTGCTTAGTTCTCTGTATGACCTGTGAAGAACGAATTGCTGAGAATAAATACATCATCTTTTCAATGCTCTGTTTGCAGCTTGATCTCTCCTCATTTCTTCAATCCCACCAAATGCCCAATTTCTACTTATTTTTCATTGGAGTGTGAATTTCTTCCAGGTGAACAAGATTCTTGCAATTTAATAAATAGTGTTTGCTCTCATAATGCAGTATTTTCTTCATTACTTGGCTTCATCTCATCCAGTTATTTGCTCAGCCTGTTTTTGAAGACTGATGAAGTACACATAGAAATGGCATGTATAACTGGGGAATCATATCACAAAGACACACAATTGTCAATCCCCAGTTTATATTGCAGTGAGACGTACATAATGGGAAAATATAATGTTATTTCCTGCGAACCAAGATTTGTAATCAAGCTATCCTGTTCATCTATTTTCCATGTCCCAGATTTAGTTTTATCCACGATATGTTGTCTCATACATCAATTCATACATCTTTACTCTAACATGGCTTCTTGTTAAAAATCTTTTTAAAATCCATCTGGGAAATTATCTTGAATCCACACACTGAGTGAATAAAAACAGAAAATGCTGCAAACATTCAGCAGGTCAGGCAGAATGTATGAAAAGAGAATCCGAGCTAATGTTTCAGGGCAAAGCTGTTTCATCAAAACTGAATAACTGAAACAAAAGAGATTGTTTTAAGTTGATAAGGATGGAAATGACAAAGTGAATATCTGTGTTAGGGTGAAGTCAGGGTTGCTTTGGTCAAATGAGTTAATGGCAGCAGTTCTCATGCAATTGTGCAACTGGAGATGGGAGACCTGTCCAACTTAACTCTTCCCAACATCAAGGGACCCAAACAGTATACAACATATTACTTGCTCTTCCAATTATTGCAATGTGCTCTCGTTTGCGATGAATAAGGTAAATTCAAATTGAGCTATCACTTTGCAGAGCACCTGCACTCAGGATGCAGGAGTGAACCTGAGCTTCCTGTTGTTCACCATTATATTTCTCCAGCCCACACCCACACTAACTCTCAGACTGTGGCATCCTGTACTGTCACAACGAAGTCTAACACAACCTTGAACAACAATAATTCATCTTCATATTCCATCTGGGCACATTGCAGCCTTCTGGACTTAACACCAAATTCTCCATCTATAGGTCACGCGTTCATGTCCGTATTGGAACTGATTATTTCTGCTCTAAGTCACACATCTGGGATATTGGCCCTGTTGTTCTCTCTCCGGTTGACAGACCTGGTGAATACATGCTGGCCTCAATCTATCATGGATATTCCCACCACTTCCTCCAACACGTCTAACATATTAGTTAGTTCGCTTTCCCAGTTTTGGCAAAGGGTCTTAGATCTTAAACAGTAACTTTGTTTTTCTTTCTTTAATTGCTGCCTCATCCAGGATTTTGTTTTTATTTCAGCTTAGCAGCATCTGCAGTTTTTCTTTTGATTTTCCACAAAGGAGGACTTGACGATATCCATCAAGAGAAAATTCAGCTATCATCCCCTGATGTTCAATGACATTACCATCAATGAATCCCTCACAATCAATATCCTGGGGGTTACCAATAACCAGAAACTGAATGGGAGTAACCACTACACAATGTGGCTAAAAGCAGGTTAGAAGTTAGGAATCCTGTGGCAAGCAACTTCACTTCTAACTGCTTGAAGCCTGTCCATCATCTACAGGGCTCAATTAGGAATGTGATGAAAATCTCTCCACTTGCCTGAGTGCAATTTCAACACTTAAAGGGTCTGTCCCACTTGGGCGTCATTTGCGCCTCATTTACCCGTCATGTAGAAAATTGGTCGACGTGCCGTGACGCGCGGGGGTTGCGTGGGTGACGCACGCATAGCGCATGGTGAGGCGTGGAATCGCATGTAGTGGCGTGCGGTATCGCGCGGCGCTCCAGGATTTGACGCATTGGCTACGCACGCTGACGCATTGGCTTTGCACGCTGTATCGCGTGGTGATGCATGGTTACGTCATCGTGCATCAACGTGCATAAACATGCGCCGCCCATACGCAGTCGGCCCGCCTTTTACGCCATGTAACCTCTAACCTCATCCACACAGACCTCTTCCTGGGTTTCTTGCTAGCCTTTCTTGTCGTACTTCTGCCTGGCTGATCTGTAAGCATGAGGGCTGCTGCTAACAGAAGTCTCTGTTGTTGCTGTAGCAATAAAATGTTTAGTTCTTCCATGATGGTCATGATGCAGAATAGGGAAGCAGGGTATTCTAATGACGTCACGCGCACCAGACGGCTGTACTGACGCACAATGATGCGTGATTTGCGTGTCACAGTCGCGCGTCAGTCACTACCGGCCTGTCGCGTAAATGACGCGCAAATGACGCCCAAGTGGGACAGGCCTTTAAGAAGCTCGACACCATATATGACATGGCAGTCCACTTGATAAGCACCCATCCACAGTCAATAACACTGATGAACAACAGTAGCTGGTTACACCAGCAACTGGATGTATGACAGCAACCCAACAAGACTCCTGAGACAATATCTTCCAAAGGCATGATCTTTACTAGCTAGAAAGCCAAGGGTGGCAAAAGCATGAGAACGCTGACTATTATTCACCTCTAAGTTACGCTTCAAGCCACACATCTGCCAACTTGGAAATATATGGCTGTTCCATCACCTCCAATGAATAAAAATCCCTCCATAACAGCATCGTGGGCATACCCATACCTCAAGGACTACAAATAAAATCAAAACACCAGGCTTTTCATTCATGTTGTCTATTCAATGACAGACATCTACTTTGAGTTCTGAAGGCCAGGAACGCGATGAAGGTCAGCCATTTCTCACACCTGACATCTCAGCAAAAGCTGGAGGTGATGACAGCCAAGCCTTCCAGGCAAAATTTTATATCTTGTTTTTCTGCTTCGTGCAATTTATGCCTGCACTTGAGAAAGAATGCAGTCATGAAGTTTTTTTTAAACATATTAAATTGCGAAAAGTTCACTGTTGACAAAAAATACATGTTTTGGTCACTGAAAGACATATTTAAAGGCAACATAATCAGTTGTTTTTTTTTCCACATGATTAACATGTTGGAAGATAAATTACAGAAGTTTAAAGGGAGGCTTCAGAGCATTCATTTTTAAATGTGGTTTCTTTTAAGTTCAGAAGATAAGGCCAACATGGAGAAACAGAACTAAAGTGTTTTTGTAAATTATTACTCCCAAGAATTAGAAAACAATCTTTTGGTTAACTCAAATATTGAATTCTGCAGATACGCTGACTATTATTCACCAGAAATGAGTAAGATTAGCAAATAAACTATTAACCTCAAGATCCTCACAAACCAAGAGATTATAGATAGAACAAGTAGTATGATGCAAGGAGAAGGATTAGCCACAAGGACCTAATCATCTAAGTTTTCAGGTCCTTCACAGAACATAATCTCAATCTTGGGAGCACTATTTTTGGACAGAACCATCACTTCAATGGGAGTAAGCTCGGGCACCTGGGCCTATTACCAACCTGTTGCATGCAGTGGCAAACAACCGCTGTCTACCTTGTCCTGCAAGCGGAAGGCAGGTATATTATAGTGTTGTGTGATGTGTTTGATTGACTGGCCAACAGTGGTTAAACAACTGGTAGCAAGTACAAATTAAGATGGCTTGCAGGTGTGGGTGAAGTGAAGCATATGCATGACAGACTTGAACAATCACTGACAGAAAACAGTTGTGGGTGAGTGACTAATGGGTTGGGGAGGCAATGAGTGATAGTCATAGAGTGATACAGTGTGGAAACAGGCACTTCGGCCCAATTTGCCCACACCAGCCAACATGTTCCAGCTACACTAGTCCCACCAGCCTGCGTTTGGTCCATATACCTCCAAACCTGTCCTATCCATGTACCTGTCTAACTATTTCTTAAATGTTGGGATAGTCCCTGTCTCAATTACCTCCTCTGGCAGCTTGTCCATACACCCACCACTCTTTGTGTGAAAAGGTTACCCCTCAGATTCCTACATCTTTTCCCCTTCACCTTAAACCTATGTCCTCTGGTCCTCGATTCCCCTCATCTGGGCAAGAGACTCTGTGCATCTACCCGATCTATCCATCTCAGGATTTTATACACTTCTATAAGGCCACCCCTCATCCTCCTGTGCTCCAAGGAATAGAGTCCTAGCCTACTAGGACTCTATTCCTTGGACGACAGATGGCGCAATGGGCTAAGTGTTCGGCTGGCAACCGGAAGGTAGCCGGTTCGAATCCCGCTTGGGGTGCATACTGTCGTTGTGTCCTTGGGCAAGACACTTCACCCACCTTTGCCTGCGTGTGAATGCGTGTGAATGCGTGTGAATGTGTGTGAATGTGTGTGAGTGATTGGTAGTGGTCGGAGGGGCCGTAGGCGCAGATTAGCAGCCACGCTTCCGTCAGTCTGCCCCAGAGCAGCTGTGGCTACAGAAGTAGCTCACCACCACCGAGTGTGACTGAGGAGTGAATGAATAATGCGATGTAAAGCGCCTTGAGTATTAGAAAGGCGCTATATAAATCCCATCCATTATTATTATTATTATTACAACCTCTCCCTATAGCTGACCCTCTAGTCCTAGCTATAGTTGAATTGAATAATAAAAATCAGATTAAATAAAAATAGAAAATACAACAAACATTTAGTATGTCAGATAGCATATATGGAAAGGTAAAGAATGAATGTTAAATCGGTTTCAATTTGCACAGATCTTGCCTGACCTGCTGAGCTTTCCAAGCATTTTCAGTTTTTATTTCATATTTCCAGAAATTAAGAGGACTAAAACCTGACCAATCCCCAGACCTGTTAGTCTGCCCCCCATTGATCTAAAGGAATAGACTGCAGATTTAAACTGATGTATTAGTGGGAGACACAAAATGCTGGAGTGATTCAGCGGGACAGGCAGCATCTCTGGAGAGAAGGAATGGGTGATGTTTCAGGTCGAGCCCCTTGATCTGTTACATTCTGGAAATTAATCCCAACAGATTCAAAGATAATGAATATAACAATGCTACTTAAGAGAGTGAAAGAAAAGATGAAATGATGAACCATTTAACCTGACAACAATTATCTGCCAAGTCCTATAAACTATCATTAAGGACAAGTTATCAGAACGTATTGCACCGTAAGGAGTCCGCTATTCCACTGAGCAGTAAACCGTTGAAGCTCACCAACCACCTGCCTTGAACCATACAGCTTCTTACATGTGGTCTGGGTACCTACAGTTGGATAATTGCTCCTTGTACAACAGTGCAGCCCAGTGGATAGCCTGGAAACCAACTGCATTCAAGTGATTAAAACAGTACAAGATGGTGCTTTCAGGAAACAATCTAACTGTTTGATTGAGTTAGGTTGTTGTTGCGCGGAAAATGATTGAATGAAAGCTCTGCAGCTGGGTTTCCAAAGCAATGCAAACTTGAAACGCTTGTTTCAAGCTTTTTAATCAAACATGATTTAATATTAGGAACATTTGAAGGCACTGCGATGTACTTTGCAAATTTTACAAAACGTTCAATGTGCAAGGCAAAAAGCTGCAGATATTGGATATGTGAAATAAAGACAGAAACTGTTGGCTTCTTCTTCTCCTTGCATCTTACTACTTGTTCTATCTATAATCCCTTTTGGTTTGCATGGTGCAACATGCATCCTTTATTTATCTGCTCCCTTTTACTTAGTATAGCTCCACCCATGCTATTCTCTTCTTTCCACAAATGGTGCCTGACCAACCGATAGGAATGTGGGGAAAATAAAAGGTCAAGTCAAGTCAAGTCAAGTCACATTTATTTATATAGCACATTTAAAAAACAACTCTCGTTGGCCAAAGTGCTTTACATTTGTATAAGAATAGTATAACAAACAAACTACATACATATAGCCCTCGCTCAGAGGACGTCAAGAAAGGCTTGGGAGTACAGATGGGTTTTTAGTCTTGACTTAAAGGAGTCGATGGAGGGGGCAGTTCTGATGGGAAGAGGGATGCTGTTCCACAGTCTAGGAGCTGCAACCGCAAAGGCGCGGTCGCCCCTGAAAGGTGACTTTTGAGTCTATATAAAAAAATAACACTTCTGTTTGCACTCATTTACCTGCAGGTGGCCAGGCCTTGATATATCCAGTGCAATGTACCACTGAGTACTGCGACTCTCCTTCCTTCACAGGTCCCAAACCATTCCTGTAAATACAAGAATGGATAACAGTTTCATTTAACTAGAATAAAAATGTAGTCAAAGTCATTAGTGTTTAATTGTCATATGTACCGACAATGAAATTCTTACTTGCATAACTGTTATTTAATTCTTACTTGCATAACTGTTATTTAAATGATGAAATAAAGGAATGTACAGAATCAGTAGATTTTCGTATGCATCTAAATGGTTGTTTATACTTGATGTTCAAATATGTACGATTAATAAATATGTATGAATTACCTGTATCTTTTTCGAAGAACAGTCAGTCGACTTAATGAAAGGTGTTCCAGAGGAGCTGTTCCATACCTGCATTAAAATGTCATTTATAGTTAATCGTTGCTAACATGTAAACAGTGCTTTTATATTTTCGGCTGTCTGAATAACTATAGCCAATTTAACACTTTTGTAGATCAGATTTCTTACCAGCCATTTTCATTTGGGCAAAATGAAAATTCCCATGAGGAAGCTAATGCTTCCAATGTCATGAAATATAAGCAAATGTAAAAAAGATGTAATCATGTACAACAGGGTGGGTACTAAAATGTACTACTAGTTCTTCAACTGAAATCTCCCAGAATAGTCAATATGTTCTCCAGAACACTTTCAATCAACAAGCAGCATGATATAGAACTCTTAACAACGAGCTTCACCAACCTGTGTTTCATCAACATATCAAGCCAAGAAGGAAATCTAAAAGTAGTATATTGTTTTGTAAGGAAATGATACTTGAGGGGGCTTTAACGAGTAGACTAGCAGCAGAGATCTACAGGAGTTCCAACCATGAAATCAATGTCCTTGACCATACTGAGATTAAAATGAATGCATAAGAGGCTAGACTAGAGAACTGCAGGATGCAAGAGAGCACAATGGCAAATTATCTCTTCCAAAGAAAGCCAGTTCACACCCACACCAGACACAGAGACAGAGACACAAAAAGTAATTACAAGACAACAAATGTGATTGTTGCATTTTATCTTCTGGAATAAAGTTACAAGAAACAAAAGAATATCCCGGTCAACAGGAAAGTGCCCCGTCTTCACCTGGAGCTGAATCAGACTCGAGCAGAGGGTGCACCTCCAAGTGGGACACCAGGACAACCAAACAGTAGGAGTGGAATGAACTCTAAAACTCCTTAGCATGCAAGAAACAGAAGTAAAAAGTTTGAATAACTTCATTTTTCTTTTTTTTTCACATTGATGAACTGTATGTAGACTTAAAGGGACTAATAGAATAGTTTATTAAATTATAAATTGGAGCCCAAACAAAAGGTTAAGTGGCATTATAGTGAATAAAGTAGACCTCTTTTAGCTTGGTCTGGGAGCCAGGCAAATTCCATAATGTCAAACATGCACTGCTTAGAGGAAGTCTGGGATGTGGTTAATTTGTTTGCATTTCCACATTTCTCAACAGGAGGGATTTGGAAATATTGACTGCATGACTAATTTTTTTTGTCCAAAGATTTTATATAAAATAAAATGGATGCCTTCATTATGCCAGCATGGCTCGGTGGGAACGATGGCAGCAGCACTCTTGTCTCAGCCAGAAGGTCACGGGATCAAGCCCCACCGCATGACTTCAGCACATAATCCTGGATAACTATCCATGCAGTGCTGGGAAAGTGCTCCTCTACTGGCTGTGCCATGTATCAGATGGAACATTAAGCTATTTATTTAGCTGGACAGAAGAAAACCACATTAATCAAAGACCAGGAAGCTCTTCCTGTGTCCGGTCCAACATTTATCCCTCTACTAATATACACATTGATGTCCATGGGAACTTGGCTGCTGAATAATAGTAACCAAGTTTCAGGTAAGTACTTAATTTTACTGTGAAGTGTGACAAGATGTATTTAATGTATGAAAGGCAGCATATAAATGTGACCTTATATTTTTTCTAGTTGCAAAAAATCTGATTTGACAAATATTAATTAAGGAACAATGAACGAAAGATGTACATTTACATAGATGTATTTCTTCATTCATTCATTTTCTGGGATGTGTGAATGGTTGAAAAGGCCACTGAAAACATCCTCCTAGAGGTGACAATGTCTACCTCAAACCCAGAGAATCGCACAGCTCTTTGACAACACTACCTCCTACCCCATTTCCGCTATGGACTTCCCTCAAGGAGGTGGTTGTGAGCCACCTTCTTAAACTCTACCATCCTTCTGGTGAAGAGTTCTAGGATTTTGACCAGTGACAATTTGTGGAGTCCAGAACCAGGGGTCACAGTTTAAGAATAAGCGATAGGCCATTTATGACTGAGATGAGGAAAAACCTTTTCATCCAGAGAGTTGTGAACCGGTGGAAATCTCTGCCACAGAAGGCAGTGGAGGCCAATTCATTGGATGTTTACAAGATAGAGTTAGATTTAGCTCTTAGGGCTAAAGGAATCAAGGAGCAATTGGGAAAAAGCAGGAATGGGGTACTGATTTTAAATGATCAGCCATGATCATATTGAATGCAGTGCTGGCTCGAAGGGCCGAATGGCCTACTGCTGCACATATTTTCTATGTTTCTAAGTTCATATTTGGTTGGAGGAGAACATATTAGTGGTGGTGCTCCCATGCACTAACTGACGTCTTCCTTAATGGTTGAGTTCATAGGATTGAGAGAAGCTATTGGAGTAGCCTGTGTGTGTAACTACAGTGCATTTTGTATGATACATAAAGCAGTTACAGTGCACCAGTGGAGAGAATACGTTTCCAGAATGTTAATAAGATGCTAATAAAGCTTTGACCTTTATGATGATGAGCTCCTTGAGAGTTGTTGGAGCTCAACATTCAAATGAGTGGACCATATTCTACCACTAGCCCTTGCATAGGCAGTGTAAAGGCTTCTGGTATCTGAGGAGAAGCACTTGCAACGACATACCCAAGCTCCTAGCCAGGTCTTGTAGCCTCTGTATTTATATGATCCATCCAATTTGGTTTCTTATTAAGAGGGACCACCAAGATGTTGATAGTGGGCAATTCAGTGAGGGGAGTACAACTGAATGTTATGGGTGGATGGCTAGGCTCTTTCTTGTTGGAGATGGTCATTGCAACCATTTCTCTCCCAGCTGCTGTCTGACCTATTTAGTTTTTATTTCCGATATCTAGCATCTATAGATTTTTTTTGTTTTTTGAATGATAAGCACTCACATCAGTCAGATAGACATCTGAGCTATGATTCATTTAAAAAAAATCTTGCAACTGAACTTTTCATATTGAATAAAAGACTGCCAATGATAACATCTTTTAACGTTCTGCCATGTAATCAGCTTGTGGCAGGAAAGCACCGTTTATGCCATTCAACATTGTCCTTACCTCATTCTACAAATAAAGGAACGCCTAGATCCCATGCACATTCTCATGGAAGATTGCTGCCCTTCCTTTTTAACTGTCCCAGTTTTGAGATCCAGAATACGACCTATGTTTGAAGAGGAAACAAAATAGATTATGGAAAATTACCTCCAGAGCTGTTAATTCTGGAAGCCCAGACTATGGGCTGAGATAAGGTTACATACAACAAATGGTGCAGATGCATCAACAATAATTGCAATAATTTGCATTCATGTAGAACCATTAAGATAGTAACATGTCCCAAGGTTTTGTCACAGGCTTTATCAGAAACAAAAACAAGATAAAGGAATGATTTAAGGACAAGATGGGCCTAATTGGATTGGAATTTTACATTCATCTGGATACAATATTGCATTTAGCAATTTGAAATCATTTTCTTCGTTTTTTTAGATGCTGGGTGTTAGTCCCAATATTGCCAGTGTCAACCTCCTGTTAATTCATTTTTTGTAGCTTTACCTGTCTATTCTCATCCCCATTTGCCCTCAATTTTACTTATAGAGTCATGGAGTGATACAGCATGGAAACAGGGTCTTTGGCCCAGCTTGCCCACACCGGCCAACATGTCCCAGCTACACTAGTCCCACCTGCCTGCGTTTGGTCAAAATCCCCCCAAACCTGTCCTATCCTTGTACCTGCCTACCTGTTTCTTAAACGTTGGGATAATCCCAGCCTCAACTACCTCCTCTGGTAGCTTGTTCCATATATCCACCACCCTTTGTGTGAAAAAGTTACTCCTCAAATTCCTGTTAAATCTTTTCCCCTTCACCTTAAACCTATGTCCTCTGGTCCTTCGATTCACCTACTCTGGGCAAGAGACTCTGTGCATCTACATAATCTATTCCTCTCATAATTTTATACACCTCTATTTGATCACCCCTCATCCTCCTGCGCTCCAGGGAATAGTCGCAGCCTACTCAACCTATAGCTCAGTCCCTGTAATCCTGGCAACATCTTCGTAAATCTTCTCCGTACCCTTTCCAGCTTGACATCTTTCCTATAACATGGTGCCCAGAACTGAACACAAAACTCTAAATGCGGTCCCACTAACGTCTTATACAACTACAACATGACCTCCCAACTTCTATACTCAATACTCTGACTGATGAAGGCCAATGTGCCAAAAGCCTTTTTGACCACCTTATCTACCTGCGACTCGACCTTCAAGGGACCATGCACCTGCGCTCTTAGATCTCTCTGCTCTGCAACACTCCCCAGAGACCGACCATTCACTGCGTATTGTTTACTCCTTCACATGATATGAGCGTTGATAATGAGGTCATGAATATTGCCAGTGTCTACGATATGAGACGATAAAACTTTATTCATCCCTGGAGGGAAATTGGTCTATGCCATTTCTGATGATAAATCGAGTAACGATGGCAACGAGAGATGTTCTTCATTTAAGACATTCAAATGGGTTTTTACAGCAATCTGGTGCTTCATGGTCGATCTTACTGATGCATGCAATTCATATGAGATTTATTTCACGTTTTCATTTAACTTCCTCGGCTTCCATTGAACCACAAAAGATTCACGGAAACCATTTGAACCCAACTCTCTATTGGAGTAATCCAAATAGTCCTACTCCACCATCCATTCACTAAAGTCCAACAATATATGAAAATCAAAAGAACCACGAGTGCTTTAAATTTAAAATAAAAACAGTTGAAGACGGAAACATTAACTCAGTTTCCCTTCCAATAGAAGAGTATTTCCAGCATTTTCTACCCAACAATTTGTGTTTTCTAAAGAACTTATTCAGGTCTTTTTTCAATGTCTTCACTGAAGTCTCAACAACTCCCTTCTATTCACTTGTGGCAAGGAAATATTTTGCTCAAGCTACATTAGACTCTTTTGCAAATCACCTTCTGGTCAATGTTTTTCTACTGCAAACTGTTTCACTCTTCATTCACATCCTTCAAAACTTTAAATACCATTATCAAATTTATGCGCACCATCCTGTATTCCAAACAGGACATCAGATTCTCCAGTCTACTCGCATATCTAAAATTACCTGCTCCTGAAATCATATGCTCTAAGGTGGTCGCATCTTTCCTAATATATAGTCCAGAATTGGACACAATTCATGCAATCAAAAAAGTGATCTACAAAAGTTCAGCATGACTTGCTTCCTCCTGTACTCTGTGCCTCTGTTTATGAAGCCAAGGATCCTGTATGATCCTTCAATCATTTTCTCAGCTTGCCCAGCCACTTTCAATAATTCATGCACAATGACATCTGGAATACTCTGCTCTGATACCCCTTTTGAGACAATTCCCACTAGCATATATTGTCTCTTCTCATTTTGCTCACCAAATTAAATTTCACCTGCTATATATGCTTTCCATCGGCCTCTCTATTTCCTCTTGGTTTTCTGCTGCTTGTTCACATTTCACTACAATTATAAGTTTTGAATCATCTGACTCCACAATTTGAGATTTGTAACATGTGGTTAAAGTGCACATTGTCAGATTTCAATAAAGGCCATTTTTATACAATTTGGTTTCACCATGTAGAAATTACAACTGTGTTTACACATAGTCCCCCCCATTTCAGGGCACCATAATGATTGGGACACATGGCTTCACGGGTGTTTGTAATTGCTCAGGTGTGTTTAAATGCCTCCTTAATGCAGGTATAAGAGAGCTCTCAGCACTAGTCTTTCCTCCAGTCTTTCCATCACCTTTGGAAACTTTTATTGCTGTTTATCAACATGAGGACCAAAGTTGTGCCAATGAAAGTCAAAGATGTCATTATGAGACTGAGAAACAATAATAAAACTGTTAAGAGACATCAGCCAAACCTTAGGCTTACCAAAATCAACTGTTTGGAACATCATTAAAAAAAGAGAGCACTGGTGAGCTTACTAATCGCAAA